>OZ010715.1:30263432-30501625 GCA_963932345.1 Ophion ventricosus | reverse complement strand
CATCCCTCTCCCCCTCTATCTTCCTCCCCACTCCACTTCCAAATGATTTCATTAATATAAGCGGTCTGCGCCAGAATGTTCTAAAAATTTAAGTATCAAATACGAAGCACCCCTTATAGTTTTCTTATATGTAGAGATAGAGATTTACAGGTTTACAGACAAAGCATGCCTCATTATTTTTGAATTTTTGTTAATTACTTAATTTGCTCTTTTCTTCGAAGTTCTTTTGGGTTTAAAAGTTGCGTTTTTGTTTGGGTTCGCCTTGGTCTGAAAATTGCTTTTATGCTTGAGTTTAAGTCCGACAACTGGAGTGTTGTTCGGGTTCGTTTGGTTCTGAAAATTGTGTTTTTGTTTAGGTTCGTTTGGGTCCAAAAATAGGGTTACTTTTTGGGTTCGTTTGGTTCCAAAAATTTCTTTTTTATTTGGATATCTTTGGGTCCGAAAACCGCGTTTTTGTGTCTGGGTTCGTTTGAGTCCAAAAAGTGTGTGTTTTCTTTGGACTTGTTACGGTCCAAAAGTTGCGTTTCTCTTCGGGTTCGTTTGGGTCCGAAAATAACGATTTCATTAAGGTCCGTTTGGATCCGAACACAGCGCCTTCCTTTGGGTTCGTTCGGGTCTGAAATTTGGGTTTTTTATTGGGTATAAAAATGGAATATTCCTTCCGACTATTAGTCCCTCGACAAATAGCTACTAATTACTATTAATTAAAACATACCTCCAAAGATCCGAATGTCCGTTTTTTTTTATCCATGGCGATAAAAACATCCCTAAGTCTTATACACAGATATCGCAAACTTCGCACACGAACATCCGTCACTTTCAACGATCAATTCATACCGTCCCTGTCTGTACAGTCTCTGCGAAATTAATCCCTATCCTATCCTAATTTTATCGCTCAATTGTTCCTCATCTTTTCACTGTCCCCGGTGGCCCAATGAATTCCATGCCCCTGAATGATCCAGCGTCATTTAAATAATTGAGCGGATAAATTGCTACCTCATCTCCTTATACCTCTCGCCCCTTGCCTGCTCTCCACCATCCTTATGGGATTAAAAAAATGGAGACAAAGTATGGAAAAAGAAGTAGCAAGAGAATCGTTAAATATCACTCGGGGTGGATGACGGTGATGCCCTCTCCTTTCCTGTTCACCAGCATTCGTGAGGAAATTTCTGATTACGTAAGACGTACACGCTCAAGAGAGGGAGACAAAGAGAGAAAGGGAGAGAGAGAGGGGGGAAGAGAGAGAGAGAGAGAGAGAGAGAGAGAGAGAGAGAGAAACGAGGGTGTCGACGGATCTTAAACCGTGAAGGGGATGTGCAAGTTTCCCTTGGCCTCACTCATTCACTTTGATATAGCCGGTTTCAAGGTCGTTATCATACGCCACCAGTGAGAGGAGAGGGTCGGAGACAATGAGGGAGAGGGAGAAAGGCAGAGCGAGAGAAAGAGAGAGGAAGAATGAGAGAGAGAGAGGGAGAGAGAGAGAGAGGGAGAGAGAGAGAGAGAGAGAGAGAGAGAGAGAGAGAGAGAGACAGACAGAGAGAGAGCGAGGAAGAAAGAGGTAGAGAAACATGAAGGGGAAGAGAGAGAAAGGGCGCTATTACACTGAAGCTTCACCCCCAAGAGGCTATTCATGTACGCAGCCGCAATTAATTTTAACAGTTGCGAAGAAGCCCGGATTATCCTTAGATATATACACCTGCATACATTCATACGTATACATACACACACAAACATACCACCCGTTATATCCATGTAATGGTGGCTATGAGCACGTCTGGCTGTTTTGAGGAAGGCTCTTCCATTTCTTTTAAATACGTCGTTAGTTTTGGTGGCAGGGTCTTTATACAGTAACCCTTGTGCAAGTAAGCTTACATTCATTCAAAGGTAATTTTGAGGACATCGTGTTACACATTATGGTGAGTATGAAGACAATGGGCTATTGTGGGGACGGTCCTTGAAGTCAAATATCTGCAATTTGTTCTTTTCTCATACAAATATATATATATATATATATATATATGGGGCATTCCTCGCTAAATGGACCACTTTCCGGCCCGACCCCTTTCGATTTGGCTGAAACTTTATTATGTTATTGTTTTCATCTTAAAAAATTTGTGTGATTTTTTTCAAATTTTTTTACATAATCACAAAAACGTAGTAAATTTTTGAAAAAATGGCCCTTTTTTTCAAATGCTCATAACTTTTTGAAAAATGGACCGATTACGGTCCTTCTTTCTTAATTCTTCGTTTTGAGATGTTCTTTAAAAAAAAAATATTCGAAAAATATTCAATGTCATCTTCGACATGATTTTTTAGTTTTTTTTTTTTTGGAAAAAAACGCGTTTTCTTCAAAGAACGCCACTTTTTATTTTTAATTTTTTTCCTGTAAAAAAATATGATCAAATTATGGTGTTTTGCCCTAAGACCCGTCGTGGTATTTTTCTTTCTATTTTCTTTTTATTGAAAAAATGTTATTATTAATTTTTTTACAAATACAGCTGCTTCCTATGATGAAATAATGCCCATTAATAAATTCTATGATTATCAAAACAAAAAATATATACAGGGTGGCCCGAGAAGTAAGGCCCAGAAGAAAAACCATTCGAAGAACAGAAAAAACAGCATTTTCTAATTTTTCTCTTTTGGGTATGTACTTTCCTGAGGATTTTTTTTTTACTTGTGTCATCGTTATGAAGGCTACTGTTGAGCAATAAATAAATGACCAACTGAACACTGACGGAAATTCTTTAGATTTTGATAAAAAGTTACAAAAATAGGCTTAAGAGGATAAGTCACAAAAATTCAGATGATGAAAAAATTCTTATACTGGTCTGAATGTCTCCTAATTGGTTTGTGAAAATTCTAAGACGTACATATACAAAAGGGAAAAAATGAAAACATATGCTACAGGGTGTCTCAAAACGATCTGACATTTCAATTTACGCGCCATTTTTTTGGTGGCGAACATAAAGTACTAATTTTTTGTGGCGAAAATAGAGTATTATTTTTTAAGTTGTTTATATATTAATTGCCTGAAAGTACTAGTTACTAAGGCATAATAAAATATATCTATCTATCTATCTAATCTTTGACAACTAGAATGAGGAAGTATTGAGGTTTAGTCATGGAGAATTACACGATCGAGCAACGCATAGCAATTGTGAAAATTCACTGCGAAACAATGCAGTTATTGCAGACAAAGTTTTATGGTCATGTTATTTCGCGCCCCGGTGATGTGTATTGGCCACCAAGATCGTGCGATTTGACGTCATTGGACTTCTTTCTTTGGGGTTTTCTGAAAGGAAAAGTGTATGGCAATGGTCCATAGACCATTCCGGAGCTCAAGGAAGCAATTGGACGCACCATTAATGAAATTAGTACGCAATTATGCCAAAATGTTATTGAAAATTTTGTTGAAAGAGTTAACGTTTGCAAACAGGGACCATTTATCCGATATTGAGTTCCACACATAACGTCCGTGTTGTATTTTACCAGGTATGTAAATATGAAACCGGAATTTTTGTATAGAAAATACACGTTTATTGTCTGAAAATGATGAAATAGTAATTTATGCTACAAGTGCGGAAAACAACGAATTCCATCGCGCGTGAAGTTGCCGCATGAGCCGAAGGCTTATGGTGCATTTCACACGAGTACGAGTGTGATTTGCAGCACGAGCCGAAGGCGAGTGCTGTAACCACACGAGTACGAGTGAGAAATGCACCATAAGTCGAGGCGAATTCGGCAACTTACGCGCGATGTAATTCGTTTTTTTTCGCACATGTCCCATACATTATTTTTTGCAATGACTGTCTCGAAAGTGGGATTTGAGATTCAACAAAACCAATAACAATTATATTCAAATATATCAGATCAGTTCAGATCATTTCCTTGTCAGAAAATACGACTTTGATAAGTTGACGTTTCGTATCACATGAATTTCGCTACATTCAAGTTTCTTCAATCGGTCCAAAATCGTAGAACAAAAAACTATCAACCGTGAAAAAAACCGTTTTTTCGCGAATCAATGTGGTAAAGTGAGCTATAAATAGATTTTTTTCCGCACTAGTGCGGGAAAGTCTCACATTCCCGCACTAGTGCGGGAAAGTAAGCATCGTTGAGAAATAAGCCACTTTCCGCACGCTAAACACCAATCGAAAATCGCACTTTCGGGGCAGGCATTGCGAAAAATATTTTATTCGAAGTATTGTCCATTACAATACATTTTTCCCACCTGTCTGGCAATTTGTGGATGCCACACCAAAAAAAACTGTTACTCTTTTGAGGCAAACCAGTCATCGAGCCATTTTGGTACATTTTCTTGAGAAGTGAAGCGCTGCTCAGCAACTGCATGTCCCATCGATGAAAATAAGTGGTAATCGGCCGGACCTAAGTCTGGTGAGTAAGCCGCATGCGAAAGTATTTCCCAACTAAACGCCTCAATCGTTTCCTTGACCAGTTTTGCTGTGTGTGATGGTGCATTATCATGAAGCAAAATCACTTTGTGTTGCCTTTTTTGATATTCTGGTCGTTTTTCACGCAAAGCTTGATTCAAATCGATCATTTGTTGTCGGTAGCGTTCAGTATTGACAGTTTCGCCAGGTTTTAGCATCCAACAATGCTTGCAATTCGCTGTCTTCAAACTTTTTCGGTGGCCTCCCACGTTCTTCGTTTCTCACGTCAAAATCGCCACTTTTGAATTTTTTAAACCACTCAAAGCACTGTGATTTACCAAGAGCATACTCACCGCAAGCTTCGACAAGCATTCGATGCGATTCTGCAGCAGTTTTCTGCAAATGACAATAGAAAATGAATGCTGTCCGCAAATCGTAATTTCCAGGCACAACATTCGACATGTTCAACGCTATAACAAACTATGTTCGGGTATGAAACTTGTATTGTTGTGAGTTAAAAATCTTTGTCAGATGTCAACAAAGCAAATGGCGCCAATGACACGACTTGACGGTAACTACATTGACAACTAGGGCAATCTATGGGCAAATTCCTGTTTCATATTTACAGACCTGGTATATTTAAAATAAAAATATTCGTACTTTTTAAATAAATAATACGTTTTATTGATAAATTAAAATGTCAGGTCATTTTGAGGCACCCTTTAGATATACTCATCGGGCTGAAGTAACAACTTTCAAAATGTCGATTTCTCGGAAAATATTGCAAGATGCCAAAAATCTTTTTAAGGCAAGTCTGATAACATTAAAATGAAGGTGCATGTAAAATTTCAAAGCAAAATTTGGTTTCCGCTTTTCGGAAGTTTATCCTTAGTTTTTTTTTTATATTTACTCAAAAAATGTCCATTCTGCTACGCCGAAATGATACTGTAATATTTCTATCTTAATCTATAATGTTTCTACTTAATATTTGCACATGATTGGTTTTTTTCAAATGTTTAAAAAGAATTTAAGAAAAAAATACAAAGTACGAAATGTTAGACTTTTTTTGCGTGTCCGAAATTAATTCCACTAGTGTAGGTATGGATACGATGCATCTGGATTTTCCTTTCGAACGTCAATTTTTGGGCCACCCTGTACAAGTGAAGTGCATCGTTCCTTCAAGCTCGGTAACGCTCCTCGACGGATTTTCTGCCAAGGACGAGAGGACATCACCTTCCTTCGAGAAGCAACCCAGAGTTACGGTGACAAGATTTCCATGGGAATGCCGCTCGCGCGCACTCGAGTTTCCATGATACGACGTATACAATTTGGGTTGGAAGATTCAACGTATATATAGTGGGCGAAATTACCAGGGGTGTAAACGAGAAGAACCGTCGTTCGGGCGATCTACATGTATCACAAGAACCTAAACTTTTCGAAAATCCTCGATGGTAATGCTCGAACTTTCCGCTCGTCGAGAGGCCCTCTGGTATCCAGTTGAATAAATGATAACCTCGACGAGCGAAGGGGCGACGCAATATGTAATTCAATTTCTCGGGGCTCTCATTAACTCTGATATGTTAATTACTCCGGAAAAATGATAATCATATTTATTGAAATAATAGTTCTTTTTTTTATTATAATTATTATATTACATTTACATTTTAATTATTGTTATCGTTTTTAATTCCGGTATCGGTGATGAAGAAAAGATATATTAATTAATTCAGAAAAGTGATAATCATTTTTATTATAACAATAGTTTTTTTTTTAATTATAATTATTATATTATAATGTGTATATATATATATATATAAATATATTACATTCTTCTTATTATTGTTATATTACATTTTTGTTATAATTATTATATTACATTTTTGTTATAATTATTATATTACATTTTTGTTAAAATGATTATATTACATTTTTGTTATTATTATTATATTACATTTTTATTATAATTATTATATTACATTTTAATTATAATTATTATATTTCATTTTTGTTAAAATTATTGTATTACTTTTTTGTTATAATTATTACATTACATTTTTGTTATAATTCTTATATTACATTTTTGTTATAATTATTATATTACATTTCTGTTATAATTATTATACCACATTTTTGTTATAATTATTACATTACATTTTCGTTATAATTATTATATTCCATTTTCGTTACAATTATTGTATTACATTTTTGTTATAATTATTATATTACATTTTCGTTATAATTATTACATTACATTTTTGTTATAATTATTATATTACATTTTTGTTATAATTATTACATTACATTTTTGTTATAATTATTATTTTACATTTTTGATATAATTATTATATTAAATTTTTATTATAATTATTATATTACATTTTTTTTATAATTATTATATTACATTTTTATTATAATTACTATACACATTTTTAACCCTTAGTGGTCACACTTCCAAATTCAATCCCGGTGGGCACAATTGAGTCGATTCTACCCAGTCAGTTTTCAAAAAAGTATTGTGACCAAACTATTCGTCCGAAGTGGTTCAAAAAATTACGGAACATGCTTTGAACTTTCTAGATGATGTACGACTACTTATTTTCAAAAAATAAAATGGCGACATGTTTAAAAAAAATCATACAGAGATGAAAACGCAAAAAAGATACTTTTTCGCTCAAAAAATCATAGTTCCGTGAATTTTCAACATTTTTACCTGAAATTTGGATGTGATACTCCTTAGATATGCTACTTTTGGGAAAAAAAATAGTACGATAGTACGCGTTCCAAAAAAGGTATACATTCCAACATGTGAAGAGGGTAAATTTTATGGTATGAGGATATTTCAAACTCCAGGTAACATGGTGAATAAAGTCCCATTCGAAGCCGGGAAATATTATACAGTGAGTAAAAAAAGTATTTGCGTACCACCAGTTTTTCAAATTATCCTACGAAAAAAAAAATGCTTTAGCATTTTATTTTTTTTTCGCATATTATATTTTTCTTCGAAAAAAAAATGCTAAAGTGTTTTATTTTATTTCGCAGAATAATTTAGAAAACATTTGGTGTGCTAATACTTTTTATACCAACGGCATATTTACGCCAAAAATTGATCGACCGGTCGATTCTACCCAGGGTGACCACGAACGGTTAATATAATTATCTTTATCATTTTTCATTTCGGTATGGGTGATGAGGAAAGCTGAAACGCTTCGTCCGAACGGAAAGTTCATAGCCCGTAGGCTCCTTCGCGTATTCGTAAATTCGTCGTGACTATTGCTCACAGTGTATCGCGTCTGTATTAAACTCTGGTGAGGCTGGTACGCGCTCGACATCAAATAATCCGATAGCGTGAAGCCTGCAAATCCCAAGGGCACTTGTTACCGCCCATATTCAAGCCCATTGTTCATAAGCCGCCGGTGTCGCCGCTGCCGGCTCGCCATTCACAGTTTATATATATTGATTACCCGTGGAAGCTCTTGGCTCGTTGCCAAATCGTTTGAGTACGTTGGGGCAGGTCACTCACTCGCTGTTTCCCGCTACTTCTCTAACGTGTACATGTATTGTGTCTGTGCATAATTCCATCGCGACAATCGAGTAAATATCAAACGCAAAATATTGACCAAAAAAAAAAAGACATTTTAATTAACCAAATAAACTGAAAAAACAGTTTATTTGCTTTTCCGGGCTTAGAAATTCGTTTTATTGTAGAATGGTCGGCAATGAGAAGATAGGAAGTAAAAAAAATAAAATTGTCGTCTGCCCTCGGTCATAGTGGATGCATCGATTATGCATCATAATTGCAAAGTTACGTAATATATTAGAGGATGTAAAAAGTTCTGAGCGGTTTTTCGCTTTATTTCAACGATGAAATTAACATAGTTAGGATGATCCGATTTAGATCAAATATGCGCCGTTTTGTTCGATAACTTTTGTCCATTTTGAACTCAATTTCATAATTCCGCGATTGAAGAAGTCCTCGTCCCTATTGGTAAAAAACTTGACCAGCTCATTTTCACAAGCCTCTCTTGAGGCCAATTTTGTACCATCAAGAAAATTTTGCAAATGCTTGAAAAGGTGATAATCGCTTGGTGGCAGGTCTGGACTATACGGCGGATGCGATAGAATCTCCCATCCAAGCTCTCGGAGCTTCTGGCGCGTCGTTAAAGATGTGTGCGGCCTGGCGTTTTCTTGATGGAACACAACACCCTTCCTATTGGCCAATTCTGGCCGCTTCTGGTCGATCGTCGAGAGATTGTTGGAATGGAGATATTTAAGAGCAGTAATATTTTAGAACTGAATTATTGTGGCATTGCGATCTTTATGAATAGGGTAGGGAGGACCATGTTGAGCAAGTTTGGAATTATCGCCCTGTAATTCCTCAAGGCCTTAGGCCACTTTAGAGGCCAAAAAAAGGGCATATTTTGTGATATTTTTTCAGCGAAACCATAAAATAAATCGGAATTACAAAATAGGGGTTTTATTATACACGCAATTGACTATTCAAAATTATTTTTCACAGCGATACATGGCAAAATGGCGACTGTGTAGCATTTTTCCGATGACGCCTTTATTTCTGGAAGGTCAACGGCCGGACCAACAGCTCCTATAATTTTTGAGTTATGATGAGACACTAAAGTTTTTTCGATTATATATAAGAATAGTTATAGAAGTACGTAGAATTTTTTTGATATATTGTTTTTTTGTCAAAATGGCGCATTTCTAAAACAAAACGTATAAAATGCCATGAGAAAATCGTCAGAAAATTGTTTATAAAAAAGGAACTATGCAATATAATTAAAAAATCCTACGTAGTGCCTCAGAAAATGTAATTCTAAATATACAGTTAAAATTTCAAATGATTCGGTTGAAATTTGTTTGAGTTATGAGTCCGGCTGACCTGAAAAATGTAGTTTTGAGATAAACGCGTTTGAAATTAGTAGAAAGTCACGACATGAATCAAGAGGTGTTGCGCTAGAATTCGAAAATCGAGTACTTAGAGATTTTTCACACCCATAAGCTTTTGGAATATTATTTTATAGGTACATTTTTAACCAAAAAAAATGGATTTTTGGAAAATCCTAGAGTGGCCTAAGGCCTGAACAGTTTTTCGTATAAAAATAAAACCTACTTTGGTCAATGGGAAATTTATCTGGAAAAAAAGTACGTGGACGAAATTCCTGTTATCCACGTTGTTTCACAGATAATCGCTCTCAAATGACTAAGGCCATATTTATTCAAACTGCCCCGATATCGGGGTAAGTTGAGTATGAGAATGAGGTAAGTTGGGCAAAGTAAGAATTGCATACAAAAATCGGCCGTATGCAACATGATTTGGTACAATGCCGTAATAAACTAACAGTTGCTTGTTAATTAGTTACGTTTTGAAACATTAACATCAATTACAATGAACTTTAAAAAAAGAATTCTCGTACAATGGTAGAAGAAAATCTTTCAATCACTTTTTTTTTACTTTTATTAGTAAATGTGCGATAAATAAAATATTTATCACAAATTTGGCACTTTGGGATCGACAATACGAATATTCAACATAAGTTAACATAAATCAGAACACCCGTGACGTACCATAAATTTTATTCTCTTTGTTGACCCTGATGGAGTAGTCGTACCTCCTTAAACCTGCTCCAGAATAGAGATATTTAAGGAGAGAGATGGCTCTGAATAGAGAAATAAAGAATATAGTTGTTGTCCTGCCCTTTTTAAATATCGGGAGTTTCGAAATTTCATTTTGAGGACACATTCTTAATAGACTATATTTTAATAAAATATAAAAAAAAATTCATATTTCTAGACTAGAATACTGCCTCAAAATTAAGCCCTAAGAGACTGTTGATTTCTTTTGCATGCCCCTGTATATGTTTCAACCATTAGAACGAGTACCCCGCAGTCTCAATACAGATCGTGAGCGTATAAAATTGGGGCGTAAAAAATATTGATTTCTTTTGCATCAGCCTGTATAATAAGTAGTTATACCTGTACCATTAGAACGAGTAATTGACCAATTCCGATAAACACACTCCGCAAAGACCATCAGCGCTTCCGGTCCGTTGCAATCCAATTTCGCATATCGCTTTATTTGCCGAATTGACCAGGGTGCGCGGTTCTCACATTCGACAATTGAAATTGCTCCATAAATTGTACGCTACTGAGGACGCATATAAATGTTTCAAAGAAATATCTTTATTCGTCGGTCTGAATTTACTAATCCCTGTAGACGATATCGTACCCGATGACCTGAAGAAATTTTGCATCGTCATTATGAATAGGGAATTGGTTCCATTGTCCAGTCGATGAAGCGGCAACGTGTTGTACGCGAAACAATAACCCTAAAATTGACTCAAACGGTAATATGGAATTATCGATATTGCTTGTGGAGTTTAATGAAATCAAGCGCAAATGTAACAAACATTGGTGCCAAACTCATTACCACTTTGTAATCAGAAGAGCCACTGCAAATTTATCGTGATGTTGATTGGTTTGATTTTTGTTAAATTGGATTTTTTTAATTGATTTTTTTAATTGATTGAAATATTTTTTCACGGCCACCCTAATGTCCCTGAAAAAAGTGCACTGTATAGGCATCACTGCATTTTTGTTTTCAGCTACATTGCCTTCTGAGATGTAATTAATTGCACCAAGCAAACGTTATATATGCTTGTAAACAAATTACTATTGACTGTACATGTTATTGGGTCTATGCTTCAATTCCGTAGCAAAAAACGAGTAAATTCCCAACGCACAATATTGACAAAAAAAGCCATTTTAATCAACTAAATATGTTCCATTCTGTTCAATGGATCAGAATTTGGAGGAAGCAAAAAAAAACCTTGTGTTCCCCAACCTAAAATTTGTTAGAATTCTCGGTGTTTCTCGAAAACTTGCCCTCAAGGGTGTCCCTTATTTTTACCTTTTTGTCCATCGGGGCACTCCCAAAGACTTTGCATAAAAAATGAAAGACCGAAAACAAAGAAAAGTGCTCTTACACCCCTTTATGGATATATTATGGACTAACGAAGAAAAAAAAAAACTTCTTCATTTCCCCAAGATGCTCAGACATCACATCAGACAGTTCAAAGTACCAGCCGGAACTTCTGCCATTTGGCACTTCCACAAGATGAAGACTCAACGAATTTGAAGGTCTTTGAGAGGGATTGAATGGTTGCTCGCGTACACCCTGGCTCTCGAAAATGACCGAGGTTTGAATTGACGATGGGCGCCAGTTTCGGTGATTAAAGCTCCGTCTCCTTGGTCAAAGGAAGAGACGTAGGGCTGCTGTACGCGCGATATCAGGAGGCTACATTTTCGTCCGAGGGATATTGGCCAGTTAGTTTGGTCGCGCACAGGCTGGAATATTACACCGCCAGCTTCGTCTTCTCAGTACTCGTTCCGTCGGCGTACGCTCTAATTAGTATTATGGAAAAGTGATAATACAGAGAGGAATGAAGGAAGAGAGGCTTGGCGAAATGAAGAAAAGAAATGCCCCAAAGTTTCATCTCCAAGGATCCTCAAGGATCTTCTGTTCGCGACCATTGTCAACAAATAGGGGAAAAATGTACGAGTTGATCCCCTTAAGGGAAAATGCTCGTCATTTCAAAGATATTCAACATAATTAAGATATAAAAGGGTTTACTACTGGCATATTTATCTATTTTACGATTGGCATATTGGATATATTCAATTTATTAGGGTTCCAATAAAAAGATTTCCATTTTTTTAAGCCTTACATAAGGATCATCTTACACATCCCAGTACAAGATGATCCAAAGGGTATGGACAAGATGATTTTCCGGATCATCTTGCCCCTATCTTGGTATTTTTCTGTGATTTTTGAGAAATTATGTTAATATAAATAAAATTTATCCGAATTCACAAAACCTTTATATATATATATATATATTAACCATAGGTATGCAACATAAACTGAACTTACGAGTTAAATTATCTTTAGGTATATTATAAGTTTGATCTCACCCAACTAGAATTTAACTAAACCAGTCTTCTACAGCCAGCCTTAAATCACTTGGGTATATCAATTATTATTTGTGAAATCAATTATACATTAATAGTTAATATTTAATAATATTCAATATAATAAAAATAAATAAATAATAATAATAATAATAATAAATGTAAAATTATAATAAAATGATAAATAATAATAATATGATAATCATTTAATAATATAATCATATTTAAGAAAAAATAATGAGGTACGTTATTTGTGTACAAGATGATCCCTAGAGATCATCTAGTACACCTAGAAGGGAATCATCTAGTATACCTAGAAGGGAATCATCTAGTACTAGGGATCATCTGGTACACCTAGAAGGAAATCATCTAGTACTAGGGATCATCTAGTACACCTAGAAGAAAATCATCTAGTACTAGGGATCATCTAGTACACCTAGAAGGGAATCATCTAGTACTAGGGATCATCTAGTACACCTAGAAGGAAATCATCTAGTACTAGGGATCATCTAGTACACCTGGAAGGGAATAATCTTGCCCCAAACTCAACTTTTTCATTTATTGCTCGATAACATAACTTATAAGTGTTCCACTGTTACCACGCCAATCAAAAAAACCAAACTGAGCATATTATAAAACCACAAACACAACAATGATTTCAACTGACTGAGTACAATAAAAGTTACCTAAGCTTAAAATCAACCTTACCTTAGATCAACAGCTCGCAATTGAATTTTTTTTCCGTCAAATTAAGTGCGATGCTCACACCGCCATTGTGGATTGACAAGGGTGGCGGGGTGCCGTGCGTTGTTTTACCAAAGAATATCACTAGATAGCGTTAATAGTTTCGTCGCAATTGAAAATGATCATCTTACCCCATGGGATCAACTCTTACACCTTTCCTACTAGGAATTTTGGTTTTTTTATTTATTTTTTCTTTCGTTTGTTCGATGTTTCACGGGGTAATCAGTAACTAGGAGGTATAGAAGGAAAACTGGAGGGAAAAATATTTCGTCAGTCTTCGTCTTCGTTTTTTTTTTTACGGTAGTACGAGCTCGTACATACTTTATTATTCAATCGCTGCTTAATCTTTCTCAGCAAGCTACTCGAAAACTCAAGACAGCTTTACTGGCTTTTTAATCTTAATAAATAACTCTAAAGTCTGGAGATTTAGTTTTAATCGTATTTCGCAATTGGATTAATAGAGGTTTAAAGAGCATAACCTTTTCCAGATACTTCGAGGATTGGGGCGCCTGTATAAGCCGGAAATGTTGAAAATACAACTTTTTCATTTTGCAGTTTTATAGCTCAGAGTATTAATTCGAATTTGCAAACAAGATTTTGTAAAAATTCAGATAATTGGTCAAGTTATGAATTTAAAAAAAAAAACTCAAACTTGGCAAGACTATGTATTAATTGTGTGTAAAATCGCGACCTCGTCGTTCCAATATTCTCACCAGAATAAAATATAAAAAGTCGATCTGTTTTTTGGGTCTTAAGTTTACGCGGACCACTGATTTATTGGGCCTGCTGAGTCCTTATGAGAACGACAGTCTGAAAGCACAGTGAAATATGTACGAGAATAAATCATTTGCAAATTTATAGTCGACCGTGAAATCGTCGCAACAATTTTTCGGTATTTAAATACATTTTACAGGTTATGTTCACTCGGCAATTTTTTTCTTTTTTAAAGCTGGTCTTGTCTCAATATTTTATTCATTGCAAAGCATCGAATCAAGTGATTTCATGCCCATGCAAATTTTATCCTATCATATTACGATTTTTTTCATTTTTGAAATGGGGATTCGTAGCGAATCATTTTCGCGTAGTGATATCCTCTCTTGAATAGTTGCCGTGCATTTACCTTGTTTTTTTTTCTTTTTATTATCACCTTTTGTTCCAGAATGAGACATATTTCAGTGGAGAATTCACATTCATCGCGCGAAACTTGTTTTTTTTTTTTGAGAACGAAAAAAAGTCGAGTCTCCGTCCCGCTCCAAAAACTTCGGTCGTGCATTCCGGTACGCGTCATCCGTTTGCAGTGTCAGCGAATTTATTTCGGGAATCCGTGGATCCGGATGCCAGCTCTCATTCTTGTACATTTTTACGAATCCCTCACCTAGTGCTAAACGTATTGTTTCACGCATATTTTTCTTTTTTTTTTTTGACATAGTGGAACGTCAGTTTTTATCCATTATTATCCTTGGATGGAGCTGCTCCGGTGTAGTAGTCTTTGTCGAATACAGGTGCACGAGCTTATTTTAGTTTATTTTAGTTAGCTTATACTCCACTGGCAATTTTTCAGGCATGAATAAGTCGTACGTAATTTTAAACATTTTCTTTGCAAGTTAGTTGATTTCGACGTTTTCATACGCAGTCAGATTCATTCGTAAAAGTTTCGAAAATTCTCTTTACGAAAATATTACAAATGAATCTGGCTGCGTATGTAAACAGCGAATTCAACATCCTTTTGAAAAAAAAATATATGAGATTGATGCAAAAATATCTATATTTTTATTACGCACGAAATGTTAGTATACGAAAATTAAAAAAAGGAATTCTCGCAATACGTGAACCCGACAAATCAATTTTGAAAGGTGATGAAAATTATTTTCATGTCGTTACCATAATTTCGTTTTAAAATCATCGTTTTTCACGTCTTGAATAAAATCAATAGTTACTTAATGCTTTCAAGAGTCAGTAAAAAATATGAGTTTCGTCAGGAAAGTCAATTGCTTCCTGGTACACTGAACATTTGGTTTTTAATTGTTTTTGAATTTTTAATTTAATTAAATCAAATTTAATTCTGACGCTGATGAGATTGATCACGTAATAATACTTTTCAACCCATTTGCTGACTGTTCTCTTCATTCGACACGTGAAGAAACACTATTTCGGGCCAAAATTAAGGAGCCACCTAAAAATGGCTAGCGCCTTTAAAAACAAAACTACGGGCCTCACATTATGCGAGATTTTTTGCCTTGTATTAACATTTTTTGTTATGGGAACGAAGCAGAAAAATTAAACACCCATTTTCAAAAGAAATTTTTCTTCAATTCTTCAAAGATTCAATTTTCAAAGATTATTAAAATTTATTATATCCCTTATTTATTATATCCTATATTTATTATATTTATCCTATATATCCTATATTTACTATATTTATTATATCCCTTCGCATCGTAGGATTTTTTTGTTGTTGTATCAAACCAAAAAAGTCAGAAAATTAGGTTGAAAAATTAATGAAAATTTCAATAAATGTCTTTTTTTTTTTAAAGTCCTACTATGTGAAAAATACATTACACTTTAACCCTTCGTGGTCACCCTGGGTAGAATCGAACCATCGATCAATTTTTGGCGTAAATATATAATAGTTCACGGCTTCGGATGGGACTGTATTCACCATCTTACCTGGAGTTTGAAGTATCCTCATACCATTAAATTGACCCTCTTCACATGTCGGAATAAAGACCTTTTTTGGAACGCGCACTATGCTACTATTTTTTCCCAAAAGTAGCATATCTAAGAAGTATCACGGCCAAATTTTAGGTGAAAATGTTGAAAATTCACGGAACTATGATTTTTTGAGCGAAAAAGTGTCTTTTTTGCTTTTTCACATTTTTATGAATTTTTCTTAACATGTCGCCATTTTATTTCTTATAAATAAATTTTTCGTACATCATCTAGAAAGTTCAAAGCATGTTCCGTAATTTTTTGAACCACTTCGGACGGATAGTTTGGTCACAATACTTTTTTGAAAACTGACTGGGTAGAATCGATCCAAGTATGACCACCGCGATTGAATTTGGAAGTGTGACCACGAAGGGTTATGAAGCTTTGCGAAATTTTTGTTTCGGATCAACCGATTGCATGCAATAATGGAGGCCGCAGCGCTCCCAGTTGATATATATTTATAAAACAAATTGTCAATATACCTCAATACTTATACTTTCGAATAAAACAAACTTGGATGAAATAGGACAAATAGTTTTTGAGATAATAATTCTCAAATTTGAGATAGTAATTGTGATATAAAAATGGCTTTGAAACTTTTTGAAACAGCATATTACAAAATTTTGAAACAGCATATTGAAGCAGCATATTTCAAAATGAATCTACAGGGCTCGCTTTTCGATCATTTCTTTTTTTCCGTATCATTCTATGCTATAAGAGAACTCCAATTATCAAGCCCTGCCGCAATATCAAGTACTCACTACCGCACGACTTTTTTTTTCTACCATTCGATACATCTTGGTCGTTACTCCCGTTTGGTTCTCATTAAGGTTAACTACAAGCCAGAGCCTCCGGAAGAGCTCTAATCTCCATGTATAGACAGCCTCCAGTGTGTGCATCTGTCATGTCAGAGGAGACACGGAGAGAGCGAAAGAGAGAGAGAGAGAGAGAGAGAGAGAGAGAGAGAGAGAGACTCGCACCGCTTAATCGATTTTCCCGCTTGTCGAGGTTCGTCATGGAGAACACACGCAAGGGATTGATTTAATTGACTGCGCAATCCGTGAGAGATCTCCCACAGTCAATTACGACGAATGCAAACGACCATCAGCCAAAAGCTTCGCTATTTTTCCCACCTTCAAATTTGTTTATTTTTTTCGTCAGCAATATTTACAATTCGAGTCTTCTACATCATAAAAATGTCACCTTTCCTATTTGTTTCTCCAATAAAAAAAGGCACCCAAAACTTAAGGGAGTCTACCCGTCTGGAGCCAAGAAACAGATGAATTTCGACAATTTTTTATAGATAACCAACAGATAGAATGAAAATTCCATTCAGTGACCTTTATTCTACATATCTTCAAGTATCTTTACGAATTTTTTTCACGAGCTTTCGTAAGAAAATGGCGACGCTGAAGCTGGATGAAGCGAGTCACCTTTGTTTGATAGTGTTTTGCAGCCGGCAAAAGTTCACCTCCAATTTTTGACCTGAAACGAAAATTCAAAATCATTCGAGTTCTACATAAGACTTACCTTCGCAGAGAAATCGAAAAATATCATTTTAATAAAAAGATGCACGTTCGAAAAAAAATTGTTTTCAGTAAAAAAAAGTACATAATTTTTTTTCGGAAAAAGTTTTCGACGTATAAAAAGTTCCCTGTGTACCTCGATAAAAAATGTTATTATAAGGTCCAAAAAAAAAAAATCGAGAGGATGGATGGCAAATTGGCAACGTAATGTTGCTGGTGGCAAATTAGTTGCAAATTCTCGTGAACAAATTTGCAAAGATACTCGACAATTAGTACAATAAAGGCCACCAAACGGAATTTTTATTCTCTATAAAAAATATCCATAAAAAATTGTCGAACTTCACCCTTTTTCGGAATCGAAACTCGTAGTCTGCCTTAAAAAAAAAGATTTAAAAAAAAACATCTCCAGCCACGTACATTGAATAAGAATTCAAATTCGATCGAACGCTGCATACGGAAACGGGAAAGTCAGACGTGCAATCTCAGGCTGCACGAGGCTGCAATGTTTCCCATCAAATATTGAATTAGCCGTGCGCACCAAAGTCCTATAAATCGATCGAGGATTGTTCGATACTTTTCTCGTTGTGTAGTATCGACGATAACAACGTGACAGTCCACCTGGAGAGAACCGCGGATAGAACTCGCCGCACTGCTACTTCAGGTGTGCGCGTTTCTCGTATACGCGCTACGGTATAAATCAAAGTGGCGCGCGCGGTTTGCCGCTCGAAATTATTTCCACTTTTGCTGCGAGCGCACAGTAGCGTATGTGACCATTCGATAAAAAGCCGCGCCCGAATTCCTTCGCTATTCGCGCTGTGACGAATAGATCGAAGTTTACCTGTACAATTACTCTCTCCTGCAGTTTGGGTGAATATACCGGGTGGTCCAATAACTATTAGCACCTTGGATATCTTCGAAACTATAAGGTTCACAGAAATATTTGCTGAAATGAAATTGCACAATACGAAAGGGGCCATACGATAGCGATAATAGTTTTTTTTTGCAGGTGGAGGTACTTCGGACACTTGAAGGTCAAGTCCATTTTTTAAAATGGATTGGTATGTTTTTTTTTCTGTATCATGAAAGAGGAGCTTAAAACGAGTTCAACGACCTATAACATAAGGTCATTGAAGGTCATAGAAAGTACAGAAAGGCGATAATACTTTTTTAAATGTTTGTAACATTTTTTAATGTTTGACGCGAAGGCTGGGAGCGATGTGGATATCGTTCACCATACAAGGTTTTTGCCCTTACAGAATTTTGTTGGCATTCGCCATAAATAAGAAGCATATCGACTTACTCTTCAAACGGATACATTGTACTCGATTGACCGATTTATCGATACTAATCTTACCATGTTTATCTTATCCTGCAAACTTATTAAAGTGTTCTTGAAACAGTGTTTATTTTCAGTGAAGTAAACCGTAAGTATTGTCGCCTTTCTGTACTTTCTGTACCTGTCTAAGAAATGTGTAAACGTACATAATAACGTACGCATTGATATTGATGGTCGTCATTTCGAACACTTACTATAAACGTAGTAATTTTATTTACTACCGAAACTGCAAGTATTATCGCCTTTCTGTACTTTCTATGACCTTCAATGACCTTATGTTATGGGTCGTTGAACTCGTTTTAAGCTCCTCTATCATGATACAGAAAAAAAACATACCAATCCATTTAAAAAATGGAGTTAACCTTCAAATGTCCGAAGTACCTCCACCTGCAAAAAAACTATTATCGCTATCGGATGGCCTCTTTCGTACTGTGCAATTTCATTTCAGCAAATATTTCTGTGGACCTTATAGTTTCGAAGATATCCAAGGTGCTAATAGTTATTGGACCACCCTGTATATAGACTGTGGACCATTCAACGTGACCACTCCAAATATCTCCGTTGCCTTTAGAGTGACGAAAAAAATGTCAGGAGGTAATTTGATTGATTTCGAAGGGCTGATACAGTAGTGAAAAATTCATTTTTGTCACGGTCATAGTTTTTGCGTTTTCAAGGCACCAATGGTTTTTCAAACGGGAACATCTTTTTTTTTATTAAGACGTTGTAGCTGTTATTCAGACGAATCCAACGACCTATGATATCATGACCTTGAAATGATTTTTCACCAAAATACACGTGTAAAAACGGGAAATCGTGATGGTATTGACAATAAGAATATCCGAATAATGTAATTGAATTTTTTGTGCAGAAAATTTATTGTAACAAATGTTCGAAGTGATGGCCATTAACCTCGACACATTTTTGAAGACGTCGGATGAATGATTCTCTTGACCTTCGAATAGTTTCTGGTGTGATAACGGCGCGGGTTATCCAACGAATACATTAATGTCAATAGTCGGAGATGCTTCTGATGTTTGTAAATACTGGCATTGTAACGTAGTAAAACTGTAGTAGAGTGAACAATATGAAGGATCGTGTTTACCATGATGTTCCGACGACGCCGGCGAACATGCGAGAACGAATTACAAGAGCCTGCGCCGCTATCACACCAGAAAGTATTCGAAGGTCAAGAGAATCATTCATCCGACGTCTTCAAAAATGTATCGAGGTTAATGGCCATCACTTCGAACATTTGTTGCAATAAATTTTCTGCACAAAAAAATCAATTGCATTATTCGGATATTCTTATTGTCAATACCATCACGATTTCACGTTTTTACACGTGTTTTTTGGTGAAAAATCATTTCAAGGTCATGATATCATAGGTCGTTGGATTCGTCTAAATATCAGCTACAGCGTCTTAATAAAAAAAAAATATGTTCCAATTTGAAAAACCATTGATGACCTTGAGATGGCAAAAACTATGACCTTGATAAAAATGAATTTTTCACCACTGTGTCAGCCCTTCGAAATCAATCAAATTACCTCGTGACATTTTTTTCGCCACTCTAAAGGCAACGGAGATATTTTGAACGCGACCTTAAAGGGAAATTAGAATTTACTTTCAATAATAATTCATTAATTATTCACTTAAACTAAAATTAAATAAAAATTTATAATAATTCATGAATTATTATAAATCTAAATTTAAAATACGTAACATACAAATAAAAAATTGAAATGGAGAAAAGAAATTAAAAAATTCAGAATTCAAGTTAAACTTTCCAAAAATAATATATTAATTATTTGCCTTGAGCTTAAGATTGAAAAAATAAAATAAAAAAAAATAACTGTTAAAGACCAATAATTAAAAATTTCAACTCTAAATTCAAAATTCAAAATTAAGATCGAAGTGGACGAAAAAATTAAACATTGAAATTAGGAACTAAAAATTAAAAATAAAAATTCAAAATAAGAAATTGAAAGTTAAAATTAAAGTTTCTGAAAGTATTGCGTTCATTGTTCGATATGAGCTTACTATTAAAAATTCTAAATTAACATCGAAAATAAAAAATTCATAATTCGAAATAAAAATGAAGAAATGAAAAATTAAAGACCCAAAATTGAAAATTTGAAATTTAAATTCAAAATTCAAAATTCGAATGTAATATCGGAAAATACAGCGTTAATTATTTTCCTCGGGCATGAAAATTAAAATAAAAAATAAAAAAAAACGGTAAATAAGCATAAAAAGGAAATAAAACGGTGTTTAACACCGTTCAACACCGAAGTAATTCCAAGCCACGCTGCGCAATTGTTTTTGTTTCAAAAGAAGTGTGAGAGAGCTTCGAAAAATTGGGCTGCCCATTTACGAAAGTGTAATTGACCGTAAAACGAGTTCGACGCCTTCACTTGCAAAAAAGAAAAACTAAGCCGAGCTGAATATAAATCCCGGGAAACCATCGGCATTTATCCTCTGCCTTGTGTATCTTAAATTAATATTCACAGGAATTTTGCAGTGACCAATTTTTCGTGAATCACCCGGTACGTGTATATGAATACGAGAATTCTTGAGCAACCGGCAATTCCGCGAGGTAACTACGCGCATATGAAGAAATAGCATAGAACTAGAGAAAGAGATATATAAAAAAAAACGCCCGCATTCGCCAGAGGGTGACATGCTCTCGTGTGCCGTGAGAAAATCACGAAGTGGGTGCGTGTGCGTCGAAGAAAAATGGCATTTCGCCTACACTTGTAATGTACACCCGTTGCTCCTTTCCATCAATACGTCATTGTCGATTCACCTATAAATTTCGCAAATCCATAAATATATGTGCGCCAAAAGAGGACTGTCGATTGAGCTCCCGCGAACACCATTCGACTCACAATTCACTCAACGATACATTTTTACCACGGTTGATTTTAGGAGCCAAAAGACAACAAAAAATACTCCCGAAAAAATCGCAAATTTGGGTTGAAATTTTGACAGAAGTGTTTGTCAAATTTCGTCGATTTGATGACTTTTTCTTTGGTTACTCTCGATCGCCAAATTGCCCGAGGACGAGTCTGCAACTAAATCCAAAAGAACCTAAACAGCCTCGCGAGCTTGACCTAAAATCGTCACAGTGTAAAATTTTCAAAAAATCGATTTTTTTTTGCATTATCCGATAGTATAGACGGTTATAAATATGCTGTTCAATTTTTGGGGTTAATCGACAAGACACTTTATCATTTGATTAAACACATTTGACTTTGAGTTTTGCGTTTGTGAAACTTTAAACGTGTTTTTCTCGTAACGACATCTTTTCAATTTGCGGGGATCATAACTCAAAAACTAATTGATGGATCACCTTCAAATTTGGAACACGTTTACATAATATAATTTATTAAAACATGAACCTAAAGTTGGGAAGATTAGATTGTTTACCATAAAACATATTTATTATTGCAAAATGCCGGGATAAAAAATGCTAACAAATCGATCATTTTTTTTTCAAACACGTTCCAATATTCAATTCTTGATTTTTTTTTCTAAATTTAGGTTCATGTTCTTAAAAAACATCTCAAGAATGTATAAAAATTTGTTGGACTATTTCAGATGCGAATTGCAAGCTGCACGATTCCCGCAAATCGACAACGATGATGAGGACACGCCAAGGGACACAGCGGATTACCCCTTAATCAATGCATGAAATAACATGAAAAAATTACCAGAGATGTATGAAAATATGAATAAATTATTGTCAGAGTTGCGGAAATATCCGTTTTTTTTCGCAATGAAAAAAAAATCCAAAAAAACATCTAATTTTCGGTCTCCTAAAGTGGTTGCCCGCCTGAAGGGGCTATACCAGTGTGAACGCTGAAAATTTGGGTGATTTTCGGGAATTTTTTGGAAGAAAAGTACTCAATTAAATGTTTCGGAAAATTAAGAATATATTTGGCTATATTTGACCTATATTGCATAATTTTTTCATAGAAAAATATTGAGATTCAAGCGACTTATGCGCTGCCTTCGGAGGCGCCAAAAAAAAAAGTTCCTCCACTGCTGACATGATTTCGGCCGATTGAGTAGTTGAAACCGAAAAAGGAAAAAATGTCGTTAAACTGGAAGGTATTTCCTGTACAATGACGTAGGATTTTCGAAAAATATCAAAATCTAATAAAATGGCGTAGTTATGAAAAAAAAAGTCTGTTTTCTTGCCTATAAAATGGTCGTTTTTTTTCAATGCCAAATCGTCAATTTTCATCCAATCAATAATATCCTGCGTCATTGTAGAGTAAATATATTCAAGAGTACTCAGTTCAAATTTCAAGTCAATCGGATAATTGCTCTTTGAGTTACAATGTCAGCAAATTTGAAAAATCTCGTTTCGAGAAAAACGCGTTTAAAGATTTAACTATCGATTTTTGCAAGATAAAATGATATTTGCAAGATAAAATGATTTTTACAGGATATTTTTGAAAGTATAAACTGTCGAAAAGGGCAAAAAAAAATCGATTTTTTGAAAGTGTCACACTGGTATAGCCCCTTAATCACTGTCTCTATCTCTCTCACTATCATCGCAACTTTTCCGCTTAATCGTCGTCCTGTCGACTTCTCACTCTGCATCACAAAACTCCGGTTTCTCGCGCACTCATCAGGAGGTCAGACGCGGTCTGCGGCGTTGAAACATCCACCCCCGCGTTGGTGAAAATTTCCCAAGCGTGACGGACCAACGCCTTCGCTCGATTCTGCCGGTCATGTGGAAGCGCAAGGTTGCTGCGGTTTTGCCATTTCTGTCGCACGGAGAAGACAAACCGGGACAGAGAGGGAGAGAGAGAGAGGAAGGGAGGGACATTGATTGATTGATAAGTTTTTTTTTATCAACATGTCTTCTTCAATAACTTGATGCAAAGTAATATATATGGATTAAAGAAGAAAAAAAAACAACACAGCATTAAAAAAAACATAGAATTTGCGAAGAATGTATCAATAAATATTTGCACAAATTAATGAAGGTTCTCGTCGATATTGCGCAAATGCAGGAAATTCAATGCTTGATATACGACACGTCCAGAGCAGTGGAAAATCAATAAAAATGAACTTTTTCAAATAAAAACGAGACGGACGATGAAGCTATATTGATCAAACAGTGAGGAAAAAAATAGTGAAAAAACGATGCTCGAGGTCTGTCAAAATCTATTCGCCCAATTCACTTTAAATTCGGACGAAGCTTATTTTCTATCGTTTGACCCAATGATTTTTTACTATTTTTACCCATTTATTGATAACAGCTGATAGAAGTTGTATTTTTTTTTTGGTCGAAAATCGAACTTTATCTTTCTATAGCTTGGCATTTTTGTAATGTGCAAAATTTCGAAAAAGTAGGATAAGGAAGGACATGTTGAGCAAGTTTGGTATTATCGCCCTGTAATTCCTTAACAGTCTGCCGTATAAAAATGGAAGCTACTTTGGTCAGTAGGAAATTTATCTGGGGAAAAAAAGTCTGTAGACGAAATTCCTGTTATCCTTATTGTTTCACAAATAATCGCTCTCAAATGACTAAGGCCATATTTGTTCAATCTGCCCCGATAGTGGGGTAAGTTGAGCACGAGTACGAGCTAAGTTGGGCAAAATAAGAATTGCATAAAAAAAATCAAACGTATGCAACATGATTTGGTACAATGCAGTAATAAACCAAAAGTTGCTTGTTAATTAGTTAGCTTTTGAAACATTAATATTAATTGCAATGAACTGTGGTAATATTTTTTCTCATACAATGATAGAAGAATATCTTTCAATCACGTTTTTTTTTTACTTTTGCGTGCATAAATAATGAAACGTTCCGTGTCAACGAGCGATGGCGTGATGTGTTTCCCTCCCCCATAACTCTCTTTCCGTCATTTGATGCACCCGCGTGCAGTGCTTAGTTTTCCAGATATTTCGATTGTCCAAATTACCCGACTGCTCAACATGCCCCTCCCTGGCTTATCCAGTCATACGAAAGTTTTATTATTATACTAAAAATACATATTTTTCATTTCTGATGACCATAGGTGCCAGAATCACCTGGACCGATTGGCCATACAGCAACGACGGCTCGTCGTTCAAATAATAATAGCTTAATTGTTTGTGAATATTTTGTAATAAAAAAAAAAACTGAAACTTTACAAGACTATGTGTTAATTGTGTCTAAAATCTCGACCTCGTCATCCAAATACTGTGGTCAGAAAAAAATATGAAATATCGACTTCGAAAAACCGTTTTTCGAAATGGTCTGTGTCTCTGTCTCTCTCTTTCTCTCTCTCCCTCGCTCTTTCTCTCTTCGTCATTCTATATCTTGACTTTTGCCTTGTTCTCTTTGCTTCTCAACATAAAACCGCTTTTTTACGACCCCTTTACTTTCATCCCTTATCCTCAGTGCCCTCCCGCACGGATAGGCTTTCTTTACCCAACGTCGCTACGCACGAACACACCCACACGCACCCACACAGGCACACGATCGTGTCACTCTCGGGGCTAGTGTCGGTACCATCTTGAAAAGTACATTTATCGATCGTAAAGCTCGAAATGTTGTCTGTCTCGTTCTCGCCGACGGCGTTATTCTCACGCCCGATTCTATCGCACGCACACACGTATACTACAGTGCGAAATGTCATCGTGAGAAGCCCATTTTCACTTCATCCTACCATCCATAGTCGAATTACAAGATGCAAGAGACACACGGTCGCCATTCATATACCATGGATTCGGGTTACTTTGATTCGTGGAGTTGCTTTGATAAAAAATTTGTTTTGTTTTTAAATTCAAATTACGAAGTTCTTGAAGGTGAACGAAAGTTTTTTTTTACGGATGGCAAGCCTGAATGTGTCTTGATGTCATCATTCAGACGCAGCACGAACGAACTGGTTTAAGGGGCCAGTCCACTTTGGAGCCACGAAAAAAAGGCTATTTTCGCGATTTTTTTTTTGAGGATTTTATAAAAGACATGAATATAAAAGTTGTTGGGCTTGATAAATAAAGTCTTGAAATACATTTAAAAAAAAATTTTTATTCATTTTTATTCATTTTTATTCATTTTTAAGTACAAAAACTATAGTACACGGAGAGAATTAAATGTTAAAAATTACGGTGCAGTAACGGTAACCAGATGACAACCCTGAAACTTCGCTTATTATTACTGAGTAAAACACAGATTTTCACGAAAATAAAATAAAATTTCTTCTTCAGATAGAAAATTTTACCAGATTTTCCAGTAAATTTTGATGTGTAACAAAATACGCAAAACTTAAATTTAAAAAATATATAATATCAGCGAAATTTTACTGTGAATTTTATTATTTTATGCCTTTCAAAAATGTCTATAAAAAAGTATCGTCTCTATAACAGTTATTTTGAGATTTATTATAAAATTTAATGAGTGTTATAGGAAAATGTATTGTGCTCTCGGTAAAAATTATCGTGCGCGCTACCCTTCTTGTATAGTAAAATTTTAGCTACGTATTTGACATTTTCTGTAACGTGAGTTAAAAAAAACTTGTCGCATACGGATTATTATGCTTTTCTCACTTGTTACCACATTGAAATATATCACGGTAATTTTTACCGTGAAATTCACAATAAAAATTACTTTTTAATTCTCTCCGTGTAACGCCTCAAAAATAGGTGGGCTAGGTAGCTCCATCACAACTCGGCAACGGCTTGTCTGAAACAAAAAAAATCAAAGTCCATTAGATTCAGTATGACACCAGCTACAAAATGACCCTCGGATATAAAGTTTTATCAAAAAATAAAAAAATGGCAGATGAAAAACGAAAAAAGTATAAAAAAACGCGTTTTTTTCGCAGTTTTTCGCAAAAAAAAGAGTAAAAATCAAAATTTTAAAACCATCGAGGGTCATCTTGTTGCGAATCATGTTTACAATATGTGGTTCAAATTTCAAGAGAATCGGTTTATTAGTTTTAGAGATACGATGGAGCTAGATTTTGAAAACGTTGTTTCGAGAAAAACGCGTTTGAAGTTTATACTATGAAAAACTCTTGCAAACATCGATGCACCATTACGACGATGCCTCGTTCAATGATGCACGGTCATTCTTTTATTAAAATATAAAGTGCACGAAGGACCGTGGATAAAAATAATGCCGATCGGCATATTACCTTGGGGCCCGAAAAACAACTCGATTTTCAATATTTTTTTCTTTTGAGAACATTGGAATGACGGGGTCGGAATTTTGCATACAATTAGTACATAGTCTTGCCAAGCTTCAGTTTTATTTTCATTGAAAGATATTGAGAAACAACGAAGTTATTATTATTTAAAGATAGTGCCGCGATTGCTGCATATGACCAATCGGTGTAGGTGGTTATGTCAACCAGGGTGATTTGAAATTTGAAAAAAAAAACGTACTTTTAATATAATATCAAAACTTTTGTGTGACCTAGTACTTTTTGAAATTTAAACAATTACAAAAATGCCAATCTCTAAAAAAAAACGTTCGAATAAAAAGAATATTGACAAAAATTCATTGAAAGTCCATAAATATGATTTTGAAAAAATTAATTTATTAACTTTTTAACTCTTACTGATATTTTTTGCTATAGGAAGTAAGAAAAAAATCTATTCTGTTTGCCTCACCCCACTATACTGGTATAAATATATATATATATTCGATCGACAGCTGATAATGAGAGGGATCAAGTTTCTCGTTAAATTGATACATGTTATTGAGTACATCAATGAGACTTTATATTATCATCCATATCACATGATCAATACCGCACAGTGGTTCTCATTTTCCAGTGGCTCTTGAATATTCGAAAAAACAATTGTTCATAACACCTATGGATTATTGAAATTATAAATAAAATATTAATTTATTAAATGAAAAATGAAATTATTGAATTGTTAAATAAAATATTAAATGATTAAGTAAAATATTAAATTATTAAATACAAAATGAAATTATCAATCGACAAACATAAATTATTGATAACAAATTAAATTGAAATTATATGCTAAACATGAATTATTAATAATAAATTAAATTGAGATAAAATAAAATAAAAATATGACTCAAATTTTCGCCCAAGTTAGAAATTTCGAATTTGGGCATAAAACATCTATCGATGACCATAATCATCGAAATGACGAACCAAGTATATCCGTTAGACGTATGCTATCAATTCGTTTCACAACGATATATAAAAGTACGCGTTGATGTGTGGAAGGTGCCAAGCCCGATGTCTAATTGGCCCTTAGCAAGATTTTTCGCTTACTCGCTTGTTATGTGTCCAATGCACGTGTGTAGATATATATATATAAATTAAACGGTACCAGAGAGTTACAGATTTGGAATTCGATCGATCCCCAACACCTCGTCATAAAGGCAATTCTACATAACAGGTGTACGTGTTACGGGTCACTGCGGGAAAAGTAGGTCACTCGTATTTGTCAGTATGCATTACGGGGTGACAGAGCTCAATTGCAACATTACTATAGCCAATTGTACTGTAAAAATAGTAATTCTACTCATCACTCAAACACAATTATACTCAAAATCACTTTCTTGTTCTGATTTTGAGTCGAAGAGTGTGTATTAAGCTGTGTATACTTATAGAAATATTATTTTAACATTAAGGGGCCAGTCCACTTTGAAAATTTCAAAAAAATCGATTTTTTTTTACTGTTTTCGAAAGTACATACATTCAGAAATATTGTGTCAAAATTTTATGACAATCCGAGCTCTCTAAGTATTTTTTTTTTTTTACCTGAACGTCAGGACCTCATTTCGTCTACCTGAGCGTATAGCGCGCTCGGCCGACCCTATTTTTTTATTTATTAAGAAATTTTAATTCTTATTTTTTTCCACATATAGCTGTTTCCTATGGTGCAATAATGTGCATTAATAAGTTCTATAGTTTCCCAAAAAGAATGCAGTATACTAATTCATTCGTTTTTGCCACTAAAATATTAAATAACAAGTTGAATCATTTTTGTTTGATATGCATGACTGTTTTCATCGTCGGAAAACGGTCTCCGTGATAGATTTTCGAAAACCAAAACCATTTAAGGAACTCAGCAGTTCCACTGTGTAATAGCTGACACAAATGGTGGTCTTATTGTTAAAAATTTCTCTAATTCAAGAGATCACAAATTATGTTAAATTATTCAAACGTCTCAGAGATGAATAAATTCATCATTAATTACTATTAAACAATTATCTGAATGCCTATTTACATCATTCCTCATTAAATAATCCTTTGAAAATAACTTAACATAATTGGAAAACTTTTCAAGCGAGTTAATATTATATAAAAAGTATTGAGTATGATAGAATTAACGATTTAAAATTATTTCATCATAGAAAATAGCTATATTTGAAAAAAAAATTAAAAATATTTAAATTTAGAAAAAAAATAGAAAGAATGGCTATGAATATTTTTCGAATATTTTTTTTCATAAAGAACAATTCAAAACGAAGAATTGAAAAAAAAGATTTTAATCGGTCCATTTTTCAGAAAGTTATGAGCATTTGAAAAAAACGGGCGATTTTTTCAAAAATTCAGTACGTATTTATGGTTATGTAAAAAAAAATGAAAAAAATCACACATGCGTTTTAAGATGAAAACAATAACATATTAAAGTTTCAGCCAAATCGAAATGGGTCGGGCCGGAAAATGGTCAATTTAGCGGGGAATGCCCCATTTATATATATATATATAGCATAAAAATTGCTATCATGAAAGAGAAAAAAGCTCATCCGGAGCCGAGAGAGACGAAAATTTGTCCGCTCTTCCTGCGATCTTTTTATCTGTTCTTTGCCTCGTGACCGTTCCGTTCTCCGATCTCTCGCGCGACTTTTTTCGTTTTCCGCAAAGTTCAGAACGACTTTCCATCGACGATCCTATGCTCGGTGTGGTATGTGCTGTGATAGCCGTCAAAAATATGAATTTTTCCTATCTTCAACGACGAAGACGAGCACGAGCGAACGCGAGTCAGAATTTCCGTTACCGCGTCTTTGCCGAAAAGATCTATCGTACGACGAAAATGATAATTTGCTGTCGGATCATTTGGCAACTCTGCGCTATAACAATGTTGACGGAAGGACGTTCGTACGGTGAGTGGGAATCAAAAAGGATCGTATAGACGGAGTTTTTCTTCATATTTTTAATTTTCCCGAAATGTTTTAATTAAGGTATTCGTTTCGTGAATTCTAAACGCGCGTGCGATATATAAAGAGTGAGAAAACAATTATTATAACAGTAGAAATGTTTCAAGCCTTTCAGACTTAGAGGAAAACTTTTCCTACAGAAGTTACACAGTTCGGAGGAGCTCATCGAGTGGTGGCTGAGTGGGTCATCCAGGTGGAGGTGCTTCGGAGATTTTAAGGCCACCTCAATTTTTTTTTATTAATGGGCTGATTTTTTTAAAATTTTATCCAGGAATTGAAAATAAGATCACACACCAAACTTCAAGATGATTGATCAAGTTTTACGATGGAAAATTGATTGAAAAAAAAAGAAATCCTAAGGTAGTAGTCTCGCTAAGGCGTTTTTCTTTGGCCTCTTTATTTATTTTGAGGACTCATTCAGGACACTATTAAATGATTACTTGCAAAATTTCAAAAGGATTCGCCGTTCCGTTTTCGAGATATTGGCAATCAAAGATTTCATGGTGTTACACGATAACTTTGAAACAGAATAACTTCGAAAATTTCCTACAGATTGAAAAAAAAAATTCTCATTTACAGAGGAACATATGACGACGTGGGTAAAAAAAATTATGAATTTTAACTGTCTACTTTCAGGGATATAGGGATTTAAATTAAGGGAGGAAAACCCCTTTACAATGTTCAAAAAATCGATTTTTTTTCTTCGCATATTTCGAAAGTTGAATATATTGAGAGTATACTGGAAAATCGAAAGATTATCGCGAAACTGCATTTTCAAAAACTGCTCATGTTATCAAAAAGTTATTGCTCAAAAAGTTATTGCACCATCTAGCTGAAATAGTGGGAGTTTTCTCACTATAACATTATCGGAAGGATATACCTAAAGTTTTAAGGTTATCGCGTAAATGAGTTACTTTTTTGGGGTAAAAATTATCGAGAGAATGGTCAATAATAAGAAAATTTGATTTAAAAGCCTACTTAATTTTTTTATTTTATACGTTTTTTTATATTTTTATAGGTATATCCTTCTCCTACACATGTCAATGATCGAAAAATATTTTCGATTTCTGTTTCAGATCAATAGAAAAAATTAGACAAATGAAGCACTTTTCGATATCACGCAAAAGATGCCTAAAGGAAGACCTTTATAACGGCGACATTTCATTTTGTTTAGAAGAAAAAAAACATTTCAACACTTGAAAGTTGTAGTAAGAAAATGTCAAAATTTTTAAATGCTGCGATTATTTGATCAGCTTTAAAAAAATTCATGAAAAATGACTCATTTTCCGGCGTCTAAAGGGTTTTCCTCCCTTAAGCAATGTCTAGCGACGCTAGCGCCACCAAGAGACTGGAGTAGGCTAGAACCAGATTGCAGTAGTGTGTTCATATCCGTATACGCAGAGTATCTACTTATTAGTAGTCGGAATGGATAGTCTGATACAAAAGTCAGGGTTAGGTAAACATTATATTAGGCGTTTTCATCATTACTTTATTTATTATTAAGCCGGGATCCTGAATTAGCCGGTTCGAAAAATCGATATTTTGAGGAATTTTTTTCGGGTAAAAAAAAAAGCAAGTTTAGAAAAATTTTCAGATTATTTTATTACATGTCTGAACATAAGAAAACAATTTTTTTTAAAGAAAAATATCAACAGGCAACCGATTTTTATGCACATTCGTGCCACTGCTGTTTCCATGCGGCGAGACAAATGGAGCTCGTAATTTTCATCTGAAACAAAAAAACCAAAAACTATTTTAATTGGGACATATTTTTCTTCTATATGAACTAAAAAAAACGAAAAAAATTTTGAAATTTGAATGTTTTTTCGGGTTTGAAGTAGAAAATGTGCTTTTTGTGAAAAAAAAAATTATTTCAACTTGCTAAAAAAATTGTTAAGAATTTTTTTTTCGACAATGTTTTTAGTTCTAATAGAAAAGAAAGCGATACTGAAGCGAACAAGCTTTGGTTTGTTTCGATTGGACTTCTAGTTTTTTTGTAATCAGTTACGCCAAATTAGAAAAATCGTAAAAACGAAAACTCGAGAAAACGGGCGCCCTAACTGCCCGAGCGCCCGTATACCTGCTCGACACTCCACTACGTTCAGTGCTGTATCTTTGGAAATATTTCGAATTGGGCTATAAAACTTTGTCTAGACATTCTTAGATACATCAGGAATAGATTTAAACAACAAAAAAAAAATGGATTTTTTGGACCTTCTAATTCAGGATCCGGCCTTAAGTTTTTATATCCCGATTATATGTATAACCTACATTATAAGGGTATTTCGCAATATTTCGAAGCTTTCATCGATTGAGCGGAGAATAAACTTTTCAACGTGACTGTGGCGAGATTACTACCTCAAGTCAATATTAACTTGTAAGAAATAATAAATTTCGACTAATATTGATATCACGTTAATATCAGCTTGTCATTATAATTGGAAATATTGCATTGGAAACACACGGAGAGAATTAAATGTTAAAAATTACTGTGCAGTAACGGTAACCAGATGACAACCCTGAAACTTCGCTTATTATTACTGAGTAAACACAGATTTTCACAAAAATAAAATAAAATTTCTTCTTCAGATAGAAAATTTTACCAGATTTTCTAGTCAAATTTGATGTGTAACAAAATACGCAAAACTTAAATTTAAAAAATATATAATATCAGCGAAATTTTACTGTGCATTTTATTATTTTATGCCTTTCAAAAATGTCTATAAAAAAGTATCGTCTTTATAACAGTTATTTTAAGATTTATTATAAAATTTAATGAGTGTTATAGGAAAATGTATTGTGCTTTCGGTAAAAATTATCGTGCGCGCTACCCTTCTTGTATAGTAAAATTTTAGCTACGTATTTGAAATTTTCTGTAACGTGAGTTAAAAAAAACTTGTCGCATACGAATTATTATGCTTTTCTCACTGGTCACCACATTGAAATATATCACGGTAATTTTTACCGTGAAATTCACGACAAAAATTACTTTTTAATTCTCTCCGTGTACATTTTTCTTCTATCCGCAAGCATCAGAGGTCGCAAGGATCCAGAGCATCGACATTCGCGTCCTTTTAAGGTCGCAAAATCTTCGTTCGTTCGTTTTCGATGTAAAACTCATCGGTTATAACAACGAACGGGAAAAGCTTCGGAACTGCAACGAATGGTACTGCATCCATCGTGGATTATTATTTAACGAGGTCGTCGACTTTATCGCGCGATCGAGCCACTTGTACGTAAAGGCATACGAGTGACGTGATCCTGTTCTCTGCACCGGTGCGAGAGCGCACGCGCGCGACTGCAACCTAATTGGAAAATTGCGTATGGCTCTTGGCAATTTAACATCGCAAACTGAAACAGAGCGCGACATAAGCTTGCGAAACTAATTCAACTCTTACGACAAGCGATTGGACACTATCTGGTCTAGTATTTTCATCGTTAAGGACGCTAAGGACACCGTATAATGTACATGTACATATATATATATATGCGTATATTTAAAAGGTGTGGTTCAACGAGAACGTGAAGTACGCAACTGGATTATATTTATATACGTTTATCTTAAATATAATTCATAGTTATTTATATTTATTATAATTATGATTTAATTTTTTTCTAAATTTCAAAATTGTCCATATTTATAATAATTTTAATTTATATTCTCATTATTTTAGAAAGATTTATATGTAATTACAGTTTAACCCTTAGTGTGCATCCGGGGTCAGCCTGACCCCAAAATTTTTTTCTTACCCGAATAGCGTTTACAGGTAAGCGTCCCCTTAAAATAGTTGTTGCAATCTCTCATTTTACCTCTTTCACGAAACCTGAAAAACGGCCAACTTCATACTCCAAAATAAATACCAAAATAAATTTAAGTCATAATTTACCGAACGTAAATTTTTCACTTTAGACGAACATTTTCATAACTTTCATCACAGTTACGAAGCTGATTATTTTATGCATAAAAGTACTACTCATGAAGATTCAGTTGCAAAAAAAAAATCTCGACAAAGTCTTCTACTTTTTTTTAGATTTTTTTTTAATTGGTCAGGTCGAAAATTCTCAAAAATTCAGAAAAAAATTCATAACTCGAAAACTATGAAAAGTCGCGGAACATACATGGGGGTGATTCGGATACCCCACGATACGAGGGACCTAAATTTTGTTTTTGGACGTCAATGTCCCGGCCACCTTGTATATATATTGCATGCATATTATATATATATATATATATATATATGCAGGGTGAGGCACTATCTGTTGCCACCTTGAATATCTCTGTAATTATCGACGTCACAAAAAAATGTTTGAAACAAAAGTTGTACCGTACGAAAGGGATCATCAAATGGGACCATTTTTTTTATCTCAGTGGAGGCGCTGTCGCCCAGTAAAGGTCACCTCCACTTTTTTAAATGGGACGGTACATTTTTTTTTCAACTATCTTGTAGAGCATCGAAAACTGCATAAAAAACATTTAAGGCCCAAAGTCGTTCAAGGTCATCTAAGATCAAAAAGTGACATGAACTTTATTTTTATGTGAAATTACCTTTATTCACAGTAGATGTTCAAAGTGATTGCCATTGGAATCAATGCAGTATTGCAATCTCCTCATCACGGATTGTGTAGAATTTCTTATCACTTCGGCACTTATCGAATCACAGGCTCGAAGAATTCTCTCACGCATATCATCCGCCGTAGTTGGACGTTCTTTATAAACAAGATCTTTCAAGTATCCCCACAAGAAAAAGTGCAGAGGCATCAAGTCTGGCGAGCGAGCCGGCCACGATACAGCTCCTCCGCGTCCAATCCAACGATTTGAAAATCTCTTTTGCAATTCATTTCTAGCTATCAGCGAAAAATGTGCCGGGCACCCATCGTGTTGATACCACATTCTGTTTCTTGTTTCTAAAGGTATTTCTTCCAATAACGGACCTAATGTTTCTTGAACATACTGCATTGATTCCAATGGCAATCACTTTGAACATCTACTGTGAATAAAGGTAATTTCTCATAAAAATAAAGTTCATGTCACTTTTTTTATCTTAAATGACCTTGAACGACTTTGACCCCTAAATGTTTTTTATGCGGTTGTCGATGCTCTACAAGATAGTTGAAAAAAAATGTACCGTCCCATTTAAAAAAGTGGAGGTGACCTTTACTCTGCGACAGCGCCTCCACTGAGATAAAAAAAAAATGGTCCCATTTGATGATCCCTTTCGTACGGTACAACTTTTGTTTCAAACATTTTTTTGTGACGTCGATAATTACAGAGATATTCAAGGTGGCAACAGTTAGTGCCTCACCCTGTATATAATATTCATGCAAAGGATATAATTGAATGCCTTACATAAGTAGTGGTATAAATAAATACGAATGCATTCGTATATAACGCGAACAACATCGCGCTAGAGATTTGCTGTTTATAGAAAGTGAAGTAAGGAATTCTCACGTCCCGACTTAACAATGGATAAGAAAGCGAGAGAGAGAGAGGGAGAGAGAGAGAGAGAGAGAGAGAGAGAGAGAGATGAGAGAGAGAGAGAGAGAGGGAGAGAGAGAGAGAGGAGAGAGAGAGAGAGAGAGAGAGGAGGGAGAGAGAGAGAGAGAGAGAGAGAGGGAGAGAGAGAGAGAGAGAGAGAGAGAGAGAGAGGAGAGAGAGAGGGAGAGAGAGAGAGAGAGAGAGAGAGAGAGAGAGAGAGAGAGAGAGAGAGAGAGAGAGAGAGAGTTTTTCGCGGACTTGTGCGCTACGTGAATTATTACTGATTACAGAAGCCGAAGCAAGGTAAGCCGCATACTGTATAGTGCTATCAACGCAGCATATTGTTTGTAGCACAGCGCAATAATTGCATTTTCACACGCCGAAACAACGAATCTCTTTCCGCAATCGATCGTATCGCTCCTCTTATCGTGAGTCCGAATGCGAATTTCTCTCGTGCAATTATTACGAATTATTCGGAAAAAAAAAAGAAAGCTCAGACGTGAAAGAATTGCGCTATTTGGTAATTCACAAATGATTCGTTACATCAAAATTTTTATCGCCAATTTTAATTGAAGATTCGTTGCATAAATAAACTACGAGAAAAATGTGTAAATAACTGAAATGTAGGCGAGAAAAAATGTATAGCCAGTCAAATGTAGGCGAAAAAAAATGTATAGCCAGTAAAATGTAGGCGTAAAAGTTTATCTGTAAAAATGGAAAATTGTTATTTCTACTCCGGTATGCGGACGCTGCTATTTCTGGCTAGGGTTTTTGTTTCTTCGTTTTTTTTTTTTCTTTTTTCGAATGTTTTATTGAATACCGAGGTATTACGTAATTGTAGCGTGTACTTACAAGACGACGAACAACACCAATAATTAACCGAGTTGCACGAGCGGCAAAAGTTCGCGCTCAACATTCACGCGGTAATCGCCCCTCTTATAATTGTACCTCCGGACTATAAGTACCTCCGCGAATTTTCATCTTTACACGAGTGTCGGAAGAAAAAAAGACGAGAATATGTACACCGGGCTGATGCTTGACTCGGTAAGGCAACGAGGTGTAAGGGACACGAGGACTCACGGCTTTACATTGAAGCGCCGCAAGGTTACTACAAATTATATGAGGAGAGTGGAAAGGCCTGCAGTCAAATGGCAAAGCTTTTAGTTTTCCTTTGAGGTGTCTGAATAAGCTGAAATTTTGAAAATACGATTTTTAATTGCGTAGTTTTATAGGCTGGAGGCTTAAGGTATTATTGGATGGATATTAAGGGATTACGTGGGTTTGAAAATTAAAAAAAAATCCATTTTTTTTTAATTTTATTATCTAATCGTACAATATGTTGGTAGAATATTGTCCCAAACTTTGGGAGAATATTCTCCCAAAGTTTTAAATCAATTGGAGTAAAAGTCTAGGAGAGAGAGAGCCTTTGGGAATTCCCGCCGTTGGGAAAGACCGTCCGGGAGCCACGCAGATATACGCCTTTTTTTCAAAACACTATTTTTTGAAGTCGGTGGACACGATTTCTCAAAAACTAATGCACCGATCTTATTGAAATTTTGCACACTTCTTCAAAATAGCATTTAGTGATTAAACGAAGGTTTTTTTTTCTATTACAACTAATTTTACAAGGCTATACGTAGTGTAAATTTATACCAAAAATTGAAGTATTTTGTATCCAACTATGCCAAAAATTCAAATTTCAATTTTTTTAAAGCTTTCGTTCAATCACGAGCTATACTTAACTACTAATAGAAAAAATTGTTTTTTTTAATTTCAGATAAGGCTATCATGAGTTATCCTGACCACCACAAGTACGTTTATCCATTTGTTAATAACAGATGATTAAAGTTGTTTTATTTAGTTGAAAATCGAAGTTTTTCTTCTACAGCTGGCCATTAATGTAATTTTCATAATGTCAAAAAAACTATCCGGCCATACGAAAGTTTTGTTATTGTACTAAAAGTACATTTTTTTTATTTTTCATTTCAGATGACCTTAATTGCCAGAACCACCTACTCCGATGGGCCATGCAGCAACGGTGTACCTCTGTTTAAATAATAATTACTTAATTGTTTACCAATATTTTTCAATTAAAAAAAAACTCAAGCTTGGCAAGACTACGTATCGATTGTGTGTAAAATTCCAACCTCGTCGTCCTAATACTCTCATCAGAAAAAAATATTGAAAATCGATCTGTTTTTAGGGCCTTCTTTCTTCTCGACTGCCGCCTTGTTTCACGAGGCTATATCCACATAGCGCACGATTGAAAAAGTAATTCACGAGCGGCATAAATTTCACAGGCAATTTTTTACACTCGGATAAACGTCGTTGCGTTATGAGTTAACGATTTCGTTGTCCACGTAGTCGTATTTGCTCCGGGAAAGAACGAGCCACCGGCAACCCTCGTGACTATGATGTATCGTTATCATGAAATTCAACCTGACTTCGGAATTTTTCATAGTCCGACTCGTTAGCGGAAGTCCGAACGGGATAAAACGAAAAACGTCCCTCTTCAAGCTCGTTGCCCGCATTTTCACGCTCATCGTATGATGTAAAAAGGAGAGAAGAAAAATTGCATTCAGTCGTCTCCCGCCGATTGATCCGCGAGCGCAGTCCAAGTGCGCCGAGCGTAACATTGCAACGAGAGCCTCTGTGGAAAAAAATCTTGACGACGTGAATTCAATATTTAAATTATTGCTTTCTCACGCGCGTTTTTTTTCTTTCAAATGTCCTGTCGTTGGTCGCGAAAATGAGATACGTGCCAATTGAATTAGAATAGATCGCGAATTTTTATTGTTTAGGTAAACCAAGTGCCAGTGTGCTTTTTTTGTCTGGGAACATCAATGGTGCGGCTGGTTACAAGTGTACTTACGCTCACTCATTTTACGACGTGTGTACATTAAGTAATGACACTGGCAACGTAGCGTTCGATTTGACAACACTTGGTACGCGGGTCTTGGTACGCGGCAGATGAACATGCAATACGCCTTCAGTACCAGTTTGAACTTGCTAGTCATTTGGTTGTCCGTAGCGATTTTTTTTCGTGAAACATTTTTTTTTCTAGTGCGTTAAAAAAATGAGTGACATCAATTTCGAGCAACGGTGTGCTATCGGGTTTTGCTTCAGACTTGGGCACAGTGCAACGGAATCTTTTGCAAAACTTCAGCAGGCCTACGGAGACCGTGTATTGTCAAGAGCCCAGGTATTTCGGTGGTTTGAGGCATTTTCAGAAGGAAGAGAGTCGATTGAAGATGAACCACGCAGCGGAATGCCTTCATCTTCAAGAACCGATGAAAATGTCGACAGAATCCGGGATCTTGTGCATTCGAATCGTCGGTTGACAGTCAGAATGATCGGGGAACAGTTGAATTTGACTCACACCACCGTTCATCAGACTTTGACCAATGAATTGGGGATGAGAAAAATTGCTGTCACACAGCAATTTCAATAAACGAGTTTTTGGCTAGTCAAAACATTCCTGTGGCTCCTCAATCTTCTTATACGCCTGACTTGAGTCCTTGTGACTTTATTCTCTTTCCGAGAGTGAAAAATCACCTCAAGGGATGTCATTTTGGGACACTCGAAAACATTCAAACGGCTGTAAGCGACCAGCTGAAGGCTATTCCAGTATCAGAGTTTCAGCACTGCTATGAGGATTGGAAGAACCATCTCCAGCGCTTTGTGGCTTCCCAAGGAAGTTATTTTGAGGGAGACAAGATTGTATTGTAATTCTATTCGAATAAAAAAATTGAAAAATATCAGTCTCATTACCCAATTACACACCTCGTAATCTCTTTAATTTTTTTAAATCTCTTTAATTTTTTTTAATGTCGTGCGACAAAAATTTTCCGAGATATTCCCGTTCAAAGTCCGACGCTGAGTGAACAATGGGCCAATAATTGCTCACGCGCGAATTGTTTTTTTGTCCTTCAAGTATTAAAAAAAATTAACTATAATGATTGAATGATGTTGTCGATTTGTAAATCGAAACTCCATGTTCATTATTTTTTACCGGGTTTTTTTTAACACCCTGTATATGGCTGGTACGTCAGACTGCACAGATGCAATGAGATGCACTCAGATGCAACTATATATACAGCGTGTCCCATTTTCCAAAAAAGCATTAAAATAAATCACAAAGATGAGGATGTAGAAAAAAGTGTTTCCTACAAAAGTTGTTCGATTTCACGAGGGACATCCGATGGCAATACAAAATATTTTTTCTGTCAACACGTCGACGAGATACGGTGTATTTTTCAATTTTTTTTTATAGAAAGGTATGTTTTTTATTTATTATAAAAATAGCTGATTCTGGGATGAATCAAAGGGAAAAAGAAAAATTCGCCAGCTCGAAAATCAAGAATGGTATGGCAGTTTGGAGTTTTTTCAAATATTGAACGTTATTTCCATATTCTTGGTGCATTTTCGATTTGGGTAAGAGTTTAGTTTTGAATACGCCTTTCGAAATTCTCCACTGTAACGTGTATACGGTAAGTAATTTCCAAACACTTTAAACCGCCATGACTTTCTTGATTCTTAAACTAAACAATTCTTTTTTTTCCGTGAAATTCGTTTCAAAATCAGGTACTTTTCTAAGAAATTAAACGCGGCCTTTCCGTTTAAAAAATGGAAATTTACCGCGGTATCTCGTAGACGCGTTGACAAAAAAAAATATATTGTATTACCATCGGATGTCTCCCTCAAAACCATAAAACTTTTGTAAGAAAAACTGCCTAGTACGGCCTCATCTTTCGATTTATTTTAATGTTTTTTTTTTCAAAATGGGTCACGATGTATATAAGCACTGCCAGAAGTCTTCACATTCCCGACACGTTTTTTAAGCAGACGATAACGAGATCGATGGCAAGCGCCACTTTCGAGGCATTCGACCGATTCGCGTCTGTTGCATTTGTAATCTTACGTATTACTCATCTCATACAAACTAAAGAGTCTATATATAGGGTGGATCAATAACCTTTAGCACCTTGGATATCTTCGAAACTATAAGGTTCACAGAAATATTTGCTGAAATGAAATTGCACAGTACGAAAGGGGCCATCCGATAGCGATAATAGATTTTTTGCAGGTGGAGGTACTTCGGACATTTGAAGGTCACTCAATTTTTTTAAATGGATAGGTATGTTTTTTTTTCTGTATCATGAAAGAGGAGCTTAAAACGAGTTCAACGACCTATAACACAAGGTCATTGAAGGTCATAGAAAGTACAGAAAGGCGATAATACTTACAGTTTCGGTAGTAAATAAAATTACTACGTTTATAGTAAGTGTTGAAAATGACGACTATCACTATCAATGCAACATTGATATGCAATATTTTCATTTCTTCATTCGTTACGCGTTTCTGGCGTACACTACTACGGACACTTAAACTACCGGTTTGCCTAAGTTTATCACACACATTTTTAAATGTTTGACGCGAAGGCTGAGACCGATGTGGATATCTTTCACCATACAAGGTTTTTGCCCTTACAGAATTTTGTTGGCATTCGCCATAAATAAGAAGCATATCGACTTGCTCTTCAAACGGATACATTGTACTCGATTGGCCGATTTATCGATACTAATCTTATCATGTTTATCTTATCCTGCAAACTTATTAAAGTGTCCTTGAAACAGTGTTTATTTTCAGTGAAGTAAACCGTAAGTATTATCGCCTTTCTGTACTTTCTGTACCTGTCTAAGAAATGTTTAAACGTACATAATAACGTACGCATTGATATTGATGGTCGTCATTTCGAACACTTACTATAAACGAAGTAATTTTATTTATTACCGAAACTGTAAGTATTATCGCCTTTCTGTACTTTCTATGACCTTCAATGGCCTTATGTTATAGGTCGTTGAGCTCGTTTTAAGCTCCTCTTTCATGATACAGAAAAAAAACATACCGATCCATTTAAAAAAATGGAATTGACCCTCAAATGTCCGAAGTACCTCCACCTGCAAAAAAAAACTATTATCGCTATCGGATGGCCCCCTTCGTACTGTGCAATTTCATTTCAGCAAATATTTCTGTGAACCTTATAGTTTCGAAGATATCCAAGGTGCTAATAGTTATTGATACACCCTGTATAAATATTGTACGAGTTATGTGTTTTGGACCGTACGAGTCGTCCACCCTCGAAATTCTCTTGTGAAATTCTTTACTGAAGACAGTCGATTGTTCTGTGACAGAATAAATAGTTAATCTTTATTTATGCATGGCAATATCGCTATTATATTTATATAACACACACACACACACACCCATATATGTATAAATATATATATATATGTATATATATAAAATATACCTATGCTCTGCATGGAGTGATACCGTATATAAAGTTATCGCCGTACTGTATAATAAAGTTACGATCACGTAACGCTCGTAGTGGATATAATGTAACGACCACAGGTAAAAGTTTATTATCGTTGACGTTCCTCAGCTATTCTCGTGGCTACCCCGTTGATAGTCTGTCATATCGCGAGTTGGTGATGTCATTGTGTTGTTTTCTTTCTTCTTTTTTTTTCGTTAATGTATATAGAAAAATAATGAGGGAATTATGATCGCTGGGACTGTAATGAAAGCTGTTCCTTATGACTGGATATACGGAAATGCCATGGTCGAAAGAAACCCGCGATAAAATTCAAGTAACGCGCTACAGGCACTGTCAACCCAACGTATATCAGTACGGGGTATACTCTCGTATAAGAGAAAGAAAAAAAAACGATTCCTCCAATATTTTCCTCATTCTTTCGCGGTGATGAGGGGAGACTGAAAAAAAAGAATGCCACAGCTAGACTCCAATTACCGATCGAGCACAGCCGATCGGTACTACGAAGTATTCACAGCAGCGAATGTTCTCTCTTGGTGGAAAATAGGACAAAGCGTAATATTGCTTGCAGTTGCTAATGACACGAAACTATTGATATTGTAGGCTTGGTAATGGTTCGTTGGATATATATATATATATACACATATAGAAAGGGAGAGAAAGAAAGATTGATTTGTTTATTATACCCTAGTTCCAAAATTTGGGGTGAAGTTTGTAGAGAAACCGTGATAATTATGTTTCACCAATCTCGTAAAAAAAAAATAGAAAAATTCATTGAAAATAAACAAACGCCAAACATTTCATAATTAAACAAAAAAAAATGTAAATGGTACAGGATTTTTCAGAATCAACTAAACCAAGCAAGATATAAAGTGATATATCATGAAAATCATACAGTTGTAGTAAATCATGCAAATGAAAAAGTGATTCTGAAGAGAGAGAGAGAGAGAGAGAGAGAGAGAGAGAGAGAGAGGGAGAGAGAGAGACGGGGGGAAATATTGATTGATTAATAATGTTTATTATCCCACAGTAAACTCTCGAACAAATATAAAAATAAAAATGAAACTAAGAACAAACAGAAATAAAAGAAATAAAGATTTTTTTATGAAACAAAAGAAAACAAAACACCGACATTGATAGATGGGTGGTCGGGGTTTGGCTTCGGCGGTACTTCGAGTTAAGCAGTGTTCTACATGAGCAATACTCGGAGTGGTAACCGCTTAGCCGTAGGGTAGAACCACCAACGAGTGCGCGCTACCAAAGAGTACGGATTGCTTTCAATTGTTTTATTTTTTCTTGTGTTGGCAACACTACCTAACCTTTCAGTGGCATATGTTGTGTCAAGGTATTGGACAATAACTCGCTTCGTTAAGATATTTATTTCCAATCTTATAACTAATAATAGATTTTCGATGTGGTTGATCTTATTTTTTTAACCATTTTAAATACGTTTTGTAGGGTTTGCGATTAATTTGCATCCAACGAATGTTATTACACTTGAAATTTGTGATCCAAATTTTGTTTTTATTCAGAGGTTATGTCGCCGTTTTGCTTGCTTATGAAAATTATAGTGACCGTAGACGAAAAACACGTATTTGTTAAGATTACACAGCCAAAGAGTGCGCACGCGTACTCCTAGCTTGTATTCACTTGTGATATGTGCCAGGGCTGATGATCTCACTCCGCTCTAATGCGCACTATTAGCTTCTATGAAAGGTTCTCACTGCGTACTCTTTGCAACACAGCACCCTAAGAGTGCGCACGGGACGAGTTCTAAGTTTAACCCTTTTTTTATTTTTCGAGATTGTTACTGATGATTTATATCTAAAATAACGTTCCTAAATGACCAAAGCTTAATTTAAATAACAAGTACAAAGTGTATTATCAACATTGTTTTTTTTTAGAAATAAAAGTGTATAAAGTGCGTATTCTTTGCTGGCTTTAGCCTACACCGGCTGGCCCATCAACCAGTGAGCGGAAGGCCAATACTTCTGATACCTTGGTGTAGATAATCGAGTAAAAAGACCGTGCATCAGAGAGTCAGAAGAATATGGAGCCGTCTAGACAGGCACGCATCTTTCACATTTTTTCGTACCCTCGACGAATGCGGTATAGTGTAGCTTATGACCGTTGTGGACACAACAAAAGGTGAGTTGGATTAGCGAAGGGCGGATAGGGAGTGATAGGGAAGGGTTTAATTGCGTACGGTAATAGGTAAAAACCTGCAAGGGTATACGTTCGATCATACGAGGAAAAAAAACCAAAGTAATCAATATAGCACACAATGAGATAGAAAATAAGAATAAAGTAAACGGTCATTGAAAATAACGATTAAAGTTCGTTACGAACAAAGCAGATATTATAAACCTAACATGAACTTCATGAACGTAACAAAATAGGACGAGAAGAAAATAATATAAACTGCATTAGCGTATTTTGAATCCGAGATGTATAACAAAGAGCAAGCCGCAAGACTGGACTGATGGAGAGAAATATACAGAAATGTTTATATATTGATTACTCCTCGAACCGACCGACCACCAATGCGACCACACGAGGGAGATCACTGACAGGACGTTGCAACATCCAGACGTGCACCAAAGTTGCTCCTGTTTCTGCAAACTTTGCGGCAAATGCGCGCGGCCGCTTTATGAGCGCGGCTCCTATTTCATCTGCAATGGCACCTTTATCCTCGGCACACCATTACTCTGTTTTCCATCTAGTACTGCATATATGAAAATAACACGTAATTGCCCATTGATATCCATTTTCAACACTCGCGGGAAATAGAGTGGCTAGAAATACAGCAAATCCTGAAGGATTCACTGGGTGGATTCAACGTTGAAGTTGATATATCAATTTCATCTTAAGGTTATCTGAAGTTAACTGGCTGAACTTCTTTGTGGATTGTATGGAAAGGTAATGCTGGAACAGAAGCTTGCACTTTGCCTTTGCATGGCATCATCAATCAATTGGATCATTCATTCAATTTACTGGGGAGCAAGTGCCCTAAATAAACCCAAACAAACTGACGCTCTGGCATTGCGTCACATGATCAATGGAATGGATCATTTGGTTCAGGACTGTTTGTACATTGCTGAACTAGTTATAAGAATTTACTGTAAAGGAGGTAGCCCAGATAAACTCAAATACACTTGCAATTTGACTTTGCGCCACATCATCGATGGGATGGATCATTAGGATCAGGACTTTCGTGCCTTGCTGAACTAGTATGGCACGAAATGGAACTAGTATAACAATCAGCTGAGGGATAAGTAGCCCAAATAAACCCTAATGTACTTGCAATTTGGTTTTGCGTCACATCATCAATGGGATAGATCATTTGGATCAGGACTTTTCGTACATCGCTGAACTAGTTATAAGAATTTACTATGGAGGAAGTAGCCCAGACAAACGCAAACAAACTTACATATTGGCTTTACGTCATATGGTCAATGAAAGGGATCATCTGGATGAGAACATTTTTACTATGACTGAACTAGTAATAAGAACTTCCTAGGAAGAAGTATTCTAAATAAACCAGCTGTCTGGATTTGCGTTATATGATTGATGAAATGAATTATTGGTATCAGGACTTTTTCCATATTGCTGAATTAGTTATAGCAATCGACTGAGAGAAAAGTAGCCCAAAGAAACCAAAAATTACTTGCATTTTAGCTTTGTGTTACATCATTAGTATAATGGATCATTTGTATCAGGAATTTTCCTACATCACTGAACTAGTCATAAGAACTTCCTAGGGAGGAGGTAGCCCAAACAAACTTCCATCAGGACTTTTTGTATATTGCAGAACTTTGAAAATTTGACTTTGCTTCACTTCATCAATGGGATGGATCATTTGGACCAGAACTTTTGTGCAACGCTGAACTAGTTGTAAGAATTCACTAGCCGGGACGCAGACTCCTATCATCATTCGTCTATTCAATTAGTCTCTGTGTGATTAGCTTGCGATTGCTGCTTCATTGAAGACACCACCATTGCACGATTCCATCAGCCTCAAAGCCACCCAGATCTGTACCGGAGTACGAGAGTACAGTGGTACGAACATTCCCAGTCACCCGACACGTTGAGGATTACGGCATTGTGCAGACACCCATACGACAAATTCTTCATCCCTTTACTCGCTTCGTATTGCAAAGCTGCTTGCCCCAAAATCGAATATTACGAATGGAGAACACACATGTGTGGCTGCAATGTTATTCATTGTCGAAAATTCGCGTATGCTGCCATTCCACGAGAGAATTATTTGTGGCAGTGAGTGCAGAGATGTACGCGAGAAAAGAGGATTGGCTTACTAGGTCGTTTCCAAATGATCCTCTTTGGATGTGCGGCTTATCAGCGCACATAGGAGGAAATCAGCGGCAACCATTAGTTACGCATCGGTCTCTTTTAACTATCCAACCAAATGAACGTCACATACGTCAAGCATTTTCGAAAAACTTATTTTTCAATTGTTATTTATTATTCTGATAATTTTTACGCATTTAAAAAAAACATTTCGTAATCTTAGTGAGTTTGTTTCGAAAATACGTTTTTCGAGACGGCGGACACGATAACTTTATCCGTTAAACAACAATTTGAAGCTGTTTTTTTTTTATTTCCGATAATATATTCTGTCGACTGTCGATGTTTTCTTTATTTTTCATTCAGAACATTTTTTTTTATTATTTAAAGCGCAAAGTTTGTCGAGGAGAAAAGTCTTGAATACAAAATGTGATGACATTTTTTTTGGGAAATTAAGACATTTGGCTCCGTAGACTATAACTATGATATCACTTGACGAGAATCGTCTGATCGTTTTGAGATCCACCAACCATGTATTTTCGACATAGGCCTGAACAGAGTACATGAAAATGAATCCGTAGTTATTAAATTAATTAATAAAATAAACATGTACCCAAGATACGAGTAAATAATGAATAGTGGATATTTTGCGGATTCTTTTATGATTTTCTCTTTACAAAATAAACGCCGGAAAATGCCGAATTTCGGTTCAGCTGGTGGTAGGCATCATTGAAGTCTGTCTGTACTATGACTCACATTCTTCGATCTTATGCCCGAATGGCCAATCGGAAGAGCTACATTTCTTTCTTCTTTACCCCATCAAACGAACGCCCAAGTGACTTACTTGCCTCTTTTCTGAGTGAGTCGTAAAATCGAAGGAAAAAAGAGACCGGTGATTCTCAAGATAAGCAGAGAGATTTATGGGGTAAGTTCCGATGAAATGCCCCAATTTATTCCCTGTTGCAGCCTTTCCTGTACATAAGGTTGAAAAAAACAGTTCACCAATGATGCCTCTCACTCCCACGATTTTGGGCAATCACGATGACTAGTCAAAAGTCTGGACCTTCAGGAATGAAGAACGTTTTTCACGAGGAAATACAGTGGTGAATTTCTTAGTCAGGATGTAGATGGAAGAATGGACGATGATGCGTGGCATTGATCTTAACCCATAAGGGACATTACGTTTGTAGGTGTATCGTTTGGACGTGTTTTCTGCACTCTGATCTTTTTCCGTGGCAGACATTTTTTTCCATGATATCTTTTACTCCGTGATATCCACTGATCGGCCACTAAGAATGAGATAGCAGTTGAGGCAGAGTAGCGGAAAGCGGGAGAGGACGTTCGGCGGAAAAGGCGAGAAAGAACGGCAAGCTCAACGAGGCGAAAAGTAAAACCAATACTAAAGAGTACTCATCTGGATTTCTGGGGAGTGCTATTTAATGATGCACTACCAGGACTGCGCTGCTTTCCTTCTCAGGATCCTCTCATATGCTGTGAATTATTCACTGGACGGGACTTCTTCCGGACATGGAAGAAGAATTTTACGATAGGAATGGAAGTTCCTCTTCGTAGTCCTGAAAGGATCTTGGACAATTAAATAATGGTGTATTTAAAGCGTCGAGTCCACTGGGCCCAGATTCCGTTAATCCAACGAGTGTTGAATGGAATGAATGCTTGAAGGTTGATGGAATAATTGAGAGAATTGGTATAATTACTTTTGCGAAAGGAACAAGTACAATTACGAATGCTGCATCGTAGAAATATGACAGAGGATATATCTATATATTTTTTGAATTCCTTGTAATTCTTTCGATTTTTTTCCATATGAGATTGGGGATGAAAAAATAAATTGGCAATTTTTTTGTAACTATTCGGAGAAAGTGGTAGCTGCTTTAATTATGAAACAACTTGATCATAAATTACGAATGAAATGCCTCAATTTACCATCAATTTTTATTGCATCCATTGGAAAATTGATTACCGTGACTTGACTTTATGATGTATGGAATGCTTTGTTTATGTCGTTTTTAAGTTTTTTTCAATTTTCGCAAACTTTACGGACACTCGAATCTTGCAATCTCGCGACAAGTGAACTTCGAACCAATTTTGATCCAACTAACGCTATTCAGTTTGCATGAATTACACTAAAAAACCATAGTGGCATGTGGCATTGATTTAAAAGAGGAATCAATGTCCATATGGGATTTTACGAGGACTTGGATGGTTCATTAGAGAACTGTCACATGATGATACAAAGGGTTAAATTGTCGAGTCGACTGGGTCGAGATTTTGCTAGCCCAAGAGATGCTGGTTAATATAAATGCTTGAAGGTTCATTTGACAAAGAATGATTCCAGTCCCTGTTCCAAATAAATAACGTGCAGAGGCAGGCACAGATAGATAAGAATAAGTTTAAACCAAGTTCAGCCCCTGAAAGACACCCCAAAGGGGTTCGTATCTAACTTAGAACTCGTTTCTAACTCTAGAGCTTGTCCCAGCCAATACTTCAAAGAATCATATGGGGAATTTTCAACGTCCGAACCTGCAAGCTCTTAGGGATTGTTCCACACCATCAGCTGGGCCCATAAGTTAATCACCACATTTGTTATGCCCCAACAACGGAGTACAAAAAACAATATAAACTCGATCAACATACCTAGCCTAGTTGACGCTTGGTGTGACAAACTGAGCTAGAAGTTGCGGAATGTAAATTGAGCAGCAACGAGTACTAGTGATTCACGAGCAATCAACGTCACGAAATCATCGGTAATAGAAGACTTAGCTCAGTTGACTCACTTAGGATGGGAAAATTCTTCATCGTGCCTCGTGCTCGGTAGCTGAAGGCTCTTGTATCGTGAACAAGAATGTTGATGATCCTTCATTTATGGGCGAACTCGACGGACTCACGGATGATTGTTAGCCAGACGATAATCGTGCTCAATTTTACAAGAATTACGCCAGGAGTGAAAGAAAATTATGCCTTGTATAGAAGACAGGTCGGAGGTATTGTGAGACTCATCATATCGACAAGAATTTGGCTTTATCCATCAAGGTTTTTTTTTGGGTATAGTGACATAGTAAAGGAACATCTAGCCTTGCCAGATGTCCCTTTATCACTATGTCCGATTGTTCTATTAAGATGATCTCATGCAGAAGACAGCAGCCATATGATTCTATCCAGATGATGGCATCCTGATGATTTCACCCACTGATTCCATCCAGATGATTATTTCCGGATGCTTTATCCAGATGAGTCATCTACATCAGGGGTGGCCAAACTTTTGAAGTGTGCGGTCGACACTACGATTCAAAATATTCCTGGTGGTCTACCATCGGCAACAAACAAACAAACAAAAGTTAGATTTGTTTAAACCCAAACGTGTTTATTCGACAAAAAAACTCTGAACTGGTTTTATAGACTCTAAGAGGGTCGACCGGTCGACCGGGGTCGACGATATGGCCACCTCTGATCTAGATGATTCCATCCAGGTGATACAATCCTGACGTTGCCACCCAGAAGGTTATGTCTGTATGAACCATCCAGATGACTAAGTACAGACGATCCTTCTAGATGATTCATCTAGATGTGTTCATCCATTCAGATGATTCATCTAGATGGATTCATCCATTCAGATAATTCATCTAGATGGATTCATCCATTCAAATGATTCATCTAAGTGATTTCAGAAAATAGAATCCTACTGTTTCTATTAAGATGGCCATGTCCGGATGATCCATCTAGATCGTTCTGTCCGTGTGATCCATCTAGATGATTTATCTAGATAATACATCCAGATGATTTGCCTAGATTAGTCCATTTAGACGATTCTATCCAGATGATTAAATCCAGGTAATTCTAGCTAGATGGTTCCATCCATGTGGTTCCATCCAGATGATTCCATCCAGAGAATTCTGTGCAGCTGATTTTATCCAGATGATTCTATCCAGATATTTCGATCCAGATGATTTCATTCAGATAATCCCATGCAGATTATTTTATCCAGATGCTTATGTCCGGATGATTCTATCCAGATGAGGATCTAGATCATTTCAGCGAGATGATACCATCCCGATGTTTCCACTCAGATGGTTATGCCCGTATGATTCATCTAGGTAATGAAGTCCCAACGATCCATCTTGATGTTTCTGTTCAGATCATTCATCTCAATGATTCCAAATGATACAATCGTAATGATTCCCTCTAGATGGTGATGGCCGCATGATCCATTACGATACTTATGTCCGTATGGTCCATCTAGATAGCTGATCTAGATAATACATCCAGATGATTTATCTAATTTATTCCATTCAGTTGATTCCATCTAGCTGAATCCATCCATACGATACTATTCAGCCAATCACATCCAGATAATTAAATCCAGGTTATTCTAAATAGATGGTTCCATTTAGATAGCTCAATCCAAATGCTTCGATCCAGATAATTCCGTGCAGATGATTTCATCCAGATAATTCCACTCAGATAATTTCATTCAGAGGATTCCATCCAGATAATTTCATCCAGATGATTCCATTCAGATAATTTCATCCAGATGTTTCAATTTACATAATTTCATCTAGATGATTCCATTCAGATAATTTCATCCACATGTTTCCATTTAGATAATTTCATCCAGATGTTTCCATCCAAAAAAAACCCATCCTTGAGCCAAACAATTTAGAATCATACCAACTCTAGAGCCTGACGAAAACCATTAGAAAAAAAATCCGTCATTGTTCTGCCCTGCAGCGATGTCGAAAGACCGCAAACGTTTAAAAATTCGTCCAGATCTCACGTTCCATTTTTTTTTTCTTTCTTCGCAAGACATCGTGTCGAAAATTCAGCATCGTGGCAGACCTCTCATCCGTCGCGGTGATCCTGTCTCTCGGTATTCTATCGTGACTATGCATTAGGTATGATTGACGGTGGAAAAATCTTTGCACTATCCGCGTCCACGTAATAATACAGCAATAAAGTCAACGGGTTACGGCGTAACGATGGAAATGGCTGTGGTATCGGTGTACGGGTGTTGGCATATATACCTGTGTGGTATCTCAAAGTGTACAATACGTGCGCCGAAGGAGAGCAGTGAGAAACCATCAACGATAGTTTAAGCCGCACGATGTAACGGTGCAGCTTCGAGCAGCTCTATGCCATTAGGCGTGGTTATTGCGTAATTCGAAACGAACGAGACTAACTCCTTGCTCGTTTTTTTTTCCTACTCGTATCCGTAGTGGACCTCGTGTGTGAACGTGTCCGTTTGTATGTGTGTATTTGTGTATGTGTATCGATAACTCGGTGTATGGGGCATGCAATACACCCTGGCAACGATGCAGAACTCACAGATGAAATGATAAAGGTCGCGGCACTCTAGTTCGCCTAACATTTTTTTACACGGTTTTTTTTTTCTTCTTTTCTCTTCTTTCCTCGCGGTAACGTTTCCTTTTGTCTCTCGTGTATGTTCGAACTCGGTCAAGCGCGAATACCAAAAGTCGCCGACTACATGCTCACCTTATCACGATGCAATTATTGATATTTCGCGATGTAAGGATTTTTATTTTTTTTACAAATGTAGCAGACGACGACAACCCCTTCCCTGCCGATACAAGACGTATCATTACCGATGTAGCTCGATACCAGTCACTCGAGCTCACGAGCCCTCGGGTCCGGTATATATTCAGGCTGAAATCGATGCGCGCGAGTATACAGCCTGTAGCAATGTGGCGCAGAACCAGTCGTCGTATACTTTGATACGAATAGGCTGATTTCAACGGCGGGAATGTAACGCGACGATGTTGATGACAGAACTGGCAACTTTCTTTCGCTCTATTTCTCTCTCTCTCTCTCTCTCTTTCTCTCTCTCTCTCTCTCTCTTTTATTTTTTATCAGTCCGAGAGGTCCGATAAGGGAAATTATTCCTCCATTTACCAATGCCGTTTTCAACCCGTGCCCGGACTGCTCTGAAGAGCCAGGATCCAATCAACTCCACTAAGGAGAAGGAGAAGAAGAAGATAAAGGCAATAATTCCAGATGGAAAAATGGGCTTCTATTTGTAGGTGCACCTCGCACGTATTGACTAGTCATTGCGGAACTACAAATCGTACTATCCAAAATAGTTGCTACTCTTTAATATGTATTTTTTCAACAGTAGAGTAGACAGAGGCACGTTGAGCTAGTTTGGAATTATCGCCCTGTAATTCCTTAACAGTCTGCTGTATAAAAATGAAACCTACTTTGGTCAATAGGAAATTTATTTGGGAAAAAAAGTCTGTAGACGAATATTCTGTTATCCTTATTGTTTCATAGATAATTGCTCTCAAATGACTAAGGCCATATTTGTTCATCCTGGCCCGATAGTGGGGTAAGTTGAGCATGAGTATGACGTAAGTTGGGCAAAGTAAGAATTGCATAAAAAAATCAGACGTATGCAACATGATTTGTAACAACGCAGTAATAAACCAACATTTGCTTGTTAATTAGTTAGGTTTTGAAACATTAACATTAATTGCAATGAACTTTGAAATATATTTTCTCATACAATGATAGAAGAAAATCTTTCAATCACGTTTTTTTTTTAACTTTTGGGTGCAGAAATAATGAAACGTCCCGTGTTACTGTCTCGTGCGCCGCATGGCAACGGGCGATGACGTGTATGTTCCCCTCTCCCATACCTCTCTTTCCGCCATTTGATGCACCCGCGTGCGGTGCTTAGTTTTCCAGATATTTCGATTGCCCAACTTACCCTACTGCTCAACATGCCCCTCTTTATACTACTTTAATTAATTTCTTTGGGTTCGTTTGGATAGACTTGCTGTGTCATGGGGAGGATTATTTTTGAGCTGCTAACTGGTCACTCGTTAACTTTCGAGCAAAACAAGAAAACCTCGTTTGCAGTCTACATCAAATACCTGATTGAGGGAGGTGAATATGTTTTAGAAGCAATTGACATTTCGATTCGCAGTGACTCATAAGAGTCCTATCAAGTCTTTGGAGGAATTTCGGTTTGATTGAGTTGCCAGAACGGGAGAGAGAGAGAGAGGGAGAGAGGGGGGGGGCAGACAAACAGACAAAGAGAAACAGAAAGAAGGAGAGGGTCATCTTGTCCAGAGAGAGGAAGAGAGAGAGAGAGAAATAGAGAGAAAAAGAGGGAGAGAGAAAGATCAAGAAAGTGGTACAGAATAAAAGAAAAAGAGAGAAAGAGGGAGATGGACAGACAGACAGATATACATATAAAATTAGATTACATTGAGTTTATTAGAGCACTAGAAAGTGTCCACTGGCACGCAATCTTCATTTTTCGACCAATAGAAAAAAATCTACAAAGAATTACGAAGATACTTGATACAAAAAAAACAGCTGGATTCAAAATAACAGAGAGGTAGAGAGCACGAGGGAGAGAGAGAAAGACAGAGAGATAAACGATACGAATTGTAACAGCAGAAAAAATGATATAAACGAAACTCGTTCGATTACGAGAAAGGTATCGAGAGCGCGCGACCAACACGCACACACCCCAGATCGCGGGAATGCCGGTCAATTGCTCTAGTTATGTTGGCAAAGTTGCGCTTCGCCGGTATGGAGAACGCATTCTGTAGAAAGTTGCCGATGCTGGTAGCACCGTTGGCCGATCAGTAACGGAATTGCAACGATCAATTCCATAATTAAGGCAAGTTACATGGGGGGGCGCGAAACCAGAATGAAGTTACCAAATCCCGTAAAAAGCACCGAGCGAATTAGGATCGACTTCTTCAGCGTTCTTCGTAGCTCAGTGTCCCAAGAAGGAACCGAGACGTGTGTCATCACGATACACCATCAGGAAGCTGACCAATATAGGAATAAGTGGTGGTCCAGCTATCAATCGTCAAATGTCTCCGAATTTTTTCTGTCGTTGTTGGCTCAGTGAGTGCTGGAAGGAATGACAATATGCATTTCGAGCATTGCCGAGCGGAGTGAAGATTGGCCTGCTAGCAGAGCTCCACGCAGACGAAATAACGGCCAATAGTTACCCGTGTGGAGAATTGGCAGGGTATACCTAATACAATTCGGGGCCTTCAATGGATTATTTGTGGATTCCATAGTAAGTTTCTCCGTAAAAGAGCCAGACCGGGAGCCTATTAGGGAATGGTAAGGTAGGCAGGTTGACTAAAACTATGGTCTAAGTATGAAGACCAAGTAAAGGCCTTTAAGGGGTGTAGTTGTAGATTCCCTAGTAGCAATTCCCCCAATGCTACTAGACTTTGCTATTATAGGGGAAAATCAGTATAAATTGCTTGACTAAATAATTTGTGGCATAATAATTATCGAAATCTATTAACCCTTCGTGGTCACCCTGGGTAGCATCGAGCCGACGATCAATTTTTCGCGTAAATATATAATAGTTTCCGGCTTCAAATGGGACTGTATTCACCATCTTACCTTGAGTTTGAAGTATCCTCATACCATGAAATTTACCCTCTTCACATGTTCGAATAAATACCGTTTTGGAACGGGCACTATGCTACTATTTCTTTCCCAAAAGTAGCATTTCTAAGAAGTATCACGACCAAATTTTATGTAAAAATGTTGAAAATTCACGGAACTATGATTTTTTTAGCGAAAAAGTGTATTTGTTGCATTTTCACCTCTTTGTGAATTTTTTTTAGCATGTCGCCATTTTATTTCTTATAAATAAATTTTTCGTACATCATCTAGAAAGTTCAAAGCGTGTTCCGTAATTTTTTGAACCACTTCGGACGGATAGTTTGGTGACAATACTTTTTTGAAAACTAACTGGGTAGAATCGGCCCAAGTGTGACCACCGCGATTGAATTTGGAAGTGTTACCACGAAGGATTAAATATAATAAATGCGTTTAGTAGACGAGCTGTGATGCCTTAAGGGGTTACGTGGGTTTGAAAATTTAAAAAAATCCATTTTTCAAATATTTTATTATCTAATAGTACAATGTGTATGTCTTTGGGAATTCCCCCCATTGAGAAAAACCGGCCGAGAGCGACGCAGGTATACGCATTTTTCTCAAAACACTATTTTTGAAGTCGGTGGACACGATTTCTCAAAAACTAATACATCGATCTTATTGAAATCTTGCACACTTCTTCAAAATAGCATTGACTAGTGATTGAAGGAAGTTTTTTTTTTCGATTACAACTAATTTTACAAAGCTATACGTAGTGTAAATTGTACCAAAAATTGAATTATTTTGCATACAACTCTGCCAAAAATTCAAATTTCTATTTTTTTTTAATCCTTCGTTCAATCACGAGCTATACTTATCTACTAACAGAAAAAATTTGGTTTTTTAATTTCAGATAAAGCTATCATGAGTTATCCTGACCCCCACAAGGACACTTTTTTTTGAGGGGTCTCCGGAAACCAGATCCCACCGATTGAATTCCCCAAATTTTTTGATGAATTTTTTTTTAATATTGTTGAAATGTTGCTCTTTTATGTGCTTAACATTTTGAATAAAATAATTTATATATTATATTTAAAAAAAATGTACAAAATATGCTTTTTTTGGCTTCGAAACCCACGTAATCCCTTAAACCAACACGCATGCAGCGTTCATTGGAACAACGCGGGATCAAATGTGTCAAAATATCCGACAGAATGCTAAGCCTCAAATGTATTGAAATAACACATGTCTTTTTCACAGTGCACACACACGCACCTACGCATATGGCTGCAATAATTTTTATGAGGCACTGTTGAGGCAATTTTAAAGGCCCTGGTTATTTTACCTTCAATTGCCTCGGTAGCAAAGTATGACCGGCCACTGATGGCCCATGTGAGGCTTCCAGACTAGGGCTTTAATAAAGTTAAGGAAAATTAAGATGGGCCCGATCAAAGCCCGAACTCAATCTCCGCAAGGGCAGTTCCATATATAACCGTAACGTGTGCCACAGTGAAGAATGTCAGTTGAGATTTTTTATTGTGGACAAGGATTTTCTCATGGTGTATACGTATCTGCGGCTGGAGGATAAGTGGAAAGAACCATTCGGAAAAGTTACAAGAGCTCTCTTGGCCTCTCGCTCATCGTATTCCGTGCACACTCATCGAATATGCCGAGGATCCTTCAGCCCGTCTCGAGTGTCTGACGCTTCGCACGATCCACTATTCCGAAAAATGGATCTTCGAAGAAACCCAATTGCATATAGCGGCATTTATCCTCTTTTCTTCATACTCAATGGAAAAGAATCTCCAGCTCGAGACTTCAATATCCCCTACCGGTATCTAGCCTTTCCGACAGGGAAAGCTACCTTAATCCTTCGCCAAGTGCAGCAAGGACTTATCGGATAAAGTTCATCCCGCAGCTTGGCCAGCTCCTAAAGTCCCTGTAGACGTACCATTTCAGGACAACCTCAACGTACGCTCCATTCTTTGATCATCTTTGAGCTGATTGTATTTGGCACATTGAATTGTCAATTGGAGAAATGGGCACAGTGTTTTGTGCTTTTGGTTGCTAGCAGTCTTCGTACGGCCCGCTCCAAAGAGATCAAAAGTATTGAGATTCATCGCGAATGTACTACTGCAACGGTAACTGGAAGGTTGAAAAATTGGAATTGCACTACTTTGCTTTGTTGGGCCGATATGGAGACATGTAGGCGTACGTATCTTCGTATTCAGGCATACATATGATGATTTCATATGAGGACTCATCTATGAAGAAGTGTCTTGATGTGAGGATATCCAGACGGCATGCCTTCATATGTGGACTCATCTATGAAGGCATGTTGTCAGATAAGAACATCTGTACAAACATGTCATCATATGACGAACAGCTGTGAAGATATGTCTCTACATGACGACATACTTATGAAGACATGCCTTCACATAATGCCATATCTACGAAGATACAGATACAGACATCCGTACATGCCTTGATATGAAGACATACCGATGGAGACATATTCGTACATGGCTCGATATGAAGACATACTTATGAAGACATATATCCGTACATGTTTTCATATGAAGACATGCCTATGAAGACATACCTGTGGATACATATCCGTACATCCCTTCATATGAATACATATATATGAAGACACACATACGAAGATATACCTATGAAGACATATTCGTACATGCCTTGATATGAAGACATACCTCTGATGACATATTTCTACATTCCTTTATATGAAGCCATACTTATGAAGACCCTACATGTCTTCATATGAATTCACTTATCCCTACATGTCTTCATATGAATTCACACATCGCAAGTATCACAATTCCAAGTTTGTATAACTGCTCTTTGAAGCAATTTTTCCATCCTGAAAGACTTAGCAATGATGAAGATAGATCGAAAATGTATGGCTTTTACGTTTGCTCATCTTGACACGGAATTGCCCTCACGGACAAGTTCATATATGGTAGGATAAGTGAAAGAGACATTGTCTAGAGGTCAACCGGGCTGGAATGACAGGCAGAGAGAAAGAGACAGTGGAAGAGCGGGAGGAATAGAAAGAGAGAAAGAGAGAGGGAGAGAGAGAGAGAGAGAGAGAGAGAGAGAGAGAGAGAGAGAGAGAGAGAGGGAGAGAGAGAGAAGAGAGAATTGAACGATATCTTCTGAGACTCTTCGAGGGGTTAAAATCGAACCCGAATCCATTTCAACTGTGGTCTTGGAGCGGTCTGCCCCGGACTTTCTCAACAAACTTGTGGCACTCCCTAACTCCCCTGCTCTAGCTGCACTTTACAGACAATTCTCGCAGCTTGAATGCTTCAATCGAACTCTCTTTCTCTCTCTCTCTCTCTCTCTCTCTCTCTCTCTCTCTTTCTCTTTCTCTCCTTCGCCTCTACAAGAGTCGCATGTATATATACCCCATAAATACATGTAAATATATTGCACCTCGTTCGATGCGATTACGGGGTCGACAATAATGGTTTCATAAAATTCGATTCGGCCGCTTTACTCGAGAAGGGCCTGGCCGTTTCACCGATAAATGTTATAAGAGACGCCGACTCTTTTCTCAAACTTATATGTGTCCAAACTTCGAAGTTGCGATAATCCCAACTTCGAAGTTTCCATAAGTTTCGCCACATTACATTCGAGAGAACGTTTTTTTTTACCCAGGCAGCTTGGACGAGTTTCTTATGGAAAATTGTGATTTTAGCCGCATCTCATTAACTTTAAGATGTCAACATGACTGAGCTTGCCATTTTCGTAAATTTCAAAATTTCAAAAAAGGTATCCGGTCATACGAAAGTTTTATTATTGCACTAACAAGTAAATTTTATTGTTTTATTCCAATTGTGCCATTTTTTAAATTTTCAACTTTTTTTTATTGTTTCTTAGGCACAAGTTCAGCATTTGGATATTAAAATACTAAAAATTCTTGACTCATATTTTTCAGACTAATATTGAAGTCGTTGGATTTTCCACAAACGGACCCAAAGCGTCGCCATTTTGCAATGTTTCAAAATGAAAACATTCGTTCAAACAGTTCAATTATGTAATAAATTGTACCAAAAGTTTCATAAATGGAAAACGTTTTGTTGCACCAAAAAAAACATAAAAATTGGCTATTTTTTCGTCATCTACATTTATTCCTTCGCTTAAAAAAAAACTTAAAGTTGCCAAAAGTATGTATCAATTCTGTGTAATATTTCGACCTCGTAATTCCAATACTCTCATCAGAAAAAAATATTAATTCGTCTCCGTTAAAACACAAACCAAAGGCACGGCGACTCGTGTCTCAACGTTTCTCCGCGAAGAAAGCAATACCTCCCATCATTACACGTTTGCCGTACACACGTCACAAATTATGCCGAGAGAAGCGGGGAGGTTGAAACGCCCAGAGCCATTCCGTCCGACGGAAACCAAAAGATTTTCCCTGACGCGCGCCCACGAATATTTGAAGCCGGAAAAAATCGAACAGAAATGAGAGTCAAAGGCGAACGGGGAAAAACCGCGATTTTTCATTCCGATTCGAGAAAAACACACACGAGCCGGCGAAGCTCTCGACATATTTTGCTTCTATATACGTCGAAACGTTTGATACGGAGTCTCATTCATCAGCGGTATTGACAAAAGACGAATATCCGTAAACGGGGTACACACGATGATTATGTGTATACGTGTATCTAGGAAGAAAGATTTTCACCAAAAACATGAAAATGTAAAATGCATGAGAGAAATTTTGCGTTATGGTACAACAACTCGTGCAAAAAATTGGCGGGGTATCCATAATACGATTTGGGGCCTTCATGGGATTGTTTGTGGATTCCATGGTAGGGTTTCATGTGAGGCTTCCATACTAGGGGCTCAAGGCCTTAGGCCACTCTAAAGGCCAAAAAGGGCATATTTTGTGATTTTTTTTCAGCCAAACCATAAGATAAATCGGAATTAAAAAATAGGGGTTTTATTATACATGTAATTGACTGTAGAAAATTATTTTTTCACAGCGATACATGTCAAAATGGCGACTGTGCAGCATTTTTCCGATGACGCCTTTATTTCTGGAAGGTCAACGGCCGGACCAACAGCTCCTATAATTTTTCAGTTATGATGAGACACTAAAGTTTTTTCGATTATATATAAGAATAGATATAGAAGTACGTAGGATTTTTTTGATACATTGTTTTTTGTCAAAATGGCGCATTTCTAAAACAACAAGTATAAAATGCCATGAGAAAATCGTCAGAAAATTGTTTATAAAAAAGGAACAATGCAATATAATTTAAAAAATCCCACGTAGTGCCTCAGAAATGTAATTCTGAATTTACAGTTGAAATGTCAAGTGGATCGGTTGAAATTTGTTTGAGTTATGAGTCCGGCCGACTCGAAAAATGTTGTTTTGAGATAAACACGTTTAACGTTAGTAGACATTAACGTTAGTCGCGACATGAATCAAGAGGGGTTGCGCTAGAATTCGAAAATCGAGTACTTAGAGATTTTTCACACCCATAATCATTTGTAATATAATTTTATTACTAAGGTACATTTTTAACAAAAAAAAATAGGTTTTTGGAAAATCCTAGAGTGGCCTAAGGCCTTAATAAAGTTAGGGAAAATTAAGATGGGCCCAATCAAAGCCCGAACTCAATTTCCGCACGGGAACTCTTGAGACTAATTTGGACGTATGGAATACAGCTCTAGGGAAATGCCAGTAACTCAAACATGGAAATTCTGCATAGATTCCAAGCAAAAGCCTTCATAATAATTGCAAACGCCCCTTGGTGTGTCACAAATGCAAATCTACATACGAACCTCAATATTGACACCGTGAAGACAGTAGCACAGAAGCTATTTAGAAGCTACGAGCACAGGCTCGGTACCCATCCAAACGCATTGGCATCCAGCCTGGTCTGAACAGAAGAGGAATCGTCAGGAGGCTCAGGAAACTCAAGCCGCTGGCCTTGAGACAGTGGTTCCACATCGAACAAAACCAACATGGAGTAAAAAAAATATGCAGCAATAAATGCAACACTGCACATGAATGGATCGCTTTCTTAATACGAAAATCCGCGCCAGATCCTTAGAAAAAATGACCCACCTTATTGTTGTCACCCAGTGAATCTATAATATTGTTACCTAGTACATATTCCTTTCGCGATCTTTTATTATTTCTCTCTCTCTCTCTCTCTCTCTCTCTCTCTCTCTCTCTCTCTCTCTCTCTCTCTCTCTCTCTATATATATATATATATATATATATATATATATATATATATATATAAATACATACACATGTGTACATAAAAAACGCATCAAGGCTGAGGTGGATTTCAGTCCATTCATTTCTGAAGCGAGACACGTACGTAACGCGAGAATAAGAGTGAACCCACGGAAGGGCTTGTCGAGCATCGCTGGATAGAAAAAAAAAAACAAAAACGAAATGACAGACTGGCGGTCTTTGTCGAGGAAGGAGTCGGATCGCCCTGTCATCTACTATGGACGTTACGTCTTTCTGACTCCTATCGATTCCCGAATATTATATAAATATATACATATATATATATATATATATATATATACAGGGTGAGTCACGAGAAACAGAACACTTGAATATCTCTGTTAGATTTTAAAATACGAAGTATGTACATATCGGAATTTGAATGGTTTGGAACGCACATGGCTATCATATACTTTTATTGTACTTTTTTCGATTTTTTCAAGCTCATCAAAGTTTTTTTTAATGAAATGGCATAATTTTTCCCCTTGCACATTGTAACTAGCATCCAAACGAACTCAACCATCTAACCTTCATGACCTTCAAAAGACCTTAAAAAACCGATAACAAAGAAAAAAATTACCTTGAAAAAAACGAAAAAAAGGAAAAAAAAATTAATATTGTCATAGTTATGTGCGTCTTTCCAAATCATTCAAATTCCGACATGTACAGACGAACCTCGATATAACGAATCTCTAGGGAAGAACAAAAAAGTTCGCTATATCGAGTTTTCGTTATATCGAGGTCATGTTCCCAAAAAATCGTTATATTGAGATTGTAATAATAAGGACAAATAAAAATTGCTCTAATTTAAACTTTTCTTTCTTTAAAAAAATATATTAGTACTATAAATATAGGGATATTTTTTAAAGAAAGGAAGGTTTAAATTAGAGCTATTTTTACAAGCAATTAGCAGTTAAAGTATAATGTATATAAGATATTATGGTAAATATTCCGAAGTGTCACTCCTGTCAGAATCGAGCTGATTTTTTTTGTGTGATTTCTTACAGTTAAAAAACATCATATTTAATATTATTATGGCAGTGCACCGACAAAAACAATTACCAAGAGGGTAATTCTATACTTTAGCATCGAGGCCACGAATCGTGGAATCGTGGGGTGCGTAGAACACTAAGGGTGGGCGGAGGGCACCTCGGATGGGTGCGTAGAATCGTGAGGTGCGTAGAACGACATTGTTTTTGTCGATGCGCTGCCATAATAATATTAAATATGATGTTTTTTAAATGTAAGAAACCACACAAAAAAAATCAGCTCGATTCTGACAGGAGTGACACTTCCGAATATTTACCTATATTATTTTTAAAAGCGGATTATTTTAAAATTAAACAAATATTTTGTTTTATTTTATAAATTTACACGTCTAGACAGGCTCCGTAGAAGCAGAAAGGGGAAGAATGGAACGAAAGGAAGGGAGTTTACCGAACGCTTCGTTATACAGAGGTTTTGTTCACAAAAATTCCTTTTATAGAGGTTGAGGGACCTGAAAAAAAAAATTGTTATATCTTTAGTTTTTTTTTCGTTGTATCAAGGTTTCGGGGGTCTATCGGAAGGGAATGGACAAATCTTCGTTACATTGAGGTGCGACTGTACATACGTCGGATTTTCAAATCCAACAGAGATATTCACGTGTTCTGGTTCTCGTGACTCACCCTGTATATATATATATATAGATATAGGTAAACGTGAAGACATGAGCCGAAAGCGCACTGAGGTATTCTTCGCGTCGTGCATTTTGGGATTGGGATCGCGTTCGATTGAAACCATTGTGCTACATTTCGGTATACATATAGATACGGATCCCATACGACGGTACATAGACTCAGCTGGAAATATACACATACGCGCGATTGCCCGGTTATTGGATCATCGATGTGACCGTGATGTCGTGTAGCAAAATAAATTTGAGCTTTGTACGCGTAGCACGATTGAAATATGACATATATATTCGCTTGAAATATATTATATATAAATACAATACAAATATAGATATAAATAATAATAATATAGATAAGAAAATGAAGACATTTATAGAAATATATTTAATGTAAAATATATTCGTTAATGTAAATGAAATGCATTGCGTCGATTAAGGCCTTAGATCACTCTAGGATTTTCCAAAAATCGATTTTTTTTTGTTCAAAATGTACCTTAGTACTTATAAAATTATATTCCAAAAGATTATTGCTGTGAAAAATCTCTAAATACTCGATTCTCAAATTCTAGAGCAACCCCTCTTGATTCATGTCGTGACTTTTTACTAACTTTAAACGCGTTTATCTGAAAACTACATTTTTCAAGTCGGCCGGACTCATAACTCGAATTTCAAACGATTCACTTGAAATTTTAACTGTATATTTAGAATTACATTTTCTGAGGTACTACGTAGGATTTTTTAATTATTTGCATAGTTCCTTTTTTATAAACCATTTTGTATAGTCAATTACGTGTATAATGAAACCCCTATTTTGTAATTCCGATTTATTTTATGGTTTCGTTGAAAAAAAAAAACACAAAATATGCCCTTTTTTCTGGCCTTTAGAGTGGTCTCAGGCCTCAATGTTAAAATCTTCTCTCCTTATTTAAAAATAGATGTTGAAGAAAAAAGCACAAAGTGAGCGCTGTTGCTTAAGATCGTGTCGGGATAATGGCCAAGGAGAAAGTTTAATTGATCGACTATAAAGGGGCGAGTGCTCGGAGTAATATTGGAAAAATAACATTAGCAATTGAAGAACAAGCTCCGTTTTTTTTCTTCTCTTTCCTCTCCCGTTCTTTTCTTTTTTTAGTCCGGTAAAAATTACAGGTATCGGCTGCGTTTTTTGGACGGGGATAAAGAAAAGGGGGTTTTTTTACGTTTATTAAAAAGGCGCGTACTTAGGGAATTTTATTTTATACGCGTTTCCACGTGTAGGACGTAGACAAGCTCGGGCGTATTCGGATATATATATATATATATATATATATATATATATATAGCGTTTGGATATACTGCAACGTATACCTTACTCGTTCGACCATGCGGAATGCAGTTATTATTCAACGAGTTTTGTAGAGCACGTATACGAATGGACACGCTCACCTGCAGAACCTCCTCTCGATAGAGCGCAGCAGATCACGCGGGGTGGGTTAGGAGAAAAAAAACGCACATGATTATTACATTATATAATATTCTATAATTAATATATAATTTGTTAATAATATAATTGTTATTGTATCATATAATTATATATATATATATATATATATATATATATATATACATATATATTAATAATATACATTCAGCCAAAAAATTAAAGGAGCAGAAAAATTTCACAATATTTTTTTATCGATTTTTGAAAGGCCGTAACTTTGTGAAAAATGGTCATATCGGGGGAGGGGGGATCATTTTGAAGCTTGAAATCTTTAGTTTAAGAATCTCGCGGAAATTTTTTTGTAAAAATTTATTTGTAAAAATAAAAAAGCAAAATGAAGCTGGCTTTGTCCTCTTCAAAACCCCGTTTAGAAAATTGGTTCATTATTTTTTTCCGCCAAGATATTCGATTTTCTGTGCGGCAAAAAAGCAACAGCAATCCATAAAAACTTTATAAGCCTTATTTAACTTCATTTCTAAGTCCTTTTCCTTGTTTTCCAAGTTCCTTCAGTTTTGTGTGAAAAATAAAAAAGTTTATTTCGCGTTTTTTTCTATATAAAAAATATAAAACAAAGTTTTATCTATTTTCCACATACAAAACAAATGTCATAAAGTAGAGTGATGAGAACATTCTATGTGATAATCTAAGTGATAAGAAAAATCTATGTGATAAACTAAGGTTCCTATTTAGTTTAGAAAATAAAGTATCAACGTTATTTGTAATTATGTGCCTTTTTCTATTTTGGGTATGCGCGGTATTTTATATTTCAGGAATAAATAGGACATCCTCAGCAGAGGTTCATTTATCATCCTGACTAGGCGATGATGTTTCACTTCAAATAATCTTCGAAAAATGAAGCCCTGATCAGGCTAAGGTTTTTTGCACTGAGCAGGCCTTTATATTTTACGCTGATCAGGCTTCAATTTTGTATCCTGATCAGGCCGTTATTTTGTAACGTGATCAAGCCTTGATGTTCTATCCTCGTCAAGCTTTGATTTTTTTCACTGATCAAGCCTTGATTTTTTACCCCGATCAGGCCGAAGTCAGGGAAAGTGTCACAAAAATGATTAGGGCTTGACCAAAAATCCTGATCAAGGCATGAAAAAAAAAATCAGGATGCCTGATAAGGCCTTTCTTGTAGCCGGAGCAGGATTTCTACTCGGGTTTGTGAATGAAAACCCTCATCGAGCATTTCCACGATAGAATATGAAACGGTCGTTGAGCTTCATTCGAATGAAAAATATTGCTGTGTAGCTAGTAGGATGAAGGCACAACGGGAGGATATTCTATATGTCTAGTTATTTGTAACTGCACACGCATCGAGCTTCGGCAATAGGTTTTATAGCTCGGCCTCGGCTGCACTCTCGCTTTCAAATGACTCACACACACACACACACATTCATATATATATATGTGTGTGTGTGTGTGTGTGTGTGTGTGTGTGTGTGTGTGTGTGTGTGTGTGTGTGTGTGTGTGCGTGCGTGTGTGTGTGTGTGAGAGAGAGAGAGAGAGAGAGAGAGAGAGTCATTTGAATATATATGTGTGTGTGTGTATATATATATATATATATATATATATATATATATATATATATACATAAATATATATGTATTTATAAACACACGCTTAACTATCACAGAGTGCAACAGATATCGGGACGCGCCCGATGAAAATTCCGTTTAATCGTCCACGTTCCCACGTACCTACTACGTACTTAATCGCTGGATAATCGTGCGCGTGTATACGGTTGCGCTATTGCCATTACGGCTAGTACGATTTTCAACGTACGTATATTCTTGTACCACTTCATAAAATTTTGAATGGCGGTCCTAAATTTATCAATTTGCGTTCATTAATGCTCCGTGCGAAGCCCTATACATACACTACCGGCGAAAAGTTTCCGAACAAAAATTCAAACAAGCTCTGAAACGATGTTTTATGCCATTTCGCCGATAGTTGACACAAATGAATTTAATAAACGGCATTTTGAAGGAGAGGAATTCACCTTCATTTCGTTTTTTTTTTTGGAAAATTGTTTACTATTTCTTCTACGACTAGTACCCTTTTTCGTTAACGCCCATTTTTCGCCTTTTTTTTTGTTCCTTTTCTGATGGAACCCGTTTAGAGACAACATTTTTATGCATTTTTTTGACCGGAATCATAAAGCGGGAAGCTCAAGCTTCGATTTTGGTTGTTTTAAAGCTTCGTACGATGTTTTTATCCCAAGATATTTTGATTTAAACAAAAGCGACAATTTGAAAAATAACGTGTAACGCGAAAACGACAAGGATTCAAGGAAAACCTGAAGATAGTAAAAAGTTGAATAAGTCTTCGTTGAGTTCGTAAGAATTTGTTCAGATTTTTTTTCGAAATTTTTTTTTTCACCTATTTTCGGTAAAAAATCAGATGATTTAATTACCGTAACTCGAGAACTAAATGATTTCTGGTTAAATTTCAAGAGCGGAAAAAAATTTATCTTTCTATGTTCAACGCAATAGAATTATTTCAGATTTTTTTCCACATTTTTTACTCGAATTTCGGAGTTTGCAAAAATTTTCCGTAGCTTCTAAAAAAAAGAGAGCTCTGGCAACCACCTCTAAAGGGTGGCTCATCATTTTTCGCCTGTGGCCCATTAAGACACACCTTAATATTCTTTTCACCGTAGCTTTTTTTTCACGACCATTAAGAGGAAACTATTTTCAATACAAATCAAAAGTCCAAGGGTCCAAAAGAATAACGTGTTCCCCCACGCCTTAATATAAGGTGTAGTAAAAAGAAATCCATTATTTTTGCATGAAATTGAAGGCTTTATTTAGCATAGTTAGAATGATCCGATTTAGGTCTAATAAGCACCGTTTTGATCGATAACTTGTTGCCACTTTGAAGGTAATTTCATTATGCCGTTCTCATAGAAACCCTCGTCCCTAGTGGCAAAAAACTGGGACAGTCGATTTTCACAAGCTTCTCTTGAGGCGAATTTTTCACCAGTAAAATCTTTCGTCATAGACAGGAACAGGTGGTAATCACTTGGTGCCAGATCCGGACTATAAGGTGGATGCATATGAACCTTCCAACCAAGCTCCCGCAGCTTCTGGCGAGTCACTATCGATGTGTGTAGCCTGGCGTTGTCCTGATGGAACACAATTCCTCTCCTATTGGCCAAAGCTGGCCGCTTCTGGGCGATTGCTTCCTTCAAACGGTGCAATTGTTGACAGTACAGGTCCGAATTAAGAGTTTAGCCGTAGGGGAGCAGCTCATAGTAAAATCTTCCTGACCGTCAATCCTGGCTTGGCCACCGTTTGCGCCGGCTCGCCGCGATTCGACCACGACCGTTTCGGCTTGACGTTGTCGTAAGTGACCCACTTTTCATCACCGGTCACCATCCGCTTCAGAAATAGGTCGATTTTGTTGCGATTCAGCAGCGATTCGCAGATGGAAATTCGGTCCATGAGGTTTTTTTGCGTTAACTCGTGTGGCACCCATACATCGAGCTGCTTTTTGTACCCAGCCTTATTCAAGTGGTTCCAAACGGTTTTTTGTGCAATGTTTAGCTCCTGGGTAATCGAAACAGTGCTTACATGACGGTCGGACTCGACGATTTCCATTATTTTATCGACATTTTCGACAATTGGCCTTCCAGAGCGTGGTGCATCTTTGACATAAAAATTACCGGAACGGATTCGACGAAACCAAAATTGCGCGTGATTGGCTGTTACAGTATCAGGACCATAAACACTATTCACATTTTCAGCCGCCTGGCTTGCGTTTTCGCCTTTACCGAAGAAAAACTGTAAAATATGGCGTATTTTCACTTTGCTGGTGGCCATCTTTGACGCGCGCTCAAAAAATATTGAGTCAAGCAATTACAAAACTGTTTGAGATGTTTATTTTAGTACGAAATCTTATCTTTCTAACGCCATCTAGCATAATCCGATCGCACTTATACAACGTGAGATACAGATTACTGAAGCCATCTATTGCAAAAATAATGGATTTCTTTTTACTACACCTAATATATATATATATATATATATATATTATATATGACAACCTGACAGAAAAAAACAAATCATTCAAAAAAGCATTTACACATTGAAGCATTCTAATAACCATAAATCCCATAAACCATACCCGAAACCCAACCATACCAATGCTACTCCACTCGACCGAAAAAAAAAATCCCCCCTTCTGCTCGCAGAGATCTCCAGTGGATGGTGATGCGAAACTTCATGGACCGGTTTCCCCTGAAGGTCATAGGCCCTCCGGGGCTGCGGAAATTGGCCATGGATGAAGCGTGTAAAGGGCCAAAATAGCCACGAGCGCAACAACACAATGCTACCATACCCGAGTGTCAGCGACTGTACGGTGCTTGGTCAGTTACTTGCGGTGCGAGAAGTGGCTTCACAGCATGCTTCTCGAAACACGGAAATGATGGGCTCACATGGAGAACTCAGCTAATAGAACGCGGAATACGGAGGTTTCTACGCACAGACATCAGTCCAGTTGGAGACGTCGTTACTTTGTATACATGTAGCTTTCGGACCCTGCTTTGCGTTACGCAATAACGCGGTTATATATATATATATATATACATAATCACACATTCATCTATGCATGTACGTGCACTTGTGCGCACTGCACTTTCCACGATCTATATACTATCTCCACCGTTGCGTATCTTATCGTGTACCTCTTGCAGCTTTATATGCGGTTTCCCATCCCAGATCAGCCTTCTTCTAATACGACCTTCATTCTATTTGTTTTAATTTGTCATTGCGAAGTTATACTTTGGGAGTATTTGAATATTTTTTATTATTTTCCCAATTTTTTTTATTGCTTTATTTGATTTTGGGGGGTAGAACAGTTTGGGGGTAGTTGAATCGAGGCTTGGTACGTTGGGATTGTGGATTTTTTTTGGTACTGAGTTTTTCAATGTGGAAAAAATTACTCTTTGAGTCCGTAGAAAATGAATCTTCGGGGGGTTTGGTAAGGTTGAAATTTAGGAAATATGATTTCTGCATAGTTATATAGTCTGGGGTCTTTGATATTAGTCGATTTTAGATTTTAGATTTTAGATTTTAGATTTTAGATTTTAGATTTTAGATTTTAGATTTTAGATTTTAGATTTTAGATTTTAGATTTTAGATTTTAGATTTTAGATTTTAGATTTTAGATTTTAGATTTTAGATTTTAGATTTTAGATTTTAGATTTTAGATTTTAGATTTTAGATTTTAGATTTTAGATTTTAGATTTTAGATTTTAGATTTTAGATTTTAGATTTTAGATTTTAGATTTTAGATTTTAGTAGATTAATTCTATAGCGTGGGGAATTAAATCAAGTTCAGGGCATTGCGTTTATTTTGATTGTTTTGTGAGAAGGATATTGTGAAACTTCGCAAAATTGACGGAGTTTGATTACGATTTACCCTTTTCTTTTGCATTTTTCCCGAAAATCTTTTATGAGACGGTGTTGGTCATATCTAAAAATCGATTCGTTCATAATATTCAGTATCGTACGACATGCTGACTTTTTCTTGTGTGTTTATCCATTTGTTAATAACAAATTATTAAAGTTGTTTGTTCCATCGAAAATAGACCTTTTTTCTACAGGTTGACAATTTCGTAATTTTCAAAATTTCGTGAAGGTATCCGGCTATACGAAAGTGTTATTACTGGACGAAAAGTCCTTTTTTTTTAAATTTCTCAATTCAAACGAGCCTAGTTGCGAGAGCCACCTACACCGATTGACCATGCAGCAACGGCGGCACTTTCTTCAAATAATAATAACTCCATTGTTTATCGATATCTTTCAATAGAAAAAAAACGCAAACTTGGTAAGACTATGTATTAATTGTCTGTTGAATCCCACCCACGTCATCCCGATACTCTCATCAGAAAAAAAAATATTGAAAATGAGAACTGAAAGAGTTTCCATTTTTTCTGGGGACTTCGGAAAGTTGAAATACTTTAACAAAATAAGGTTTTTTTCTTTCAAAAATACTTCATATATGATAAAGATACAATAAACTTAGTATAAAACCAAATTTAAACATGACATAAAAAAGCTGTTACAATAATAAAATAAAGCGGAAAATAGCGCGAACGATCGTGGACCAAATTCCAGAGAGATTGCAGTTCGAATCGACGTGGAAAACCTCATACAGGTGAAACATGCACGTAGGTTGTTATGCTACGAGAGACAAGATGTATGCGGAGTGCATGGCCGGCGCGTGATCGTTCGTCTGAGTGCGCCCCAGTGTCCGGTAGACACCGGTATATATACCGATCGCGCGAGTGGACACTCTCCTCGTTGCCGCGACGTGCAGATCTATTTTCCCAACATCTAGAAACGCGAGAGTTGCGATATGAAATATATACGTATATATATATATATGTGTATGCCAACGTCTGGATCGTTCAGCAGCTCTTGTTCGCAGCTTAGCTCACGTGCGTGTCGGAGATCGGGTGGGTGTGTTGCTTGGAAATGGATTTTGGGATCGTATCGTATTAAGGTAGTAGTCCCGCCAAGGCGTTTTTCTACAGATTTTTTATTTTTTTATTTTGAGGACTCATTTAGGACACTATTAAATGATTATCTGCAAAATTTCCAAAGGATTCACCGTTCCGTTTTCGAAATATTGGCAATCAAAGATTTCATGGTTTTACACGTGTTCTTATGCAGAGCAGTGGAAAACTTTACATTTCACGCAATGAACTTTTCAACGTGACTGTGGTGACACTATTACCTTAAGGAGTTTCGACGATAAAATCGAAATGCTCGTAGACGGTTGAACAACGGACTTGAGATTGAAAGCAGGTTGAGGGGTTGCGTGGGTTTTGAAGCCAAAAAAAGCATATTTTCTCCATTTTTTAAAAATATAATATATAAATTATTTCATTAAAAATATTAAGCACATACAAGAGCAACATTTCAACAATATTTTCAAAAAATTTCATCCAAAAATTCGGGAAATTCAGCCGGTGGGTTCTGATTTCCGGAGACCCCTCAAAAATAAAGTGTCCTCGTGATGGTCAGGATAACTCATGATAGCTTTATCTGAAATTAAAGAACCAAATTTTTTCTGTTAGTAGATAAGTATAGCTCGTGATTGAACGAAGGATTTTTAAAAAATTCAAATTTGAACTTTTGGCAGAGTTGTATGCAAAATAGTTCAATTTTTGGTACAATTTACACTACGTATAGCCTTGTAAAATTGGTTGTAATCGAAAAAAAAACTTTCGTTAAATCACTAGTCAATGCTATTTTGAAGAAGTGTGCAAAATTTCAATAAGATCGGTGCATTAGTTTTTGAGAAATCGTGTCCACCGACTTCAAAAATAGTGTTTTGAGAACAATGCGTATACCTGCGTCGCTCCCAGCCGGTCTTTCCCAACGGGGGGAATTCCCAAAGGCTCTCCTTCCTAGACTTTTACTCCGATCGACTTAAAACTTTGGGCGAATATTCTAGACATATTGTACTATTAGATAATATAATTAAAAAAATGGATTGTTTGAAATCTTCAAACCCATGTAACCCCTTAAGGAGGCCTGTGTTCTGCACGTTTCACTGAAACTGGGGGTCGAAAGAAGGTTTGGGAGGACTAACAGAGGCTACACTGGACCAAACGGAGACCTCTTCATGACACTGAACTCGACAAATGGGGTTTTGGTAGGTTCAACGGAGGCTGGCGGCTGTGAATTGAGAACGGTTTGTTTTCGGACATTAAGGCGGGATCCTGAATTAGCCGGTTCGAAAAATCGATATTTTGAGGAATTTTTTTCGGGTAAAAAAAAAAGCAAGTTTAGCGAAATTTTCAGATTATTTTATTACATGTCTGAACATAAGAAAACAATTTTTTTTAAAGAAAAATATCAACAGGCAACCGATTTTTATGCACATTCGTGCCACTGCTGTTTCCATGCGGCGTGACAAATAGAGCTCGTAATTTTCATCTGAAACAAAAAAACCAAAAACCATTTTAATTGTGACATACTTTTCTTCTATATGAACTAAAAAGAACGAAAATTTTGAAATTTGAATGTTTTTTCGAGTTTGAAGTAGAAAATGTGCTTTTTGTGAAAAAAAAAAATTATTTCAACTTGCCAAAAAAATTGTTAAGACTTTTTTTTTCGACAATGTTTTTAGTTCAAATAGAAAAGAAAACGATACTGAAGCGAACAAGCTTTGGTTTGTTTCGATTGGACTTCTAGTTTTTTTGTAATCAGATACGCCAAATTAGAAAAATCGTAAAAACGAAAACTCGAGAAAACGGGCGCCCTAACTGCCCGAGCGCCCGTATACCTGCTCGACACTCCACTACGTTCAGTGCTGTATCTTTGGAAATATTTCGAATTGGGCTATAAAACTTTGTCTAGACATTCTTAGATACATCAGGAATAGATTTAAACAATAAAAAAAAAATCGATTTTTTGGACCTTCTAATTCAAGATCCGGCCGTAACGAAACTTGTACATTAAACGTGGCAACACGGCGTTAACTGGCTCTGTCGAGTGAGTCACTCATAGGCAAGCATTAACTGGTGGGGATTTCAAAATCGGCGAATGTTTAAAACCCACATAGTATTACAGCATTTGAAATTTATAATAAAATGTATTTATTCGTGCGCTCTCTCTTTCTCTCTCTCTCTCGCTCTCGCGCTCTCTCTTTCCTTTCCTCCTTTTCGTATGGACCGATTCGCTCGGATAATGGGCAAGTGCAACAGTGGACCGTTTACGTCTCACAGATTTTCAGCTCAGCCTATTTCGTATTATAATATCGACCATACGAGTTTCCTGGCTCCACCGCTTTCTCTGGATATCTTTTCATTTCCTTTTCTTCTCGTTTTCTTTTTATTTTTTCTTTTCTTCACGTATTTCCTCTGTACGCAACAAGGGCGGATGCAACTGATTTGCGTCGTTGGCCTCGACGTTTTGTACTTCGTACGGATGTGTCCCTGGCCTTTATGGCCTTTCGTGCAATGCGAATGGAAATGCACCGGGAGAACGTGTGGATAAGCGGGACAAAGAAAGAAAGAAAGTGGAGACAAAGGCGCGAGAGAAAAAAAAGACGCGGCCAGAGAAAGACAGTAACGAGTGGATGGAACTGACAATGAAATATACACTTTCCAGCGAAAGAATAGAGTCTCGTCCAACGATGAGCGATCCAAACTATGGAGAACGTCGGTCTTCATAATTTTATTTTAATCCTCAAGCCAACGGATTTTTCTTTTCATTCGCCTGCAATCTTTCTATAATGTGCACTGATGTCGCTATGCACAATTTTCTTTTGTATAAAACTCCATGATTCCTCTTATGAACGTCACAACTTTTACTATGGATGATCAAATGATAATAACTTACTACTTATAATAACGAGAGTAAAAAGAAACACGATATTAATATTCATTATAACAGTATGACATATATGAAATAATAATATGAAATGTATAACATATATAACATAAGGAATTTATAACAATATGAAATGTAATAGTTGAGTTTAATTAAGATAATAATAATAATAATAATAATACGTAATTGAATCTGGCACAAGATCATCCGAAAGACGACGAAATCATCAAGAATTACGACTCCACCTTGCAGTCATGGGCCAGCAAGAAACAGAAAGGAACTGCATGGAAGACCACCATAACCTCAACCAGGATTATTTTGACAAAGAAACGTCAAACAACGCGAGTGAAAAATACAACTCCTCGGCGTCTAGTCTTGAGCTAGTGGAATTATATTTAACCCTTCGTTGGCACCCTGGGTAGAATCGACCCGTCGATCAATTTTAGGCATAAATATATAATAGTTCCCGACTTTGAATGGGACTGTATTCACCATTTTACCTTGAGTTTGAAGTATCCTAATACCATACAATTTACCCTCTTCACATGTCGGAATAAATACCATTTTTGGAACACGCACTATGCTACTATTTTTTTCCCAAAAGCAGCATATCTAAGGAGCATCATGTCCAAATTTTAGGTAAAAATGTTAAAAATTCACGGAACTATGATTTTTTGAACGAAAAAGTGTCTTTTTTGCGTTTTCACCACTTTGTGATTTTTTTTTAACATGTCACCATTTTATTTCTTATAAATAAATTTTTCGTACACCATCTAGAAAGTTCGAAGCATGTTCCGTAATTTTTTGAACCTTTTCGGACGGATAGTTTGGTCACAATACTTTTTTGAAAACTGACTGGGTAGAATCGACCCAAGTGTGATCACCGCGATTGAATTTGAAAGTGTGACCACGAAGGGTTCAAAATCGCCCCTAGATAGCCATTTCAGCTAGTAACTATTCACCCTTGTAACGCTTTCGTGGTCTAGTGACTTATAGAAAATTAGGTGGTGACTAGATAAAAAAAATATCTCGTCGCTGTATAACAATAGTCATGATCTATTTAGTTTTTTGCTGTATAAAATAGTCGCTGTATAAAAATAACCATGATCTATTTAGTTTTTTCAAGTCGCTAGACGCTAGATATAAAAATATCTTTGCACATTATTCATATTACGCACAATTTTACGATTTTCTTCGTTATTTGCCGATTATGGTTATGATATTTGCACTGCAAACATTTATTCATTTAATATTGTAGCAGGAAAACGCTTACGTGTGAGGTGGCTTCGATCCCGGTACCTCTGGGTGATGAATCCATAACGCTGTCCGCTGCGCCAGTTCTACTTAGTTAATTGTTAATTTCCCATCGTCTGCATATGTAACCATCAAAAATTTGTCTTATCAAGAAACGGATGAAATGACAAATGCAAATAACATTAGCTGATTGATTACTTTTTTGTGCATTGAGAGCTACATTCGCATAGAATTATTGTACATAAGCCCAAAATGTATTTTCCCAAACATTCATTTTGGCCAATGACGAAAGAGCACAATGCTACTGCAACGTATGCCGTCCATGATATAAACTATTAATAACGATATAAACATAATGGAAACGAATTAACTAATAAACATAGCAGGTAGTTGGCTAGTCATCGCGAGATTTACAATTGATGATATTTTTTAATTTACAACGCCATCTTTATTGAAAATTGCTTAGCCATCCATGCGGCACTCGTTCGATCGAACTACACGAAGTCACATAAGCTCACTTTTATAATAATAAAACTTTCGTACAGCCGGAAACTATTTCGAAATTTTGAAAATTACTAAAATGGTGATGAGAAAAAGAAGTTCGATTTTTGATGAAAAAAAAAAACGATTTTAATAATTCGTTATTAACAAATGGATAAACCTATCAAAAAGTCACCGAGCCGTACAATAATAGTACATTATGACACGAGGACGAAAAAACTTTTTCTAACGATTGTGAGTTTGCAGAAGGAGCCGAAGGCGAGTGTTGCAATTATACGAGGCTAGAAAAAGTTTTTTTGTCGAGTATTATATGAAATTTTATTGTACGCGGTGTGAAAATGGAGGTTTTACGCACGCGAAGCGTCCATTATCGTACCGAGTGGAATAACATTTTTTTATAAGCTATGCTCTTTCCGAATTTAAAATGAATCGGACGAATGGATTTCAAGATACGACTTACACGGTTTCATAAAATTTAGTTTCGAAATAAACTAAAAAGACACAAGGTTGATCGCAGCGGAGCCGTTCGTCGAAGCGTAGTGGGCAATCTAGCCCTTCACAAAAATCGTCATAACTCGGACAATTTTGGAAAATTTTACCAAATCTTTGCTGCAAATTGACGTTAAGACCTCAGGCTATAAAACTATGCAATAAAAATCGTGTTCTCGAAATGTCAAGCTTATGCAGACTCCTTGGACACTCCAACCATCCTCCTTTGCGTATTTACTGAGGAGCCCTTTTATAAATTCTAAAGGATATCGCGCTACTGATTCTTGCAAAATGAAAATTGCATTTCCTCGGGTACTCGACGAATCCAGATGAAATAAATTGCGCGAAAATTCCGAAAGTGTTTATTTTCTCATACCAAAGGTTCAGGAGAAAAAGTTTCCTCGTTTCCACGTCAACACTCAGACAGCCAAGACATCCAAAAACGCTAGTCATCGTCCCATCGTCGCATTCTTGACCTACCAGCTTAAATAAAGCCAAAAAAACGTATCTGCAGATACTATAATTTTCTCATATTAGAGAAACGGTAGATATTAACCAAGGGAATGATATTCCTATGGTAGTATATTATTTAATAACTTACTATTATTGTTATGACCGCTATTATCACGACGCCCACTCCTGAATTGTAGATCACAATAACAATGACAATAGTAGCGACAAAAGTGCATTCCGACAGACCACCAAGGTGGACGAAGCGTCTGGGAAAGGCGCACGACGATCAACCGTCCGTGTATACACTCTCCGTTTCTACTTGCACTGTCACAGCCAGCCTCGTCGTCATCCTCGTTGTCATCGTCGCGCTCCACCCACACAGCCTTAATTCATGTTTTCAGCCATGCGAATGTCAACGTTGAAAACTTTAAGTTGTACGTACTCAGATAGAAGTTTCTCCCGATTCTTGCTGCTATATATTGTAGAGTTTTTATTTTCTCGACTGGAGAATTTTCTCTACGGAATTGGCGTGATGGACGAGCTCTCTCTCTCTCTCTCTCTCTCTCTCTCTCTCTCTCTCTCTCTCTCTCTCTCTCTCTCTCTCTCTCTCTTCTCTCTCTCTCTCTCTCTCTCTCTCTCTCTCTCTCTCTCTCTCTCTCTCTCTCTCTCTCTCTCGCTCTCTCCCTCTTTCTCTCTCTCTCTTTCTCTCTTTTTCTCTCTCCCTTTTTTCTTTGCAAGTGAGTGGCCCGAATAAAAATCGCCCAAAAAAATTCTTCAAAGACATGAAAATCAAACCGGAAAGAAAAGCTGATGGAACACACATTCAACGCCGTTCTTGCAAGCGAGATAATTTTTTTTCTTTTATTCCGAACTCTTGAGAAAGATCAGGAAATTGCTGGACTTTCAAGAAAAAAAAAAAATTAGATAATTTGGAAGAACTCTGGAGAAAATTGCTGAAGTTTGGGAAAACTTTGAGAAAAATTGCTAAAAATTGGGAGAACTTGAGGGAAAAAATGCTGTATTTTGGGAAAGCGTTGGACAAAACAATTGCTAAGGTTCCGGAAAACTTTGGAAAGATTTGCCGGACTTGCGAAAAAACATTGAGAACTTATACTAAACATTGGGGGATGAAAATTGGCAAATTGTTAAGGTTTAGGAAACTATCGAGAAATTTATAAGTTTCGGGGAAATAATTGGTTATTTTTTACTTTATCAATAATTGCTAAATTATTTATTCGCAAATTTTTGCGAATAAATCGGATGATTGCTAGGACTTGGCAAAAAAAAATGAATATTGTCAAACTTGGGGTTAGAATTGGGAAATCCCTGAAGCTTGGAGGAAAATTGAGGAATTGCTTAACTTTTGGGAAAAAAATTGTAAAATTCTTAGCTTTTCGTGAAAATTGGAAAATTGCTAAACTTCAGTTGAAACAATGGGAAATTGGGAAACTTTAGAAAAAATAGAAAACCTGTTAAACTTTGGGCTAAGTATTAGGAACTTGCTAAACTTCGAGAAAAAAAATTCAACAACTGTAAAACTCTGAAAAGAAAATTGGACAATTGCTAAACTTAGATAAAAAATTTGGGAATTACCGAAATTCGGGGAAAAAAATGGAAAATAGCTGTTGGTTCGAAAAAAAAAAAATGACAAATTTTTTCTTTGTAAAAAAAATAGGAAAGAAAGAAGTTAAAGAAAAAAAAAATCAACAACTGTAAAACCGTGAAAAGAAAATTGGAAAATTGCTAAACTTGGATAAAAAAATTTGGAATTACCGAAATTCGGGGAAAAACAATAGAAAATAGCTGTTGATTTGAAAAAAAAATGATGAATTGTTTCTTTGGAAAAAATAGACCAATCTTCCGGGGAAAAACATGAAAGAAAAGTTGAAGAAACGCAGAGGTGGCGAGTTGCCCCACATTTAACGTCGTTCTGGCGAGCTAGACGGTCAGTATGATTTTTCTTACTTCCGGTATCCTCAGACGTAGTGAAAATTTTATCAGCGGGTTAAATACGATTTTTTCTTGCCTGCTCGTCAGATTCTGTTAATCGGATAACTTCAAAAGAGCCAAAAAAAAAAAACAAAGCTAGATCCCACATCGTTCAACCGCCTCGCCAAACTGATAGGGCTGTGTTTAGCTCCTGCCATTTATTTGCCTCACGCCTTAGCACGGAAACTCGCCGACGTATCTCTTGGTATCGCGACGATAAACGAGACAAAAAAAAAACGAACGAATCAGCTGGCTCGTATATGCAAATGTATGCTTTTTGGCCGGGTCTATTGGCGCTACTTCAACGCTTAAACAGTTCCTATGTGCTCGTACAGCAGGCTCTCTTTCTGTTCCCCCTACTGGCTGAGTGACCGACTGCTCTTGCAATACCGCAAGTGTACGTGTGTGTTCCGTTACGTCGCGTAGGAAGAACTTTCCTACGCGCAGGATGGAAATGGCAAAGCCCACTGGGACCAGAGCCTATGCAGTCACATGTGCACACACACATACAGACATCACCTTGGCACTCGGTAAAATATGAATACAAAGAAATTCTGACGCGACTATTAAATATATAAAATAATTTTTGTTTTTTTACAAATACATTATAGCTTTATGAACAAATTTAAAAAAAATTAAAGAAGGGTTCCCACTGTGACGGTCAGAAAAATAAGCTTTTGTCCATGAATTTTTTTAATTCATTTAAGGGAAGAAAACCCTTTAGAATTTTCAAAAAATCAATTTTTTTTTACATATTTCGAAACTATGATATATTAAGAAGATACTTTCTTTAACACTGTTAAAGAAACAATCGAAATATGAAATATTTACGGAGTTATAGCTGATAGTGGAGAGCGCTAAGACCGCATACCGCGAACTAGAGAGCCAGGCACCTGGAGCTCTAGGGGCGAAGCAATTTTTTCTTCACAGAACTTTTCTATATATCTAGTGTACCGCTTGTTTGAGTTTCTCAAACCCAAAACGCGAACGAGAGTTTCAACGCAACAGTTTGGCGATTAGCTCCAAAACACCTCCATTCTGGGCTCAAAATCGTTGAAATCGCAGCCTATATTGCTGCCGGGGTGTTTAATGAAGGCTATTCCTCTATTCTAAGAATAATGAATGCGTTGGACATAATTGTTGGGACTTACGCCAGAGTTTTCGCCGAAAACTCCGACGAGGCACGGATAGAGAGGCAGAACCGGATGAGCCTTTTCTCGACAAAAGCAGCTCGTACAGCCCAAAAACAGCAGCAAATGAAAGCAAATCAGCTTTTCGAGGAAGTCGAAGGGTTAGTGTATGGGCCTGGAATCCCTGATTGATCGGTAAGTCACTAAAATTTATAGTTTTATCGTATTGAAACTTTAAACGCGATTATCTCGAAACTACATTTTCAAAAACTGCTCACACTACAGCTCAAAAAGTTATTGATCGATCTCGCTGAAATTTTGAGAGGTTTCTGTCTATGATATTACTGGAAGGATAAACCTAAAGTTTGAAGAATATCGCGTAGATAAATAATTATTTTGGGGTAAAAACTGTCGAAAAAATGGTCGCAAATTTGAACTTTTGGTTAAAAAGTCTGCGTAATGTTCAATTTTATACTTTTTTATAATTTTATAGGTTTATCCTTCCCCTAGATGTGTCAGTAATCGAAAAATATTTTTATTTGCTGTTTCAGATGAACAGTAAAAATGTGAAAAATTGAGCATTTTTTTATAGCACAGGATAGACGCCTGGGGGAAAAGGCCGCCATTTTTGTAAGGTCGCCATTTTCTTCTGTAAAAAAAATGTTTTTGAGCTCTTTAAACCTATAATAAAATCACATAAAAATTTAAAAATGATGCGATTATTTCATCACCCTAAAAAAAATTCACAAAAAATGGCTCATTTTCAGGCGTGTAAGGGTTTTCACGCCTTAATGGTTTTTTTTTGCTCAATTAAAGATATGTTATTCCACATACATTAAAGTCGATTCCAGAAAACTTTTATTGAAAAAAAAAAAACAATAGTTGAAGTACAATACATGGCAGAGTGAACTATGGGAAATTTCCCTCTTCCTGGTGGGATTGAAATCTCTGGTTTGTTTCGTCTGAAACAAAAAAAAAAAATTTGCCCATAATCTGCATTAATGCCGCTATTGTTGAGCGTAGCAGTTCTTGTTTTTGTTTATTTTTCGAAATATAGCCACGTTTCGAAATAAAAAGTATCATTTTCACCTAAAAGGTTTTCATCCAAAATGCTTCAAGCAATAGTAATTAAAAAAAAAAAAACGGCTACACTCAACGATAGCTATTACAATTACAAAAAAATTCATGGAAAAATTTTACATTTCCTACTATTATTGCTCGAGTTAGCGTCCGCACCAGTTCGAAAAAAGTGGTTTCGAGAAAGACGCCATTCGAATTTCAAGTACAAACTTTGTATATGTTTGCGTCCTTCTACTAAAAGTGCTGTAACGCTCATTTTTGTAAATTATAAAATAATTTTCGAAAGTACATACTACAAGAAAATGCAAAAAAAAATCGATTTTTTAAATTTTTTGTATCGATATTTTGAATTTTCGGAATTTTTACAAAACCTTTGTGGCAAATTAAAGTTAAAAGCCTACGCTATGAAAAAATGCATGAAATAAAATCATTTTTCTTCAAATTCCCGCTCACGCAGCCCCTTTAAAAACACTCGACTTCGTGGACCCCCTCACAGTAATCTACAATTTCTATATTTAATTTCATGTAAGGCCCAACGGCTTCAGGATCACCCTTAAATAAATATGAGTTTATTTATATGCAGATCGTTTTGAGGACCTCTCAAACCGTGTGTGTGTGTGCCGGTATCTTTGTATATAAACGTGTATGCATTCACGTTACACAATGTAAAATGCACTCTGTACATTACGTATCCTTGAAGCACGTCCGGCCTCGCGGTGTGCGAATAATCGCTTCCTCCTTCCTTTCCTTCCTCACGTACCAGAGTGCTGCCATACACATCAACACCTCTCATAGATATTACGTTTTATATTCCCGCCTATGGATCCATTGAACACGGAAAAGAATTTTGTTTTGCTTTTTTTTTGCAATGATATTTGAGTTTCACAATCAAGCAATACAGGGTGTGTTTACGATTAAAGTGCCTATTACATTGTTCATAGGGAGAGAGAGAGAGTGAGAGAGAGAGAGAGAGAGAGAGAGAGAGAGGGAGGGAGAGAGGGAGAGAGGGAGAGAGACAGACAGACAGATAGACAGACTGCCCAAAATCGTCTTTCATTTTATTTCCTTGATGGTAAGGTGATCGCACGAAAGTGCAACCTCGTACGTTGCAATATTACAAGTCTGCGCTCGCCCAACAATAACTAGGCATACACTTTCGGACTTTGGTTTGCGGCCTGGACGGTCGCGAGGGTTCAGTTCCATCCAAAAGTCCAATACTTGGATGGGCGGACGGTTGAAGACGGGCTGCAAAAAAGAGACTCGCAGATCACAATTTTGACATTTTTTTTCTTTTTTAAAAGTCTCATTGGCGTTGTTTTTTTTTCAAACATTTTCAGCAAACACACTGGGCCACATAAAAATCTATTGAAATTAGAGTTCTTTTTTTTTATTGTACCATATATTTTATCGTTTCAATTGTGTTTTATTATTCAAAGTAATCAACACACACACACACACACATATATATATATATATATCGATCAAAAGACGGAAAAAATAAAGTTTTCAGTTGAATGGAACACTACGAAGAAGTTGGCAAGCAAAAATAAAAAATAAATATTGCGCATTTAGGAGTGTAGAAACGAAATTTAATTTTCATGAAAATAATATTGAATAATTTTTTTAGGAAAATTCTGCCTGGTTTTTCAGGTATATGTACATATATGTACATATAAGTACAAATATAGACAAGTGTGAATATATACAGGGTTTCCATTTTATCTCTGCTACCCGAAATAACTCGGTAATTATCGACGTCACAAAAAAATGTTCCAGACAAAAGTTGTACGGTGTGAAGGGGGCCATCAAATGCAACCATTTTTTTTTATTTCGGTGGAGGCGCTGACGCACAGTGAAGGTCACCTCCACTTTTTAAAAGGCAATGGTACATTTTTTTTCAACCATTTTGTGGTGCACCTCAAGTCGCACAAGAAACATTAGGGGGTCAAAGTCGTTCAAGGTCATTCATGGTCAGTATCGATGATACAAATCTAAATATCTCGAATCACTGCCAAATATTTAGCAGTGATCCAAGATATTTAGATTTGTATTTCATTTTAATAGGTGTTCGAAATTAACTTAAAATGAGAGATATCGGAGATCGTAGTCATCGACAACACTTCGAATACCTTCTGTTTGTTTACCAACTCGCGTTAATCTGTATCGTATGTAGCTCAATCGAGGTTGTCGTTCAGTTTGATTTCGAATTTGGATAAGAGCTCTCTCTCATTTCAAGCTAATTTCGAACACCTATTAAAATGAAATACAAATCTAAATATCTCGGATCACTATCAAATATTTAGTAGTGATCCGAGATATTTAGATTTGTATCATCGATACTGACCTTGAATGACCTTGAACGACTTTGACCCCCTAATGTTTTTTATGCGGCTTGAGGTGCACCACAAAATGGTTGAAAAAAAATGTACGATTCTATTTAAAAAAGTGAAGGTGACCTTCACTGTGCGTCAGCGCCTCCACCGAAATAAAAAAAAATGGTCGCATTTGATGGCCCCCTTCACACCGTACAACTTTTGTCTGGAACATTGTTTTGTGACGTCGATAATTACCGAGTTATTTCGGGTGGCAGAGATAAAATGGACACCCTGTATATATATATATATATATATATATATATATATATATATATATATATATATATATATATATATATATATTTACTTAACTGTGTATATATATATATATATATATATACACAGTTAAGCAAATTTGTCGAGATTATAGTTATCGCAAGATATATCACCGTCTCGGTACAAGAATATTCCCGGGGAACATCAGCCGGCACGGAGAATTTCTAATAAAACACGAGATGAAGATTCAGCCTTGACCGCGCGCTCGCGATTGCACACCGAGGTACACCTGACCCAGACGGAAGATCACAGTCGTCTGACTACAGACGGAATGTCTCCACTGGGAGGCCACTACCACGGGCGTGTCGACCCGTTCCCCTCTCCATTATTTTCTATGTACCTGGAAACCCATACATGTACAGGAGCACATCACTGTACATGCATATATATATATAAGGAGAAATATATACAAGGGGAGAAAAGTGATTCTGAAGACATTCTACTTCGAGGACCGTCTTTATAGTAGATTAATTTCCTTATGGTCAATAATATGTAGATCCTAATGTCTTCGAAGTCACTTTTGGATGAGGGCAGGAATATTATTGTTATGGTGGTTTTGAGGATCCTTTTCGAAAAATGTCTTCAAAAGGATGTTTCGAAATTCGCAATATTTACAGTTACAGCAATTTGAATACGGCTGGATTGAGCTGCCGCACCGGTGCGAATTGGACAATCAGAAGATTCTAGAATGACTAGAAAGCTAGAACTACTCTTAGGGAAGAACGAGCTTCCGAAAATCATCATTTCGAAGTCGAAGAAGGCACACCTTACGAGGCAGAAATTGCCAATTAATATAACGTAAGTACAACATGGCATTATACCACTCAAATAGTTGCGGTTTTCTTAAATTGTACTCAAAACTTTAATTAAACGCGTTTTTTATCGAAACTACTTTTTCAACCTGGTTGTTATTATTATTATGTATGTAAAATTATTATTATTACTGTTTAAAAAATTAAAAACTTTTAACTTTTGAGAGATGGACAAAAAAACTATTTTTTGCTCTATCTTTATAGGACGAAAAAACTATTTTTGCAGACAATGGCCATTCAATTTTTCTTTCTCTTTGGTACCTGTCATAATGACGTTATTATTGATAAAGAAAATTTGTTTTTTTTTCCGTTTCAGATGAATGGGAGTTTTGGAATCATGTCAACTGCCTCAACCCTTTTTTTTCACAGCCATATTTAGAGACCCAAAACTTTATCAGTTTTTTTTTTCACAATTTTTTTGTTTATATGGTCTCGAATCAATAAAAGGACTGTAAAAAAACGATACTAAATATATGTTTTTTTTATCAAGTCCGAAAGAACGCCCGAAATGTATTCCCCTAGACTAGAATACTGTCTCAAAATAGTCTGAAGGGATTTTACAAACCCATAAAAAAAAAACCCTGTTACATTGTACAGAAGGGATCATCAGATGTTGATAACGATTTTTTTGTACTTGCAGTTGGTTCCAACATACGAAGGTCACCTTTGTTTTCTTAAATGGAATTCTGTGTTTCGTGTCTACCATCTGATAGCGGCTGTCGACACAAGAATTACCTACAACACAAAGTTATCCAATGTCATCTGAGTTGTTTTTTTTTTCAAAGGTGTTCAAAGTGATGAGCGTCGGTATCAAAGCAATGTAGTCTTTCTATCGCCGATTCTCGTCTCCTTGACTTCGGGCAACTTTTATATACGAAAGCGACTTAAATGACCGTGAATGACCTTCTGCAAGGTCACTGCATTCGTCTCAATAGCCGCTATCAGATGGTAGACACAAAAACACAGAATTTCAGTCTGAAAAACGAAAGTGACCTTTGGATCTAGAAAGGAACTTTACCAACAAGAAAAATCGTTATCATCATCCAATGACCTCTTCTGTACAATGAAACTTCTGTTGGAGACATTTTTTCCTAACACCCGAAGAAAACATCAAAGGTGCTAATTGCTACTGTACCACCCGGTATATATGTATACACATTCTGTGGGTCTCACATGGTAATGAAAGCGTTGCACATACGTATGTAAAATACGTCTGCTTCCGCTTCTCATAAAGTCAGATACAGTAGATGTACTTAACCTGTGTAATGTATAGGTTTCGAGTAGGGTATTAAAATTGAAGCAAAGAAAATCGACATACCGAGGGCAAGACTTTCTATAGCGAACCGTATACTTTTTTCATTCTTTGACTCCCCCCTCTGCCCCTACTTCACCCTCTCTTGCTCTGCCTATCTCAGGATATACCTATGACGAGTGTTACCTAGTCCTCGACTATCCTTGGGCGCCGTTTAAGGAAACTGGAAAGTGAATATATAACCTCACAGGATAATTTGTTCTTCACCTTTTTTTTTTCGATCTCGGATCAATGAGCGGAGTAATGTCGAGCTTATTAAAAAGTACACATGTCGCACGAAAAGTTTTCCGCATACGCGCGGATACTTGGGCCGAGACGGGCTCCGGAAATGTGATTTTTTTCTTTCGTTTTTTCTTTGGAACGGTTTTTTTTTCGCTGCAGATAATTTTTAAGGGGTATTAACGGAGGCTCGGAACTTGAGGCGAAAATTCGGTTAATTTTCCCGAGGTTTGGGACAATTTTAGAAATTGGGAAATTTATTGAATTTGGGATAACTTTGAAAATTGGGAATTTTATAGAGATTGGGAAAGATATGGAAATTTGTTGATCTGTGAGAAAAAAAAATTAACTTTCAGAGAAAGAATTGGTTTATTGTTGAAATCCCGGAAAAGATTAGATAAATGACAAAGTTTGGGAAAAAACTGCGAAATTGCCAAAGCTTGAGAGGAAAATTGGAATTTTTTTCATCTCTTGAGAAAGATTGGGCATGGACTTGGGGGAAAAAAATTGGGCAATTTTGGAAAATTAGAAAAAAGTGCTGAGATTTGAGAATACTTTGAAAAAAAGTCGCTAACGTTTGGGAGAACTTTGGAAAAACATGCTGTTTTTTTGGGACAACCTTTGGAAAAAATTGCCAAGGTTTGGAAAAACATTGGAAATTTTTTTTAAAGTTTCGGAAAAAATATTGAGAACTTATTAAGCTTGGAGGGAGAAAATTGGAAAATTACTAAAGTTTAAGAAACCACGCAAAAACTGATGTGTCGGCGAAAAGTCCGGATATTGTTAAACTTTGGAAAAAAATTAGATAACTGCTGAATGCTGAAAAAAAAACGTCAGGAACTTCGTAAATTTTAGAGAAAAAATGATTAATTGCTCCAAAGATTGGAGAAGACATCTGATGAGTGCTAAACCGTGGAAAAAAAAAAACAAAAAATTGTTAGGCTTGGGGAAAATATGAAAAATGGCTAAGCTTTGGAGAAAATTTGGGATTTTGTTTAACTTTAAGACAAAAGGTTTTCGTAACAATTGAAAAATTAGTAATCTTCGGTAAAAAAAATTGGGTGAATCTTGAGCTTTGTGATAAACATAAAGAAGTAGCTAAACTTTGGGGGACAAATGGGGGATTTGCTAAAACTCGGGCGAAAAAAATTGAAGATTGCTGTACTTTGGAGAAAAAAAATAGTCAATTGTTCAACTTTCGCAAATGAATGAGCCGAACTTTAGGAACAAATTTAATAATCGCTAAACTCGTAAAAAATAAAATCTGAAAATTGCGAAACTTTGGGAAAAGATTGGGTAATTGTTAAAACTCGGAAAAAAAATTTAGAAACTCGCTGTAATTTGGGAAAAAATCGTTATTCGTTTTATTTGGGCAAAAAATGGGCCTAACTTCAGGAAAAAATTAGACAATTGCTGAATTTCGGTAAAAAAAAATTGGATGCATGTTGAGCTTTGTGATAAACTTAAAGAACTAACTAGGCTTTGGGGGAAAAATTGGGGAATTGCTAAAACTCGGGCGATAAAAATAGACAATTGCTGTACTTTGGAGAAAAAAAAATCATAAATTGTTCAACTTTCGCAATAAAATGGGCCGAAGTTTAGAAAAAAATGTAATAATTGTAAAACTCTAAAAATAAAATCAGAAAATTGCAAAACTTTGGGGAAAGAATGAGTAATTGCTAAAACTCGGATTTTTTTTAGAAAATCGCTGTAATTTGTAAAAAAAAAAATCGTTATTGGTTTAACTTGGGCCAAAAATGGGCCTAACTTCAAGAAGAAATTGAATAATTGCCAAACTTTGGAAAAAAAAATTGGACAATTGCTAAAGTTTGTAAAACAAATGAGGCAATTACCGTACTTGACGTCTCTACTTGGCACTCTTCCTAGTGCACGGTTGTTAGTTGTTTCTTCGAAAGAATTTCGTAGCCGCCTTATTTTCTTTTCATTTTTTTTACAAAAAGCAAAGCACGAGATTGCGAACGAGAAAAAAAAAGAACTATTGTGACAAGGACTGGCACGATTATACATTCACTTTCCAGTTTCCTCCTGGGAGATACGGCACAGTACAGTTATCGAGCGATAAACTGTCTGGAAATGGTAATTGATATGCATACAGATATATTGGACTTTCCCCTCGTCGAAGCCCAACGTGATCGGGTACAGTCTTGGGGGGAGATCTCGCCCACGCGATGTTCGCCGAATACCTCTTTCTCTCTCTCACTCTCTCTCACTCTCTCTCTCTCTCTCTCTCTCTCTCTCTCTCTCTCTCTCTCTCTCTCTCTCTCTCTCTCTCTCTCTCTCTCTCTCTCTCTCTCTCTCTCTCTCTCTCTCTCTCTCTCTCTCTCTCTCTCTCTCTCTCTCTCTCTCTCTCTCTCTCTCTCTCTCTCTCTCTCTCTCTCTCTCTCTCTCTCTCTCTCCCCCCCCCCTCTCTCTCTCTCATTCTCGCGCTCGTTCTCGAGCGTTTCCGGTACAGCGCGAGTGGCAAGTCCACGTGCACCGGGTGGTCTTATCGCGGTTATCCTGAATCGTGCGTATCATTGTGCCCGATCAAGGACAAGAAAAACGAAAAAGAAAAATCGAATTTTTCATTCCTCGATATTTCCGCGAGACGCGATCCCAAAGTCGGCCAACTTATCAACAATTGTCCAGGACACTTGATTGAAAAAAAAAACGGAAATTCAAACTGGCTCATGATACTGAAGCATAGTGATTACACGAAATGTTGCACCCGCTAATTTATATATGCAAGCGGCAAACGGATGAAAAATATAAAAAATCAATGTAGTTTGAAACTTTTTAAAAGACCAGATTTCAATTTTCCAAAAATCCGGCCAACTTTCTTCGTTGCAAATTGAAGTTGGGGCTCCAGACTTACTATACAATAAAAAAAGGTATATTTTTGGGATTTCAAGCCTTTGCAGACCCCTTAAGGAGTATAGCCACTCGAGGGTTTTACAAATTATTAGAAAAGAAACGGAAGAGAACAATGTCAATTTGGAAGGCTAAATGTATTGTGCTGACATTGCAGATTGAAGATAATTTGAACATTTCTGTTGTTAAATGTTAGTTGAAACTTTAGTGGCTTTTTTTTAAACCATGTTTTGGCCGGAATCATATCTCAGCGATGTATGCACCGATTCATTCAAAACTTTGAACGTATCTTCGCAGATACATTCTTCATAGAACGACGTGCGGAATTAGCGATTTGTTTCTAACGTTTTTTTTTTTCATGAACATTGTATGATTTTTTGCTCAAAAATGGAAGTTTGCATGTGAATGTACACACCTTTATTTTTTTTTAAATATATTTTCTCATTTCCGTACGCAGTTCCCTAATTTTTTATATGTATTTTTCCGATGTTTTAGGTTTTTTGTTCTAAGTTGAAGAGCTACAGGGAAAACAGGGGCATAAAAAAGGCATGAACATAGGGATTTTTTTAATATAATATAGATACTTTTGGAAATGAATTTTAACGTACTTTATTTTTCTATCATGGAGAGTAAATTCCAATTTTATTTATAAAAAAAAAATCCATAATGGCGGCTCCAACTTCCGTAAAATAAAGCAATGCACGGCGTCCTGTGTAGAAATTTCTTAGTGATACCTAAGTTCCGATCCGATCCCGATCGGGATATGATACGGATTCCCTGGAAGGGGTACGCTCATCAGAATCCAGGTGGCGCGCACTACGTAACACAAGGCGGAGACGTGGTGGCAAGAATTTGAAATACGTATTTCAAATATGTATTAAATGCATTTTTCTTAAAAAATTAAATACATATTTTCTTAATTCGAACGATCTCCATTTAATTTAAATATAATTACTTAGAATAAATAACCTATATCACTTTTCTCCAGGAAATATAAGTCTTTTAAGGTCTATATATTGTTTTTTTTCGAAATTTTTTATTAAATGTAAAAATTTTATCCGAAATTCTGTTATTAATATATATAAGTTATGACAGTTATACTGTAGCACCAATTTTCACCTATTCTTTTTCAGATCCGTGAATAAATGATTTCAGAAAATGTCCAGCGTCTCCAGCTGATACGGATAGGTATTTCCTGGTGATTTTTACATTTATCCCTAGGAGCCTATTCGATATCGAACTAGATCTTGTTCTAGAAGTTCGGGATTCTAGCCCGGTCCTATGCAAAGTTTCTATTTGGATTCTGACTAAAGTCCTTAAGGTCTTAGGCCATGCTAGGATTTCCCAAAAATCGATTAATTGTTTTTTGTTTGTTAAAAATGTACCTTAGTACCTATAAAATTATATTCCAAAAGATTATGGGTGTGAAAAATCTCTAAGTACTCGAATTTCGAATTCTAGCGCAACCCCTCTTGATTCATGTCGTGACTTTCTACTAACTTTAAGGCCGTCTTCTAGTCTAGAGGGCCAAAATTTGGGGATTTTTCAACATGCGATTAAAAAAAAACAAAAAATATTTCCGTATCTATCTTTTTACCACATATTTATTCATCCTTTGACATTGTATAAAAAAATTGGCGAAAAAAAAAATCCATAATTCTGGTAGATGCAGGCTGGTAAAGTGGGGGTGGAAAAAAAAACGGCCTCTCCTGGTTGACATGATTCCAACCCTCCTGGTCATCTGAAAAAAAAAATAGATTCTTAATTAGTAAGGATGTCATTATAGCCCCTACCTCAGGCAAAAAAAAATCGCAAAATGGCGGCTGTTTAAAAAAAAGTCATTTTTTCACGATTGTTGATTTTTTAAAATAATTAGTAACAAAATTACGCGATAAATCTGGTAGGGGCGATAGAGGGGTGTATAGAGAAGGTCCACAAAAAATTTCAAGTAAATCGGTTCATTACAACTTGAGATATCATGTCAACCGTCTCGAAAAAAGTAGTTTCGAGAAAAACGCGTTTAAAGATTCCAGTACAGTTTCAGGCAGTCTAAATCATATAATGGTACATATACTTACATTTCGTTAATCGGCGATTCCTGGTCCATAAAATACTCCTTCTTCTTCAAAATCGAAGTCTTTTAATGTTTTTTGTTGATGAGAAGTTCGGAGTTCAGAGCGGTGAATCCGCTGTTCATCACGTCTGAGAGCGAACGCGTGACTTTCAGGACCGATCGTAATCCCCTGGACGTCCGTTAATATTTGGAATTTCCAAATTTCCTTTGGAGGGTATATTCTTGAAATACTAAACATTGAAAATCTACAAAAAAAAAATCGATTTTTTCAAAATTCTAGACTAGAAGACGGCCTTAAATGCGTTTATCTCAAAACTACATTTTTCAAGTCGGCCGGACTCATAACTCAAACAAATTTCAACCGATTCACTTGAAATTTTAACTGTATATTTAAAATTACGTTTTCTGAGGCACTACGCAAGATTTTTAAAATTATATTGCATAGTTCCTTTTTTATAAACAATTTTCTGACGATTTTCTCATGGCATTTTATACTTTTTGTTTTAGAAATGCCACATTTTGACAAAAAACAATATTTAAAAAAAATCCTATGTACTTCTATAGCTATTCTTCTATATAATCGAAAAAACTTTAGTGTCTCATCATAACTCAAAAATTATAGGAGCTGTTGGTCCGGCCGTTGACCTTCCAGAAATAAAGGCGTCATCGGAAAACTGCTACACGGTCGCTATTTTGACATGTATCGCTGTGAAAAAATAATTGTTTATAGTCAATTACATGTATAATAAAACCTCTGTTTTATAATTCCGATTTATTTTGTGGTTTCGCTGAAAAAAAATCACAAAATATGCCCTTTTTTTTGCATCTAGAGTGGCCTAAGGACTTAATAGAACCGGATTAGGATCCTGGCTGGAATTCGATTTGCGAGCGTTACATTTCGCTCTCAGATCCGATCCGATATCCGACTGGATCCCGATTGAGAATTCCTAGTCCGAATCGGACTGTATCCATGAGAATATTTCTGCTCGGGGTGTTTTGGTTTGAGCGGGGCGTTCCACAGCCTTGCCAGTTCATCTGAAACAAAAATCGGTTAAACATTATTAAACTAGACTAAATTTAGGAGACCTTATCGTTTTTTTGTTTTCTAAAAAAAAACCCTGGATAACAAAATGGCAGCCTTTGAAAAAAAAAACCCCCATTATTTTGGTTCAACGGACGAAAAAACGATTTGTAAATCAATTTTTGCCAAAAATCGCTTCATGATGGCCCCGCAAAATTGAATTTCCTTTCAATTGCGCAGAGATTCATGTGAATCGGTTCATCCGTTGAAGCTGTGGAGCGCTCCTCGCTCAAAAATGCTGTTTCCAGATAAACGCCTTTAAAGTTTAACGTTAAGGGTGTAAATTATAAAGTACTTTAGATATAAAAATATCCTTTTACCCAAGAGTTCTAAACACTTTGAGGATGCAAATTTTGTTTTACAAAAAATCGATTTCTCCATCGTCATGAACGGTAACCTGTCCATAACTGTAGGATAGCTGGAAGGTCGAGCAGCGATCTAATAATCGCAAACGCTTGCTCATACCACCTTGAATAATTCCGTAAGAGCGCTCACTCATCAAGAGCCTCTGAAGCCCGTTCGATAGCAACGGGTGAGCGCCCTTCGAGGGTTAAATATGAGGCTTTCGTACCCAGGCCCTAATAACCTTGCAGGATTAATGCGAGCCCAACCAAAGCCTTAGCTCAATTCTCGGACAGGTGGATATGAAATTGGCCACCCAGTCGGGCCATCAGGTCCGCACGCAGTAACGGCGCACGCCGCTCTGTACCAGTTCGCAAACGACTCTATTTCCAACGGTCTAACGAGACCCTCGTATGTGTATTTGTTCGCGTGTATGGGGGGCGTCGCGAACTCGCTACATGTGCCTACTCTACAAGCCAAACCAGTTTTAATTTCCACCTAGAAAGTTGGTATATCAAAACCGGGCACGCGTGGCAATATCGCGGGCGTTAAGTCCCAAGCCGCCGTAATATTGTTTATGTATATCTGTATACATTTTTATTTATTCATTATTATTATTTTTTAATTTTATAATATACATATGCGGGCTGTCGATTCTAAGGTGGCCATGTCTTTTTTAAGGGTCTTGCGCGGATATTTTGTGTCCGAGAAAAATAAGATCTTCAATGGTTTTTTTTTCAATCCTCGTTGAAAAAAAAAATATAGCGTATTTTTCTGACGAGTAGTAGTTGCCAGGAATAATTAAACATTCTGGAAAAAAAAATCGATATTCTATTTTGAGTACAGCAAAACGAAGACAAATTCCGAATACGAAACACTCCGGAAAAAAGTTTTTCCGGAGTGCTTCGTTTTCGGAATTCTTACTCCAAGTCGTTGAGGTTCATCGGCAAAGACTTCCAAACCCGAGTAAAACTGTCGTTGAACAAAATTTGTCGAAGACTTCAAATATAAAATAAGATCGATAATAATAATACATATAGTCTAATTGGTGTTTGTTACAAATTATTATAATGAATTATTTAGAAAATGTAACACTTCGCTGTTTAATTTGTTTTTATGCTACAAGGAATTATATTGCATGCGAGATTTATTTTTTGGCGGAAATTCTGAATTTCGAAAACGTTGAGCGACCACTAAATATTCATTGGCCGGCTAGAGCTTTCGCGAGGAAAATGTAAAAATTATAAAGCGTAAAATTCATGGGTGAGAAGTGGACGAGAAAAGAACAATCGATTTTTTAATGAAAATTTGAATTTTTAGGAGGCTTGAGCGACCTCTAAATATTTTTTTACCGCTCGCAGCTTCCGCGGCAATTTTTTTTTTTAAAGAAGATAATTGTATGGTGAGGAAAAGGAAAAAAATAGAGCTCAAATTGTGTCAACCTAATATATATATATATAAATATTAAGTTGTCACATCATTAATAAGCGATTATATGAAAAATATATATTATTTTTTCAATTGAATGATTACACTACTCGCAACAATTAATGGATTAAAAAAAAGTCGTTATACTTAGGTGTTTGTCAAAAAGTAGTACCTGCGAAAAAAGGATCATGGAGAAAAGAAACCAAATTGAAGCTTGAAGTTTCTAGTTTCAAGATCCGAAAGTCTCATTTTCATCAAAGCTTATTTACGCATTCAGCCCTTGCTGATTTTTTTGCGCTATTTTAAAATTGGATTAAAATATAATATCGCGAAAGCTTCATTCTAGAATGTTCAAACTAATATCCTGAATTTTTATGTGTCATTCGGAACGATACGATCAACGCGGCAATCGTTTAAACATGGCTGGGGTCATTGCGACCCCCCCGGTGACCAGCGTGTTACAGTCAGAACGTGTGACCGCGAAGAATTAAATGCAGCTACTTGTAGGAAAGGTATATATGTAACGTCGATGCTTTTACTCGTGATAATCAAACGGTCGATACGTCGGTCACCCTGTTGTCACATGATGAACATCTGAACTTCTTCTCAGTTTACTGAACCACAACCCAGTGAACGACTAATAAAAGTAAACGTGTTACCACTGTACTTAATCCTAGAGGGGCCTTAGGCCACTCTTGGATTTTCCAAAAATCGATTTTTTTTTGTTAAAAATGTACCTTAGTATCTATAAAATTATATTCCAAAAGATGATGGGTGTGAAAAATCTCCAAGTACTCGATTTTCGAATTCTAGCGAAACTCCTTTTGAGTCATGCCGTGACTTTCTACTAACTTTAAACGCGTTTGTCTCAAAACTACATTTTTCAAGTCGGCCGGACTCATAACTCAAACCAATTTTAACCGATTCACTTGAAATTGTAACTGTATATATAGAATTACATTTTCTGAGGCACTACGTAGGATTTTTTAAATTATATTGCATAGTTCCTTTTTTATAAATAATTTTCTGACGATCTTCTCATGGCGTTTTATACTTTTTGTTTTAGAAATGCGCCATTTTGACAAAAAACAATATGTCAAAAAAATCTTACGGACTTCTATAGCTATTCTTATATATAATCGAAAAAGTTTTAGTGTCTTATCGTAACTGAAAAATTATAGGAGCTGTTGGTCCGGCCGTTGACCTTCCAGAAATAAAGGCGTCATCGGAAAAATGGTGCACACTCACCATTTTGACATGTACCGCGGTGAAAAAATAATTTTGTATAGTCAATTACGTGTATAATAAAACTCCTATTTTGTGATTCCGATTTATTTTATGGTTTCGCTGAAAAAAAATCACTAAATATGCCTTTTTTGCCTCTAGAGTGGCCTAAGGCATTAAACATTGGATTTGTCTTCTTTTCTTCTTTCTTTCTCATTAGTCACAATTCCCACATAGATCTATAAAATGCCTATACTAAATTTACACATGTTTTATCATTTCCGAGTGTTTCGTCGATTCCGCACTTCCCTCTGAAATGCAATTTTCGATTTTTTATCATCATTTTCCTCGATGTAAAATTGAAAAGTGAGCTTCGACCGGAAATTGCTGGGAAACTGTCATACCTGGAAGGCTTTTCGTGATCTGTTGATCATCGAAATTACGCGCAAGCCTGAGTAAACAAAAAAAAAAGCAACTCCAAGCTTGTCCACTCGTTCACTCATCGAACGTTACCAACCTCGTTCGAAAAATAAATAAATAAAAAAGCTATAAATATTACGGCGATTTTACTCGACTGTAGCCTTTGATTGCGTAGATGGCTCGTGCCTCGTTTTTCAAGAGTGACAATTGAAACGATTTGACGAACAACGGGATCGAAAAAAAACCAATCTGTTCGTCAAATTGTCGTTATTGTGTTTCGGGATTTTTAACTGCCCTGTCATTTTTTACTATTCATGTGTAACGTGGGAAAAATGTATTAAAAAAATACTATCTTTGACAAACATCTGAATGCAAAAAAAAAATAGTTTTGCGCCTAAAAGTAAATTTTCCTATTTATTAATACCTGATATCCACTCGTACTGGTTTACAGTTTTCTCATGTAGTTTCCCATTTAGTTTTCCTAGTATACTATTTTATAACTTCATAATTAATAATTTTATAATTATTTGATTTAGTTTCCTTTTTATTAATATCTGATATCTTTTTACTCTCACTGGTCATCATTGTGAAATTACAGCTTTCTTTCATAGCTTCATGTTATAATATGATATATATATATATATATATATATATAACATGTTATATACATTTTATAACAAACAATATTATATATAAATAGACATGGTCGAATGACATATTGAGTAGTCTGAAAAATTCGTGCCGATTTTTGATAGGTGGCATATTGCAAAATTGGCACCACCTTTCCAGACGACCCAATAAAAAATAGGAAACTACCTAAGATAACAATTCGAGTTGTTCCAATTTGACCAACATGACCAGTGCATACACAAGTATATCAGGGATATTAATCAGGATATTAATAAATGAGAAAATGAATTTTTAGGTACAAAACATTTTTTTTTTCTATATGCGGGTGTCTGTCATTGATAGCATTTTTTATTTATTTTTCCGATGTTATAAATATACATATATAAACGCGTACGCCTGTATGTATTAGCGTTCTCTTTGCAAGTCCAATGTCATTAGGACTCTATGTACACGCCCTGATATTTTGCCAGCGATGTTTAATTGATGCTCATCTAATTGGAACAGCCCGATATCGTTAATTACTTTCTACCGGCATATCAGCTTTATATACACTGCCGGCCAAAAGTTTGGATATACCAGTCGAAATTTCTTACCGCACTAAAACTTAGATAGCGGACTCAAAAATGAAAATAATTTAATTTCCCAACCGGCGTTTTAAAGAGGATAAATTGATCTTGATTTTGCTTTTTTAAAAAATTCTTTACGATTTCTTTTCGCTCCAGTACGCACTTTTGGACGTGACCATTTTTTGGCTATTTTTTGGCCGTCAAAAATCAACTGCAAAGTTTGTGGAAAATTTTTGTTTCGGTTTTTTTCATGGTAAACTTAAAAAGGATATCAAAATGTATATTTTTCGTTTTTAGAAAGTCTCGTATGATTTTTTTTCGCCTCAGTATTGCATTTTTAGCTAAAAAATACATATTTTAGAAAAAAACGGCGTCATCGAAGAACTGTAGGGTTTCAGAGGAAATGTCCGGAGGGTAAAAAGTTGTATGTTCACACTGGAGTGGCTAGAGTTGTTGAGAATTTTTGTTTTAAAGATTTTTGGTTGGAACTTTGATCAGTGGATGAGGCACCCACTTGGGAATTGTGGGTTCTATATTGGACAATACATTAAGAAAGAAAGTTTATTTACATTGTCATTATTAATTAACTATAATTTTTATAGATAAAAAAATTCATTTCCATGATTTCATTTTAATTTTAAAAAATAATAAAAATCTAAAGATATTGTAGTTAATTAAAAATAAAAATGTAAACAAATTTCCTTTCTTAATATATTGTTTGTAAAAAATTTCGAAAAAAAAATTCTGAAAAAATTCTAGACACTCCAGGGTGAACCCATGCAGCTTTTTGTCCTCCTGACATTTCCTCTGAAACCCTATAGTTCTTCGATGATGCCCTTTTTTCTAAAACATGTCTTTTTTAGCTAAAAGTGCCATACTGGGGCGAAAAAAAACGTAAGAGACTTTCTAAAAAATAAAAATGTAGCTTTCGATATCCTTTTTTAAGTTTACCATGGAAAAAAAGAGAAAAAAATTTTCCACAAACTTTGCAGTTAATTTTCGACGGCCAAAAAATAGCCGAAAAATTGCCACGTTCAAAAGTGCACACCAGGTCGAAAAAAAATCGTAAAAAAATTTGTAAAAAAGGAAAACAAAGGTAAATTTATCCTCTTTGAAACGCCACTTGGGAAATTCAATTATCTTTATTTTTGAGTTCGCTGTCTAACGTTTAGTGCGGTAAGAAATTTCGACTAGTGTATCCAAACTTTCGGCCGGCAGTGTATATGTATATATATGTTTATGTATATGCAGATAGCGGTACAATAATGTTGAACGCAGCCTCTCCATCGGTACATGATCTCTTCGGGGTGAAGGAAAATGAGACTCGAGTCCGTACGACGACGTATCTTATATTCAAACCGGTCATGGCCGGGATGAAAAAGATTCGCGCCCGCAAGAGTCCGATTGGACGATTGACGGTGGGAGGAATTTTTCACACGACCCCCTCGCACACCATCGAGCGAAGTATAATGGCTTTCACTTTCTACAATCATACATAGTCGAAGACAAAGTGAGAGAGAGAGGGAGAATGCAAGTTCACGTGTGCATACGATAAATGTTTTAACGCACGGTTTTGGGTTGAAAGTAGTTTCAAATAGCACACACACGCTTGTTTTATTTGATATATATATATATATATATATATATATGCCGATACGACAATTTGACATTTGGTTGCATTGTTTGGTTACACTTGTATGATTTATTCGACTATGATTTCACTTCAAAATTTAAATTGTCCACGATGCATATGAAAATATTTGCTCTCTTATATAACAAGTAATTATACTTACGAAGAGATAACCCAATAAAAATCGATCAAATCGTGCAACAATAGTGTTAAAAAATAATCCACCATAAACTCTTGTATGAAGCAAATTTCGAATCATTGTGATTGACGAAAAATCCTACAAATTGTTTCATTTTGCTTGTTTCGTGACGTCGATTCGACCAGACACACGAGACAGCGAAAATGACAAAAAGAAAGAACAACCAACATCTCTGGTATCGCAAATTGAGGGTCTGATTGAAACATATTCGAGTCGAATAACAAAATTACGGGGGCGAAAAAAAAGACGAATGTTCGTTCGCAGCGACGATTTCGATTACAACGGGCGAATGGAATAGTCGACATGGTCGTAAAATTAAAAAAAACAGTCGCCCATTTGTCGGAGAAGATCAAATGTCAAACGAAAATAATTTTGGAATACGAGGATATAAATGGAATATCGGAACTGCTGATTGACCCGGGAGAATAATTCATATGGTCGCTCCAGGCAGTTGTCAACCCCCTTTAGCAATATAAATGACCCTATGTGAATATATATATATATATATATATATATATATATATATACACGTATATATATAATAAAAAGTGATTTTGAAGACACGATACTTCGAAAACTTTTCTCACAGTATACTATCGCCCCCATAGTCAACGTTACGTAAATCACAACGGCTCCTAAATTATCTCCAGATAAATTTAAGACCTTAGGCCACTTTAGAGGCAAAAAAGGGCATATTTTATGATTTTTTTTTCAGTGATACCATGAAAATAAATCCGAATTACAAAATAGGGGTTTTATTATACACGTAATTGACTATACAAAATTATTTTTTCACAGCGATACATGTAAAAATGACAACTGTACAGCATTTTTCCGATGACGCCTTTATTTCTTGAAGGTCAATGGACGGACCAACAGCTCCTATAATTTTTGAGTTATGAGACACTAAAGTTTTTTCGATTATATATAAGAATAGCTATAAAAGTACGTAAGATTTTTTTTACATATTGTTTTTTTGTCAAAATGGTGCATTTCTAAAACAAAAGTATAAAATGCCATGTGAAAATCGTCAGAAAATTATTTATAAAAAAGGAACTGTGCAATATAATAAAAAAATCCTACGCAGTGGCTCAGAAAATGTAATTGTAAATATACAGTTAAAATTTCAAGTGAATCGGTTGAAATTCGTTTGAGTTATGAATCCGGCCGACTTGAAAAATGTAGTTTTGAGATAAACGCGTATAAAGTTAGTGGAAAGTCACGACATGAATCAAGAGGGGTTGCGCTAGAATTCGAAAATCAAGTACTTAGAGATTTTTCACACTAATAATCTTTTGGAATATAATTTTATAGGTACTAAGGTATATTTTTAACGAAAAAAATCGATTTTTGGAAAATCCTAGAGTGGCCTAAGGCCTTAAACATATTCATATATTTCAAGAATTGTCCCGAGACAAAAAACAATGTTTCGTTTGGGAAAAAAAAAATTACGGAACGTCCTCAAAACAGATAGGGTTGCCGACAGACAACGTTGCAATCATATGTGTGACTGGAAATATTATTTACTCGTATATATGCCTATACATATGTATGGATATCGATGTTAAATGCACAATTATCTCGTTGAGACGAGGGTTCGCTAAAATTAGTAGGTTGAGGTAAAGAGGTATGGACAGACATCGAAAATGGAGAGAGAAAGAGAGAGCGAGAGCGAAAGAGATATGTTGGCAGGGAAACTATGTTGAGAGAAGAATTTAAGTTTCCTGAGGCCATTCGGCTATCGCCCGCAGCCTTTTGGTTGTACATTACACGAGGTATTTGTTATTCTTGTTTTTATCTCGGTCGCGACAATCATCGATACGAATAATGAAAGAAAAAGGAAAAACCAGAGAAAAAAAACATCCTAATAATATTGTAATAAAATCCTAAAATGTCTTAATTATATCCTAATAAATAAAATAAGAGACAATGAATATATAAGCCTTTTTATCCGCGATACGAAAGACCTCGAATTACGGAAATTCCGTTTTTCGTGAAATTATTTAATGGAAAAATTATCGATACTAAGGTTGAAAGAAATAAAGGAAATTCAGGAAAAGAAAATATCCTAAACTATCTTAAAATCTCCTAAAAAACCCTAATAATATCATAATAAAGAAAATAACAGAAAATACGTATATAAGTCTTGTAATCCAAGATACGAAGGATCTCGAATTACGGAAATTCCGTTTTTCATGGGATTACTTAATAATAAAAGTCATCGATACCAAGGTTGAAAGTAATAAAGGAAACCCAGGAAAAGAAAATATCCTAAAATATCCTATAATGTCCTTAAATATCCTAAAATCTTCTAACAATATCGTAATCAAAAATATAATAGAAAATAAATATTTAAGTCTTGTAATCCAGGATACGAAGAATTTCAAATTACGGAAATTCCGTTTTTCATGGCTTTATTTCATGGAAAAAATCATCGATACCAAAGTTGAAAGTAATAATGGAAACCCAGGGAAAGAAAATATCCAAAAATATTCTAACATTATACTAAATTCTAATTATTTCCTAATAAAGAAAATATGAAAAGAAAATAATGGAAAACGGGTATATTTTGTAATCCGAAATATAAAGGATTTGGAACTACTGAAACTTCGTTTATTTGTAACATTACTTAATGGAAAAAATCATCGACAGCAAGGACGAAAGGAATAATGGAAACCCAGGGAAAGAAATAATCCTAATAATACCCTAAAATATCCTAAAGTATTCTAATAATATCCTAATAAAGAAAATAACAAAAGAAAATAATAGAAAATGGATATATAAATCTTGTAATCCAAGATACGACGAAAGACCTCCAATTTCGAAAATTTCATTTATTTGTAGCATTATTTAAAGAAAAAAAATGATCGATACCAAGCATGAAAGAAATAGAGAAAACCGTTGGGAAGAAAATATCCTAAAATATGCTAATAACATCCTAAAATATTGTTAAATATCTTAAAATATCTAATAATATCCTTAAAAACCCAAAAATATCATAATTGAAAAAATAAAAAAATAAAATAAATATATAACACCTGTAATCCGTGGAACAAAAGACCGCGAAGTGCAAAAATATCTGTCGTTTGTGTCATTCTTCAATGGAAAAAAAACAATTATTTAAAAAGAGAAAAAAAACGTACATCTTTGTCGTAGTTGTTAAATGGCGAAGGTGTGCAACGCCAATTTTCGCGATGCTGCGGCGTTGACCAATTTGAGGATTCGCATTGGATAATTAGAGGGCGTATTACTGCCTCTCTCTCTCTCTCTCTCTCGCTCTCTCGCTGGATGCCTTTTTCTCTTTTTCCAGTTGACAACACGAGGCTTGCAGACGGAAATCCGATTTTACCTTAACTTATATATAGACAATGCACACAGCGTTCTCTACTCATTGCCTGACTGGTAGTCACCCAAGAGCCGGGAGATACTCCGTGGGAGTGAGAGCTCACGTTTCAAAGCGGCTCCGAAGAGTCGTGGTAGTTCTGAAGTTCCCCAAAACTTGGTCATGAGGATATCACGAATATCTTGATCGAGGGTTATTCCAGTATCAAAAAGATCGTGGCCTCTCTACTTAACCTTCTCCAGCTAATTTCACCTATTTTTCCAGATCCTTGTACTCTTTGGCAGTATCTATCGGATGATCAGAATTCTTCGGTAACTGGATTGACTAATAAATTTTACTACCGCTTTAGGGTTGCCGGGTCCTTTGAGTTTTTTTTTCTCGCTGGATCACCAATACGTCCAGGCATTGATGATTCAACGTTTCTTCTCGAATTATGTAGCAGAGATCTTTAACGTTCCGAGGAGAGTAAAATTGCGGAGCCTGAGGAATGACGCAATTTTATCACCCTCGTGCTCCTATATTCATATACCGTCCGTTTGAAACGCATGCAATTCGCAGCCCAATCCTAGACATACACAGAAAGAGAAAGAGAGAGAGAGAGAGAGAGAGAGAGAGCGAGAGAGACAGGGAAAGCGTAATGCCTAACCGAATGTCGTCAGCTCGGATGTCGATCGCTCCAATTCCAGATGTTATCGTGTAGACCATAACGAGAGCAATGGGAGCGATCGTTGCTTTTTTTCCGATACCCGATCAATTACGTTTTGTACCATAAGACTCTAATTCCCTCCTAATAAAAGGAACCCTAGCAACTGGAAGGCTCTGTTGCTTGCAAACATGCTTGAGGACACTGTAAGTTTTCCAAACAACGAAGTTCGCCACTCAAGCTGCATCACTGATCCATAATTGTCCAAAAGCCAAAACTGACAAAACTCTGGCCAATCCAATGTCGTTGCGCTAGTCTTGAAAAGTGGAATTGGATAACCTCATGATGACTCTTTATGATTGTGGGGATCCTGTCCATTCGTTAGACTCCAATGATCCGTCAACCAAGCGGATTGACGAGCTGTGAACGTGGCGAACTTTGATCGATGGATAATCTTTGGAATGGCGCAATAGGCTATGGTACCGATAGGCGAAACGCGTCGTTTCGATCGAAGCAATGCACCACGCCCGCAAGAATAACGTAGGTGACCAGGTGCCTGGTGCACTTGGTACCGACTATCCTGGAGACACTTAACGCTGTTGCTATAGCCGCCATCTCATATGGTAGGTAGATTGACAGAGATAGAAATAAATAGAGCTGGAGTGAAGCAGAAAGAGAGATCGGTAAGAGCGAGAGAGAGAGAGAAAGAGAGAGAGAGAGAGAGAGAGAGAGGGAGAGAGACATTGCCGAGAGGACGACGATGCCTAGCCGGGCGAATGGGCGGCGGGCGGTTGGTAGCTAAGGCCTTTTCGCTTTTGCCTAGCTTGCCTACATGCTTTACCCTATGTATATACTTGTCTACCACCTAACTCACTGCCTACGGAGAGCCACTACCCCGTCCGTCCGCGACCCTCCCCTCACCGCCTGCTCTCCTCTCTCTCTTGCTCTCGAACGCGCGACGTCTAGAACGACCACCGTTCGGTGCAACCGGAGGATTATAGTTTTTTTCTGGGGGAGGAGGAGGGTGGAGGAGAGCACGGCTTTCGAAAGGATGGTGATTGTGGAGCGGTGGCCAGAGAGTAGACTTGGGCGTATATAAGGCCCGTCGACCCAGCCCAAGTCAGTCATTCACTGGACTACCAACCCACCAAACACACACCAAACATGAAGTGCTTTGTGAGTATAACGGGGTTGGTTGTGGGGTGTCCATCAGGCCCTCTGCATTTACCGTCAAAGATTTTTTATTCGAAATTCTCTTCGATCTCATTTCTATTAACGTTTGATCCGTCAGCCAATTATACAAAAAACTTTTCAACGATCTTTCGATAACGTCGGACTTTGCCGATAATCATTTTGATCAGAGCTGCTCATTTTCCTTGCTTTTTGGGGTAATACTTAAATTCTCGGCATACTTTGGACTTTCCTCATCAACACTTTTGGTTTTTTGGTTATTTTACATTAGAATTTGTTGGCTACCGTTCACGTATACCGTGTCCACAGCCATTGGGGACGCTTGTTGAAAAAGCTTGATCCATTCAATGTCAAGTAGATAATTATTGGGGAAGATTGATCCATGAGCTTTCTCGTACGCTCTGACCAAACGCACTTTTTACGAGTCTTCATTCACAAACGCCCTCTTCACTTTGAATCAATATCCAGGCGGGAAAAAAAGAGCCTCGGCAAACCGGTTGTCATTGCAGTCATCTTCACACGGTGAACCGGTCGTCCTCGGTGCAATCTGCATTCATTGTCGCATAACGGCATAAGCGATCGCAAGGTCCTGCATAGTGTCTTTGTTCTCAATTTACTCGTCGATTCATCCCGAACATTAGAAGCCACAAAAAAACACCACCAAACGAATATTCTCGAATGTCCTCCAAAGAGCTCCTTTGCCGCGATAATTTCATTCTCGAGTAAACGCGAATACAAATTTTCCAAGTCAACCTGACAACCGGTTTTCCCGGTCAAAGTACCCGCGGATCGGTTACAGTCGAGCAGGTTGTCTTCGATATCTATGTCACGTTTGCAAGACCCAGATAAAGTCAACTCACCGTTCACCTCGCAGAGCACGCTCAAAACTTCCTTTCTAAAAATCGCCAAACGATCAGTCAATTTCGAGGGGTTTGATCCAATACCATTCGAGTATCAATTGCCCAGAGATATCGGAAAATTCGGGTCTCCAGGCGAGCACACACTAAGAAAAAAAAAAGAAACTCGATCGATCCACCAGCTGTTCTTACGCAACGTTCAGGAAAAATTGATGCGGAAAACAACGAGGCTAGATGTAGATCAATTGCTATTCAGTTGCCTAATTAATCGCGAGAACTTCCAGAGCAAATCCCGCGTTTGCCACATTGCGCGCGCGCCTAATGCGACGGTTCTGCGATCGACCGGTTTAGTTTTTCTTTCCTAATGTTAACGTAATCAAGTTGGATAGAATGGGCTACTGGTCATTAGGCTTGTCCCGTGATGGCCGAGGATTTTTCTTCCTTGCCAAATACGGCCACGTTGCTGAACGACGAGTAAGCCAAGAAAATCGTTAGCTATGCGAGAATGCAATCCGAGTCCCGATCGATCCAATTACGAAACGTTACGGCATACCTGTGTTACGTTCGCGATCCGGTAAACGTCATTTTCACCCTGTTCTCTCATCTATTCGGGGACTTTCGTCCCAGTTTTAGAAACTCGTTTCTCATGACACAACGATCCAATGTGACCGGTATTGGAAATCGCTTTTGATGCAATTAACGATTGGATTTTTCGTGTAATCGCTTGTGTACCTTAAGTGGGAGGGGGGGGGGGGGGGGCGAGAGTTTCATGATACTTTATGGATGTGAATTTTGCTTCAGCTAGTCGGGTTTTCCTCCGCGGACAATTGTCGAGTGCAACGTTTGCACAGACCGCCTGCAAACGCGCTCCCATTGAAAGTGAAAGCCACGGTTATGCTTCCTGGGCTCGCGTTCCCCGCTCGTAATCGGTACCGCGAGCCGTGTACGTAACTGCGATGATCGTTCCGTGACTCGAGCGCCAGCTTCCGTAATTCGAGGCCTCTCGATGGGACTGTTGGCAACGTCCGCCTCGTGATATCCAATATCCGAAAGATGATGGCCTGATCGTAAAGTTCGATTGGCAGTAGGCAAATCGTTTTGTGCTGATAAGCGACCACTTGGACTAATCGAGAGAAACCTCTCGATTCTTTCAGATTGTGTTCGCTTGTCTGGCCGTAGCGACGGCGCGCGCTGGTATCGCCCACGGTGGATACGGTGGTCACGGAGGTTACGGTGGTGGTCACGGAGGCGGATACGGCGGATACGCCGGATACGCCGCGCACGGTGGTGGCGCCGGTCTCAGCGGTGGGCTCGCCGCTGGTGCTGGTACCGCTGCATCCCTTCAGGGAGGTGCCGCCAGCTTGGGATCGGGTGGTCTTGGTGCCAGCTACGCTGCTGGTGCTGCTGCCGCTGCTGGTGCTGCGGGAGTTCAACAGATCGTCTCTGGTGGTCGGTATCTCGAAGAGAGAGAGAGAGTGAGAGATGCTCATTGCTAGGCGACAGGAACTTGAGTAATGTGGTTTTTGCTTTTCGCAGGAGTTACCGGTGGAAGGTCCGACATTGGACCCGCGGAGGGACCCAAGGCTAACGTAGGACCCCAGTCCGGCCCATCTGACCTCGTAGGACCCCAGGAGGGAGCAAAATCTGTTGGAGGACCCCGTACCGGACCGTCCAGCCTTGTAGGACCCGCTGCTGGTCCGTCCACCCTCGTAGGACCCTCCCAGGGAACTGCCACCCTCGTTGGACCGTCCCAGGCTACCGCTAACCTCGTCGGACCCAGCTACGGTGGAGTCGCTTTCTACGCCGGTTCCGGTGGAATCAACGGTGACGACGGTAGCTCTGGCTCCGCCGCTGCTGCTGCTCCCGGTGGTGGATTCGGTGGTGGACTCGGTGGTGGATTCGGTGGTGGATTCGGCGGTGGTCTCGGCGGTGGACTCGGCGGTGGTCTCGGTGGAGCTGGTGCCATTGCTGTGATCGGTGGTGGTCCCGGTATCGCTGGTGGTATCGGCGGACACGACGCCGGAGTTGCTGTGATCAACGGACCGTCTGGCGCCATCCACGCCGGTCTCGGCTCCCACGGAGCCATCATCCCCGCCCCCATCCACCCGTGGTAAGACGGTCTAAGACCCCAGCGATCTCGGCTCGGCGACGGCGGCAAACCCACCACGGTCATACCGGTCAGCGAACGCGTTACACCAACGTCGGCAGCTTCGTCCAACCTCGGATAAATGGCAAACTGTGGAGTGTGTGTATCAGTCAATCTGACAGTCAGTCAGTACCGAACACGCTCGTCCAATCCAATCGTAACATCGAGCGACTAACACGAGTGAGAACGGGATCAACTTATCAAACGGACAATTCGACCAGCCTGGCAATGACCGATTTAGCGGTTCCATCTACACCATCGGCTTGTGGCCAATCCACCAGTCCCGAAAATCTAGACAAATTTACAGTTCATCCTGATACCGCAACGATAATCTTCAAACGGCAGTGCTCAGCGCCTCGAAGCCCTAAGTCGATACGAATCTCGTTACATTCTCGCCAACACACACACACACACACACACACACACCCTCATCATCTCAGGAACATCGAGACAACAAGCCATGAACCCAGTCAAAGGACAAACTCCGGCGCTTCTATGAGTCGATGAGCAACCGAGCTGATTGTTCTGTTTTCTGAACAATCGTCTCGCTTGCACATTCGATAATTACAATTCTCTTGCAACTTACCATCTCTTGTAGGCCGACGCTCTCTCACTCACATATACTATCCCTTGTTGAGGAAGCGCCAGTTTCCTCACAGTTGTTATACTCACTGCCGCACCCAAGCATACATATTATTATTACATACTCCTCCATGCATATGTCTTCTTTATATATATATACATATATATATACTATTACTATACCTACTACTTCTTCACACAAACACACACACATATATATATATATGTATACATATATGTTTGTACGTATATCGTATACGGACGATGACACACGGCGAAACAAACCAATGTGACTGTCGTATCGAAATATACATATACATATATATTTATACATATATATATATATATATACATGCATATACATACAAGTACCCGTGTTATGTGAAGGAGACCGGTAGATTATGGTAGGTCAGCCGTTCCCGTGAGTGAATGAATGTACATAGAAGGCGCGCCGCCGCCGGCCCCCGACCCCGCCCGCCCTCGTCATACCCTTTCTATGCGATCACTACTAGCACCCCACCACCACCATAGATAGATACCACGTATTTATAGCGTTTATACATTTATACAATACTTTATATAAAATAAAGCATCAGTATTTAAAACTCAATACCATTTTTGTCTCGTGTTCTTGCGTTTTTACTTGTGTCGAGTTGCTGGCTTCATTTGAGGACATTCCAATTGATGAAAGTTGATAGCCAACACTGTCGACTCGATCATCGACCATCGGTTCAATATTCGACTGCTGATTCGATGAGCAGCTCATTTTCGTGGGATGAAGAAATGGATCGGCAATCAGTGAAGTCTTGGTGATGGCTTCGGGCAGTATTCTAGTCTAGTAATTCGAAAAAGTCGATTTTTTTTCTGGCATTTTCTTTTTAGATTAAGGGTTAAGAGTCAATACTCTTGACTCAGTATTGACTCTTAACCTTTTATAAGTCATCACAAAATCCCATATTGACATTTAATCCTTTTTTTTGAATCAATATCATGCGACCGCTACAAACCGGTCTATGGTTTTTTAGTGCAATTCATGCAAAATAGATGACGTTAGTTAAATCGCAATTTGTTCGAAGTTCACTTGTCGTGAGATTGTAAGATTTGAGTGTATGTTTGTTTGGGTTTGTTTTGGCGACAACATGCGAAAAAACTGCTTCAAAGCATTCCATACATCATAAAGGCATTTTACGACAAAATGTCACATCTCTGCCACACTGCCTTGAAAGCTTTACAACTAGCGCCCTGATTAAATTTTTTGAAACTTAAATGATACGTGTTTTTTTTTAAATTAAAACCTACCATTAAGTCAGCTATTTTTTTAAATTTTACGTTGCTGAGTTATGAATATGTCCTCAAAAGGAAATTGCGAATATTTGAAGTTATAGCAATTTGAATACGGCTGGATTGAGGGGCCGCACCGGCTTCAGAAACTTCTGAGGCAGCTAGAGCTGCTCGCAGGGAAGAACGACTTTGCGAGGCAGGAATGGCTGATTAATGTAACGTAAGTATAAAATGCCGTTATACCACTTAGATAGCGCGTTTTTCTTGAAGCTACTTTTTTCAACCTGGTTGACATGAAATCTCGAGTTCTATTCAACCAATTAACTACTATTTAAAAAAATTTACTTTGAAAAAATAGGGCAGAAAATTAACTTTGTTCAGACGGCTACTATTATTTTTTCTTTCTTTCTGGTACCTGCCATAATGATATTCTCATTAATCAAGAAAAGTGATTTTATTTCTGTTTCAGACGAATGGAAGCTTTGGAATCATGTCAATCATATTTAAAGGCCCGTAACTTTCTAAATTTTTCTTTTTTTTTGCACAACATTTTTTTTGTAAGTTGTTGAAACATTAATCAAAATACTATTTAAAAAAAATGGGTAGTAAAAATATATATTTTTTTTTATCAAGGTCGAAAAAACGGCCGAAATGTAGACCTATAGACTAGTATACTGCCTTCAACTTTCTTTGAGGTGTAGCCATTGATGGTTGTCCATTACGACTGCAACCAAATCATCAGCAGGGATGCTTCGGAGGTTCAGTTGAACGATGTCGGTGGATGGACTCGCTGGTAACGAGTTGGAAGATTCTTCAGCACATTGGGCAGACTTGGGGTTCATATGAGTTGCACTGGTTGGATTAGTCGAAAAGTCATGAATTCGGATTCCTCGGTATTCATCTGGAGCTACCTCAGCACCTCAGGCAGGTCTTGTTCTAACTATTGAGAACCTGAATCAGAAGTTTTCCTCCTCCACCCCCCCCCCCCCCCCCCTCACTCTCACACTCTTGTCATCATAAATTAATAATTCTCTAGGCGTTTCATTTTAGGCTGACCAGTCGATACTTTAGGCTCCTCTCGATCTCGCGGTAATTCCTGCTGACCCTGCTCGAGTTAATCCTCGCCAGCCGGATGATCCCGGCATATTCTGCAAACGACGCCGCTTATAATTGAGTCCCAGCCAGATCACACTCGATTAAACGTATTTCCTCGTTCCGCCTGATCCTCTCAACCATTCGTGGAACAGCTTGGAGTCTTGGCAACTTTGGGTGATTCATTAGCCCCGAAGATTTCAAGTATGCCACCACCAAAATTCATACCACATGATCATATTCGAATGGAGATGCAAATGTAATCTTACGTTAGTTGGATCAGAGGATTGGGACAATTGCTAGCATTGAATATGAATGTTCCGAAGATGTTCAATCGTGGAATATCATGTGTCTGCGATGGCTCTCAGATGAGGTCAAACATTTTCTTGTTATTCGATTCAAGGGATCATCACAGTGTAAAATTTTCAAAAAATCGATTTTTTTTGCATTATCCGATGCTCTTCAATTTTTGGGGCAACATTCGAATAATTTCGGTCCCTACAGCCTTTGTTAGAGAAAGTGATTCGAGCAGCGGCTTCCGCACTCGAAACTTTGAACGCGTTTTTTTCTTCGAAATGTCGTTTTACAAAACGGGGTACACTCTCAAAGGAAGAGTTTTCAAGCTATCCGTCTCAAATGTTGTCACATTATTTTTCACGCCATTCTTTATCTTGCTACGGAAGCTTTTTTTTTAAATCTTCATATTTTTTTTAACGAAAAACTATCGAAAAAAATAGATTAAATTCGATACTTTTTTTTCAAACCGCCGCCATTTTGTCAATTTTTATAGAAAAAAAACCCTCCATAGCAAGATAGCGGCTTTCATACTGATTAATAATCATTTTACAAATTTTGTTTCAGATCAATTTTACGGCCACAATCGTGTTTCCCGTAAGAACTCCTTTTTTTCGAAGACATTTTCAACCGTTAAAAAAATGTAAAAAAAATATATACATAAACGTTAAAAAATTTATTTTCTATTATTCATGAGTGCTTCGATTTGACGTAAAAAAAATCAGACTGATCAGCGTATTTTAACCGTCGAAAAAAAAATCTCGAAAATCAGCTATTTTTCGACCCGTTACACTGTAACGATCCCGCAAGAGGGTTTAGAAGCTTAAACATCCACGATTAAGGGCCTCAGACTGAAGAACAGTCTCGGAACTCCGATTGGGATTCCTCGAGCAGTCATAAATCCGTATTCGGTTGGTGGGCAAAGCCATAAAGCACGAAGTATGTAAACGCTGAGTGGGAAAATGAGAGACGTAGTTTCATCGTTGAGCTTGAAATGGCGATCAGCTCGCTGTACAATTACTGCTCTATACGTGAAAACGTATATATATATATATATATATACCCTATATCTATGCACAGGAAGAGATACGTGGGTGTCTAAAGCAAAGACAAACGAGGCAGCTTCGTCCCGGGCGAGAGCGAAGCTCCGGCATCGAGAGAATTCCGTGAAGCTTGAATACCGCCGCGTTTTAATGGATTCAGGGCCGATTCAGCCACCCTTTAGCCACGCAACACGATATCTTTATACGCGCAACACGTACATCCGGAAACATAAACAGCTTCCGGCGGACAAATCCACACCGAGACAAATTTTTTTCCACTATAACAAATGATTTAGGTCCATTAAAAGATTCTATATAATTCAAGGCTACTAATTGCCGTATTTTTTATACACAGTAATTCAGTCATATACAAGCTTGATGAATAATTACTCCATTTCCAACTTGCGTTACGTGTGCAATTGCGTGTACCATTGGCGTAGCCAGCGCTTTTTTTCTAGAAGGAAGAGCTGGGAGGAGCCGATCTCAACTCTCGTCTTTTTTTTTAAATAAATTTTACATAATAATCGATAATCATGTAACGAATATGAAGTATGAAAGTATCTTCAATCACACGTTGATGTTAACATTAAGGTATTACCGGGTGGACCGGCGGGCAAAAAGTTAGTCCAAAATAGGTGAATCGTGGATTTACAAATCTAGATCATGTCGTATATGTTGAGCCTTACAAATAGCTAATTTAATAATGAATTAACACTTAGAAATGTTAATTTTCCACTTTTAATAATAATTAACGTCAATTTCGACGATATTGGCGTGTGCTTGACTGAACGTTTTGTCAGTAACTGTACATCTGTTTCATCTGCCCGACAAAAAACTTTCTCAATTTTGTTATTAAATTAATACGTTCAGATAATCTTATTATTATCAATAATTACCTAAAAACTCAATATATATATTGATTTTTTCAATCATTGCTATCAATTCATCGTTAAAAAAGGCGCTACCCCTCATTACTTTAATTTATTTCTCGACAAGTACTCAGGCTATTTATTTGAAAGTTAGCATCATCAATCGATTGATCCTAAATCTTGATATAATATTTTCAGAATTCACGGCAATTTAGTTCCATTCGTTTTACAACCATTATCGTCTGCAGAAGTTGTTTTCCCAAAAAGCGACTGTGTTAAATTCATATGTTTATAACTACTAAATTATTTAGTGAAAATTCTAAAATAATTCATGTATTATTATTCTATCAAGAATTATGATTTCTCAATTTTTCAAGAATTTTGGCGATTTTTTAATATCCATCCAGTAATACCTCAATATAAAATTCTTCCAATACCTTACAAAATAATCGACTGATTTTTTTTATAATTCTTTACTCCAGTTACCAGTCTTTAAGCTTTACTTTCAGTAGGTAATCAACTACATAAGCCTTAGTTTTCTATTTTTTTTCTGCAAATCGGCCCAACACAGCTGGACCGGTCTTCCATGGGAGGGAGGGAAGGTCGTGTGCACCCCAATCGATAATTAACTTAATTTCGAAATTTGACTGTCTATTTAGTTTACGTAATGAAACAGTTACTTTGTATACAAATTACGTAATTACGACGAATGAAATAGTTCAAGTTTATTAAATTATGTCTTTATGCTTACTTGGGTGGAACTTAAATAAAATCAATCGATTAGTTGTCATATTTTGGATCGATTTTTTTCTAGAGAGGGGGGGGGCGTATCCACCCCAGCCCCCTGGCTACGCCAATGGCGTGCACGTAATTGCTGATCGTTCACACACACCCACACACACACATGGAAATTGCGCACCCTTATCGGGCCGCAACGTTAATTGAGTTTGAGTGCCGGAAAGCGTATGGATATTAATAGTTGGGACAATTTTCCAAATTAGCCATTCCGATAATACCGACCAATGCTAAGGGTTGCTCCCGCAACGTTATCGAAGTTGTTCAATGCTCCCATTGATTTTGCAGCAATTGAGGCTACCGGATGTAAAGTGTGTGTGTGTAGGTTTCGACTGTTCGGAGACGAAGTTTCGTCGAGCCACCAACGGAGTGCTTCGAGCTCCAGGAGCTTCGCTCGGGATGAAGTGGAGGAACAGATGGCTTCGGGGCACTTCCGGTCGAGCCTCGATCGAACTCGTCAACGATCTCATCGAATGCGTCGAAATTGGTTCAATAATTGTCCCTAACGACTGGCGAAAGGGATCGCTCCGCCGGAACTTGACGAATCATATGGCTTGCTGATTGCGGCAGGATGTCACGTCCCTGTGCATTCGTTTGCTTCGATACGTGTAGTCTCCTTTTGATCCGGTCCTGAACTTTTGGTATCTGTATGTAACAAGTTTCAATAGTTACAATAGTCCGGTTAAGGGGGGAAATACGTGCAGCGGCATTAAAAAATCGATGTTTTTCTTTTAATTCACGTAAATTGTTAGTTATACATCTCAAGAATACGGTGGTAAAGTAAACAATTGGCCGGTAAGTCACTGAAAACATTAAATTTTTGTAGTTCCAAACTTTAAGGGCAGGTTACCGTTCGCGGCGATGAAAAATTTGATCTTTTAAAACACGTGGATAAAAGGATATTTTCATATCTAAAGTATTTTAGAATTTACAGCCTGTTGAGCGGAACCGTCCGCCGGCTGGAAAACAGGTAGCTGAGGCGCTCGGAGCACGTCTTTAATAAACTTTAAATACGTTTTTCTGGAAACAGTATTTTTCAGCGCGTGGTGCGCTCTACAGCTTCAACGGTTGAACCGATTCACATGGAAGTCTGCGCAATTGAAAGGAAATTCAATTTGCGGAGCAATCAGGAAGCGATTTTTGGCAAAAATGGATTTAGAAATGTTTTTTTTTCGTCCGTTGAAGCAAAAAAACCGAGCAAAATAATTGGGTTTTTTTTCAAACGGTTGCCACTTTTTTATCCAGGGGTTTCTTGGAAAACAAAAAACGATATGGCCGCCCAAATTTAGTCTAGTTTAATTATTTTTAACCTGTTTTTGTTTAAGATAAAATGGCGAGGTTGTGGAGCGCCCTGCGTCAAATAAAGCCATGCACAGCGTGCATGGCTTTATTTGACGGGTGCTGGAGCTGCCATTTTGGATTTTTTTTATAAATAAAATTAGGATTCACCCTCCATGATTGTTAAGTGTTTAACTCCATTGACATGTCGAGTGTTTCATTATACGAGGTGAGTAAATTAAGTAATGAGACTAACAACGTAGCGTAATTGCTGTCACACAGCAATTTCAATAAACGAGTTTTTCGCCAGTAAAAACATACCTGTGGCTCCTCAGCCTCCTTATTCGCCTGTCTTGAGCCCGTGTGACATTGTCCTCTTCCTGAGATTGAAAAATCACCTTAAGGGACGTAATTTTTGGACACTCGAAAACATTCAAACGGCTGTAACCGACCAGTTGAAGGTTATTCCAGTATCCGAATTCCAGCACTGCTATGAGGATTAGAAGAACCGTCTTCAGCTCTGTGTGGCTTCCCAAGGCAGTTCTTTTGAGGGAGACAATATTGAATGGTAATTCTATTTGCATTTAAAAAATTGACAAAAATCAGCCTCATTACTTCATTTACACACCTCGTATATGCATTTATGAAATATTCTATGCATTTTAGTTAGACGGTCTGTGATGCCTTGAACCAACACGCGTGCAGTGTGTGAAAAATAATCAAATTACACACCAAACATGCATAAAAAATAATACACTTAAGGCCTTAGGCCACTCTAGGATTTTCCAAAAATCAATTTTTTTTGTTAAAAATGTACCCTAGTCCCTATAAAATTATATTCCAAAGATTATGGGTGTGAAAAATCTCTAAGTACTCGATTTTCGAATTCTAGCGCAACCCCTCTTGATTCATGTCGTGACTTTCTACTAACTTTAAACGCGTTTATCTAAAAACTACATTTTTCAAGTTGGCTGGACTCATAACTTAAACAAATTACAACCGATTCACTTGAAATTTTAACTGTATATTTAAAATTACATTTTCTGAGGCACTACGTAGGATTTTTTTTATTATATTGCATAGTTCCTTTTTTATAAACTATTTTCTGACGATTTTCTCATGGCATTTTATACTTTTTGTTTTAGAAATGCGCCATTTTGACAAAAAAAAACAATATATCAAAAAATTCTACGTACTTCTATAGCTATTCTCATTTATAATCGAAAAACCTTTATTGTCTCATCATAACTCAAAAATTATAAGAGCTGTTGGTCCGACCTTCCAGAAATAAAGGCGTCATCGTAAAAATGCTGCACAGTCGCCATTTTGACATGTATCGCTGTGAAAAAATAATTTTGTATAGTCAAAATGGGGGTTTGAATATAATCAAACCCCCATTTTGTAATTCCGATTTATTTTATGGTTTCGCAGAAAAAAAATCACAAAATATGCCCTTTTTTTGACCTCTAGAGTGGCCTAGGGCCTCAAGTGTGTAATGCAAAACGTACTGAGCGAATCCCGAAATAATACACTCGAAAATGTGTAAAAAGTGACCACAATCTAATGACACATGTAACTGTGTTTGAACACACTTGACTCTGGATGGAACCAAGATTTTTCGTTACACCTATGACTAATTACACAATCACCGAGTATACGAATTACAACGAAGAGTACGCAGACCAAGTATCGGTTCTCTATTAATGACAAATGGCAGAATAGACGGGACTCAGTCAGCTATAATTATGTATCGATCGTGTCAGGTAGACCGAGGTCTGGCTGCGTTGCATTTACCAGCTTGAGACGTCGGTGCTTTGCTCTCATACGCCCGAGAAGTTTTACGTCGCCACCGTAGCCGAGGGTAAATTGCATCTCCAGCAACGGCTGCGAACAATGAATGGAAATGTCAGTCTCACCATTAGCTCGGATCACGTTCGATTGGACGACCCCGTCCCACCTCTCGATTCTTCTCGGCTCAATTTCAATGTATCTCACGCGAATTTCACCACCGCATCGTTTGGATCTTGGGCAGACAAATTTGTTGTTACATCCTGCACGGTACTTCGGAGTCACCTTAATGTATTGTCTTTTGCAGAGGACTGTATTTTGTGGATCCATAAGCCAGGGTCCTTTTAAGGGGAGATATACACCTAGATGGTCGAACAACAAAATTTAGAAGCTATGAACATTCCGTCGACCGTAGAAGACCTACACTATGGGCCTGGTATCAATGATTCCATGTAAGCTGACAAATTTCATGATTTATTCATTCCCAAATTTTCAAACGCGTTTTTCTCAAAACCACGTTTTTCAAATCGGTACCCAAAATTTCTCGAAAACCAATGAACCGATTGCCTTGAGATTTTTTGTGCTTATTCTATACACCATTATCTAGTACTTGTCATAGGATTTTTTTTTTCCGTTACTTAGTTTTTGTTTTATAGGCAAAATAATAACTAATTTTTGGCCCAAAAATCACTATTTATGTTCAAACGTCCGCCATTTTGTCATAAATCGATATTTTCAAAATCGGCTATGACAAGTACTAGATTATAGTATCTAATTTAATAATCTTTTTGGTTTTTTTTTTTTCAGATGATTTTTGAAGAAACGCCAGTGGGTACCGTATACGCAGATTTTTTTACGACGCTCCAAGGATCATACAATATCCTTGTATATTTTTGATATTTTTAAATAAAGAAAATTAAACATATATTTGAATGTGTATACTTTTAGATAATTAAAACCCCAATCCGAAATTTCAAATAGTTTTCCTTGAAAAAATTCACAAAAATGACCTTTTTTTCCGGCTCCTAGGTGTATATCTCCACTTAAATCATTAGTAGATTACAGTGGCGCTCAATTAAAAAAAAAAAGTTACAATCAATTATTATACTCAACGATGAACTGGAATAAAATAATTCGCATAAATTTCCTAGATTTAGACATTTTTACATGTGCTCTGAGAAGTCGCGGTTACGAAAATTCATCTGCTAGTCACATTTATTCTAAGTTTTGTCTATTTGGATCTGTCAAATGGCGATGTGACAACTGGTGGTGGAAAATCACACATACTTAGCCTTCAATAGAAATTATACGTAGCCATACGATGGTAGTATTTAATTTTTGTGAAAAACATAAATATTGGTGAAAATAGAATTCGCAAAGTTTTCTCCGCGTAAAAAACAATCGCAAAAACATTAAATGTGCTGTGAAAGATTGCAAAAGCAATTCGAGTAAGAAGTTGGAAGTGCGCATCCACAACTTTCCTATTGCAGGGAAACGTTTTGTGTGCACGAAAAATTATTTGGGAAAAGTAGGAAAAATAGATAGGCTTGGATGAAAGACGTAAAAATGTAAAAAAGTGAATTCAGGCATGAAAGTGTGCTGTAAAGGAATTTTTGAAAATTTTGAAAAATTGAGAAACACTAAAAAATAACTAAAATATTTTTAATGCCAAATAATGTAAGGTACTGAGAATGAGAGGTTAGACTTACCGATTGCAATACAGTAACGTCGCAATGATGTGCTTTCATTTTTCTCCCAACCCAGCTTTGCAAGAGCAAATCATTTTGAATCATCAATCTCATGGGGACCAATCTCAAAGGGATTATTTCGCAATTGAGACGTTTGGAAATAATATACTTTGAAGCTGACAGCACCGTCATGGGAAACGCCATTAACTTTACCACACTTTTAAATGTGTCCAGCCTTCAAAATACGTTCTCCTTTCAAAAAATTGCGTTGTTTAGGATTGGTACCAGCCCAATCACAAATTGCACTAATACTTATCATAATATGACAGAAATTTATAATAAACTGTTTACGTTTCATGGTCTCCTTATAGCCACCATGTTTTTTTAGGTTCTACCCATATGACATATGCCAATACAACTACAAGGGTTCCGTGACTAAATGACTGACATATAGACAGCGCACAGCCTAAACCGCTGAAGATAGAAACATTAAATTTAGACGATATGTTCCACAGAAGGTGTAGAGGTGCACAAAGAATTTTTCGAAAATAAACTCTTAAGGGGCGAAAATGGGGTATAAAAGTTTGTATGAAAAATTATATTCCTAACGTGTGTCGATTTGAACCTTGGAAGAATTTCCTTAGAAGGTCTAGAGATGCACTAAGAGAGAATTTTTCGAAAATCAACTCTTAAGCGGGGAAAATAGGGTATAAAAGTTTGTGTGGAAAATTGCTTGCGTCAACTTGAAACTTGGTATAAATATTCTTCAAAATAAATAATAAAACACATATTTAAGGATTTAAAAAAACAACCCCTAAGTAGGGCTGCAACGGGGATTTTTTTCTTCGATAAAAATTAACAAAATCGTAGCCATTTCAAAATTAACTGTCAAATTGGGCTCTTTCTCCACAGTTTTTCGTTAAACAAAACAATGTGAAATTTTCAATTAAAGAAAACGCTTTCATACGACGTTGAGGAATGGCGTGAAGAACGATGTGGCAAAATTTGAGACGGGCAGCTTGAAAATCTTCGACCGTTTTGAGAAAAACATCGTTTACCAGCGCCAAGTGTCACGCAGCTGGTCGAATCCCTTTTTCTAAAAAAGGCTGTAGCGACCGGAATAATTTCAATTTCGTGACCAAAATTTAAAAGCATGGATATGAAAGTCCATATTTTTGGATGATGCAAAAAAAAAACGATTTTCTAAAAATTTTACACCGGAATGGTCTCTTAAGTCTAATCGAGGGAAAAAACGATCGCAACATGGCAACATCCAGCGTCTTCATTGGGTCGTTGTGTTGACTCGCTGATATCACTATTATATTTTACATATTGCCTGTAAAAGTATTCTACAAGATAAGCACTTTCGTTATAATTGAGTGATTTAGCAGCATCATTCAATTTTTTTTTTGCCCGTAAATTGGATCGATCGTGGCAATAGCCAGACCGATGGTGGGGAGTCGTGGAAACCCGAGAGTGCTTGTTGAGATACTCAGGCTTTCGTAATGTTTGAAGCTTAAAGGTTGGGTTCGCGCCTTCTCGAGCGGAGAGAAGAGTGCCAGTATCATCTCGTGAGCCCACCAGACAGATCGCTTCGGATTTAATTGCAGCTCGAAAGAAACGATCGCTTCGAAACGCGCTCGTGAATTCCGTCGCCCCCCCCCCCTCTTTTCCCCCTTATTAATACTTGCACTCTTTTTCGTTTTTACTGCTCCGGCACTTATCTGTATGATTTTAGTCATAAACAACACTAAACTGTTGTATATGGGGAATCTTAGGGTGTGGGGTTTTTGGCCTAGAGCCAGTGATTTTAAGGCTCTTCAAAAAATTACTTTACTCGCTTTAACCGGCTTCCCGTACCAATATCGTTCGTATAAAGCGCTGGAAAAGTTCACTGCTCGAAGCCATCGTTAAAATGGAATTCCGAAATAATAAATAATAAGAGAGAGGGTCGAGAAAAAATGTCTTTAAGAGAGGAAATACTTGGGAAGAGCTCGAATGGATATCGATTTTTTTTTAAATTTTATTAACAGTCAACATTGAATAAAAATGTGATCAAATTTGTTTTACTAATCTAGAGGACAATTTTTTTTAGCATCTAGGTCGTTGACTAAAAGTTCTATTTTATTTATTGTTTTTATTTGCGGTTGGCGTCAAGAATGAGAAATTATTCTTTGGTGCTATGATCATTTCAGCAGTCATTTTTTTGCAAGAAAATATTTATTCATGAGCAAACGTTTTTTTTAGGAATAGGTATTTTTATAAAAATGTTTATAGTGAACATTAACTTGCTCTCGATTCACTGAAAATGTCGTTGATATTGAGAAACTATCAAAGTTGATTATTCCTCCTTGAAAACCATGGGACCTGACGTCGAATGCTCCATAGACGTAAATGCCTGCACGAAACCTTTAAACTCCGAACTTTTCATCATAAATCGTTTTATATATCATTGCTGCGTTGACATATACCTAAAATTATGGAAAAACTCAAAATACCATGAGAATCGTGTTTCTGCCATAAGGTTGTACGGTGTGGGTGTCTAGAGATGAGAATCGCGTGTGAAAAATTTGCACGAGGCGTTGAGCGAATATCAACAATTATTATCTCGATCATACCTCGAGTTATGACGCCCACGGGATGACTAACACCCCACCAACAATTTTACCATATAACATTTATTTCGCATCATGATTCTTGTATCTATTTTTTTTCTCAACTGCAGTGGGGCCCTCCATAAATTGCATTCTGACCTCCAAACTTCACTTGCACCCGCGGATTGAAATGGATCAACTCATATGAAATGTCATCAACCAGACGTTGTTATTGGCGTAGCGTAAATTTTTTTCTCGCGCAGGGCTCTAGGAGGGGCCAGCCTGCCAAAAACTGGTCTTGATCACAATAATCTTTTTTCTAATAAAATTTAAATAATAGGAATACCTTAAAGAATAATCAAATATTTTTTCATCATTCTTTAACTCAGTTACCAGTCTTTAAACATCACTTTCAGTAGCTCCTCAATTAAATAAGTCTTAGTTTACTATTTTTTCCTGAAAATCGGTCCAACACTCTTTCAGTTGTAATTTTTTTTAACAATGTCATTCTCCATGTTTAGCCGTGACATATGAGAGAATCGTTCCCGAAGCATTCTGCTTCTAAGTCACATTTTTATCCGCCTCATGGCAGAAAAACTTATCTCACAGCTGGCAGAGCTCGGTGGGAGCATTATTGCCGCTTGGAAAAATTTATATAAGTTAGGGCAGTACTCCTTTTTTATATCCTTTCTTTAATTTTCAGCATCTACATATCATTATTTTTAAATTGAAGTATGTTTTTCATGATTATCGCTTCAGCTTCCAAAGCTGAAGTATCAATTATTAAGATTTTTCTATAATTATTGATAAAATCCTGTCCGTTCTTCATGTCGAATTTCAAAAATGCATCAACTGCATGGGCTAACGATCGATTCTTAAATCAGCGTTTTAGAATTATATAAGGATATTATCTACTACTTGGTAGTAAATGTTGATTTTCCATTATTTTTCTAGTTCGGTATCGGCCGGAAAATCTAATGTATTGCTTTTGCCTACAGTTAACTCAATCATGAAATTGGAATATCCATTTAATTTACCTAATGAAATAATTACTTTTTATACAAATTATGACAAAGCAAATAGATCAAGTTTTATTGAATGGTTTCTTTATGTTTGCCAAAGCTTAAATAAAATTAATCGACTATTTGACTTCAATTATTTTGCCACCCCCGCAGCCACCTGGCTACGCTGATGGACGTAGTCCAAATTTGGTACCATTAACTCATAGCAGGATCATGGCAAAGTTTGAGTAAATGATTTTTTTTATCACGGAGAAAGGTAACCTCAAGTTCCAACGTATTGCCTACGTTCGGGCTCGTCGATTGTCCATTTGGAGCACATGTGCTTAAACACGTGTACCAGAGAGTCCGGTTACAGTTCCGGAATCCTTCATTCAATGTGTATCCACTTAAGGCTTGGAGGGAGCCCGCGGTCGAAGGATTTCCCGCGATACCCCCGAAGCTGAAGGACGCTGGACGAAGCGAGTGAGTGAGGAAAAAGTGGAACCGCTGATGATGCCGGCGCGGTCCCGCAAGAACTCGGGGCGTGGCGTCAGTGACCTTCTTGCGCAATGGGTTAACACGGAGCACCCATCAGCGGATATGGTTCGAAGGGATTGAAGCGCGCGGGGGCGCGGTCAGGATTCCCGAGATGGCAAAGTATATAAGGTTGGTGAATTGAGTACTCTGACACACTCGGCGACCGACACAGTCAGCGAGATGAAGGCATTTGTAAGTAGAGAAAAGACAAACGTTGGAGACTCCCTAGTAGAAGTGGCATAAAAGATCCGCAGGAGTTAGATAGACAGGAGTAGCTTCGGCATTTGTCATTCGTACTCGGAAGCAATCATTGCAGAAGCCTCTACAATATCGGAGGGTAAAAGTGCAACGGAAAGTGTTTGATCAACTGGTCAATATGGAGCAATCGACTATTTTTGGCTAGGTCTCGATTGACAGCCAAAAACGCGTCCAAAGTCAATGAAGACATGAGCTGTTTCTTGACACAGAAGTACCGATAGGCTTAATCAAATGACAAACACGTGTTTGCGTTTGTCCACAGATCGTCGCGTTGACTATACTTGGAGTGGTGACGTCATCGCCAACTCGCGAGCGTCGCGGAGCTGTTTGGGGTGCTGGTGGTCACGGAGCATACGGGATTGGTAATGGAGCTTACGGAATCGGGCATGGAGCTTACGGTATAGCGGGTCATGGCGGAGCTTACGGTATAGCGGGTCATGGCGGAGCTTATGGGGTAGGAGGTCATGGCGGAGCTTTCGGTTTTGGTCATGGTGCTTACGGTGCCCACGGCGTAGCCCTTGCCGGGCCTGCACTCGGACCTACTAGTCTTGCAGGACCCCACGTCGGCGCCTCCTCACTAGCTGGACCAACTATTGGACCTGCCCACCTGTCTGGCTCTGTTGCCGGACCTGTTCGTGTTTCCGGTGCCGTTGCCGGACCGGCTGTTGTCACAGGATCCGTTGCTGGGCCAGCTCACGTTGAAGGCTACGACGCCGGTTATGGAGGTGCTTTTGGTGCTGATTACGCGGGCTATGCTGGTCACGGAACTTACGGTGGATACTCCGGTTATGCTGGAGCTCCTTACAGTGGCGGTGAGTGGGCCCATTCACGCTTTGCAAACACGGCAAGCAAGCCTATCTGGCGATTATTCTTTGATTGATGTATGACTTGTTTCGGTCCTTCGCGTTTTACTGAAGGATATTCTCTGAGGCAGCGATGCTCGTTAAGTTAATGGAACTTGTCTTTGGGCACTGTAGGATAAGTCGTAGCCCGTCATGGAATATAGTGCCCCAATCCGATAAAATTGTTGATGATTTATCAACCTGGACCAGATTGTTATCTTTTATCAGAGAACTAGCTTTTTTCCACGACTTAATCCGCGTTGAATTTAGAATTTGATCCAGAGAGGAAATAAACAACGAGACAAAAAAAAAGTAAGGATTGAAGAAAGGTAAACTGCCATATTTCTCAGGCACGGTGGTAGTTTGACTGGCTGAGGTAAGAGTTCGTAATTAATGAAATAGTAGTATAAAAATGCCAACTTTCAACTCCAGTATCAAACAATGCCATTGTTGTCTTCAGAACTATATAGCTTTGCAATATAGTTCGTTCGCCAACCAAAATTTAGCATGGCTGTCAAGGTATTGGGATCAATCTCTCTGTGTAGATGACAGATCCTTTGATCTATCAAAGAATCTAGTCACAATCTATTGTGAATTGAATGGATTATTGAGGGATCAAAAATGTTGAAGGTCTGAAACTACCTACAGTTTATAGTAGAATGATCCAATTTGTTTCGCGTTTCGATTGATCGCAGAATTGTCCTTTGTCCCGATTTTGCCACAAAGCTTACCCAATACCGGACAGTAAATCAGTTGCAAAAGTGTGGCTGTATAATCCGATCGGAATGACAAGTTTGACGGGCCTTTCAAAGAGATTATTTTCCAGCCGCACATCATAGCGTCGTCATCCAGCCATGAAGAATGACTTGGGTGGTGACAAACGTAGCCACTTTGTTCGCCCCGCCCTAAATAGCCGCAAGCAGCACTCTCCGCTTACAATTGTGATGTCGAAAATGTTGTTTGTTCAGGACATGGTCTCGGATTCGGTGGCCACGGTGTGGTGATAGCAGGTCCGGCTTCTCATGGTGCTGTTCTCGCTGGTCCATCGCATCACAGTGCAATCCTTGCTGGTCCAGCGAGTCACGGAGCAGTTCTGTCCGGTCCTCATGCCGGTAGTGCTGCAGTTTCCGGTCCGAATGCTGGCACAGTCGTCATTGCCGGACCATCGGGAAAAATTACGGCTCACGGTGCTGGTCACGGTGCTGGCATTCACGCGGGTTATGCTGGTCATGGTTACGGTGTTCATGGTCACTACTAAATTCGGTACTACGTGGCTGATGGACATCGCGAACCGCCATACTTAAGTCAACATCTGTTTACCAATTTGCAACGAGTACACCCACCTATACAACTATTGGACGAGTACGTGAACTTGTCCATAGACGACCACCAGTCAATGCTGAATTGGATATTACCCAAGACCTGATTGATTTCTACTCAAATGCGTACGCACATCAACATATGTTTGTACACTCATTCAAGATTTTTGGCGAAACGATACATCGAGAAATCTAAAACCTGCATCGATCTCACATAATTTTTTAAAAAATCACGCGGTCATCAAGTTGCGTACAATTTAGTACCACTTGTGCGGACAGTCAATCAGAGAAAAACGAAGTTGCTCTTTCAATTTTGTGTCTCCAATGTTGAAATTATAATCAACGTCAGTTGATTTGCTACCCCATTGGACTTTTTTTACCCTCCTGACGGATCTCGTCCCTGCCTGGATCCGCAGCCCCCACGAGACAATGACAGAAATCGACATTGCCGTATTACCGGCGCGAGCTACGTGGATCGTGTATCGAAAATACCGCGATAATGAGAACACGTCACATGTATATCACTCCTTGCGTGTATATAGATAATTAGGGGAGCTGTACCAACTAAACACACGCTTCGGTATCCACGAATGAAATAATTTGACCTAGATACGAAAAAGCTTAAGCGTTCCTATTTTCACGAATCAATAGTATCAACTCGATATCGGCTGATGCTTTTAAATTTTTCAACGCGCAATGTTAACGTGTGATGAAAAGTCGAATGATCATATACTGCAAACTAGACAAACTAATAAAAATCCTACGAGGTACTAATGTATCGTCTTTGTTCAATAAAAGGCAACGAGGTACTGGAAATTTTCTCTGACAACTGAAGGAAAAAAATAATTACCTTGACACTATTCGTATCCTTTAGGTCATTATCTGATCCAAATATGGTGGCAAGATCGCTTGATAAGTGACCACGAACGGTTCTCGTAGAACACTCCTGAGAAAAGCTATTCAAAGAACAAGCTTTCTTGATGATCACTGTGATGATGTCATATCCCCGACCTGGATGAGCTATAGGTATGAATGTGAGACACGTGTGTGGATTCCTCCTGGGAAAACGGCGCCCTCTGACTATCTCGCATGTCTCGGGAGCGATGCATCTCACGGGCTGCACACCCTATCATGATGTATCGAAGAGCACGAACTCAGCACGATGCACAGCACTGTTGTCTACATCGATTAATGCAAGGGCGTTCGCCGGAAGATTAGCCAAGCCAAGAATCACGAGTTACGCCCTTCTTGCACTCTTCCAATTGATGTAAATATGTATCTATCTAATTTCTGCGTAATCTCAATGGAGTTTCATCGTATTGCGTCACATTATCATGGGAGGTGGACTCACCGGAGCGATCCCAACCTCTCGGCTGTGCTTGATCGCGGCCTCGAACGATTCTGCTGCATTGTGAGAACGTTTGATAACTCCGAGCAGAGCCGAACCTCCACAAATACCTAAAGGTCACCCACTTGAGATTGGACGAACGCCTACCTGATTCGTATGACCGTGTGATCAAAGACGAGAGCTCCACTCCTTCTCTCTCCCTTTCTCTCTTTCTCTCACTCTCTCCCTCTCTCTCTCTCTCTCTCTCTCTCTCTCTCTCTCTCTCTCGCTCTCTCTCTCTCTCTTGATCAGTGTCTTCAACACAATGTGGGATATTAAATGATGCTGTAGTCTCAAAAGGAGAACGGAAATGTACGATTATGGGTGCGAGTGCGTAGAAAGAGAGTGTTGTCACTGCAAGCACCTCATGAATCTTATCCGTCAATCGGACAAGTCTGTTCTCCAAATAAAATTGCAAAATGAATTATCGCTGTGCGTAGTAGTTCCAGGATTAGGGTGGAACAATTGTCCAAATATTTCGTACAGTCGCACTTGTTAAAAAGGCAGCAAATTTAATGTGCGGAGCCAACAGGAAGCGATTTCTGTCAAAAATTGATTGAAATTTTTTTTTTCTTCCGTTGAAGCTAAAAAAACTGGGTAAAAAAAATTGGGTTCTTTTTTTTCAACCGGCTGCAATTTTGTTATTCAGGGGTTTTTCAGAAAACAAAAAAATTATGAGGGGCTCCAAATTTAGTCTATTTTAATCATTTTTAACCCGTGTTTGTTTAATATGAACTGGAAAGCCTGTGGAGCACCTCGTGCAGACCAAAACACGCCGTACATGGTTTTATTTGATGGGAGCTGGAGCTGCCAGTTTGGATTTTTTTTCATAAATACAATTGGAATTTACTCTTCATTGATAAAAGAATAAAATACGTTGAAACCTATATCCTGGAGTATTTATTTTATATAAAAAAAAATTTCGACTTTCAGGCATTTTTCATGCCTCACAACGGTAACAATCCCTTAAGGGGCTATTCTACTGTGATGGCTCAAAAAATAAAAAAAAAATTTAATATTTTTTTTTTACACCTGTTGCATGTATCGGTACAAACTTTTTTTTCGCTTAAAAGTACACTCTTATAGAATAGAAAACAATTTTTTTGTGGCATATAAATGTATAACTATTTAACAGTCTATAATCGTGTAAAGGCATGAAAAAAATATGTCGCTGGTGTTGATGATTTGCGCTCTTCAGGTAATCTGAAACAAAAAATTCAAAAACATTCTTAATCTGTGTGGGTGTCGCTATCGTTCGAACTAAAATGATTAAAAAATATTAATTTTTACTTAAACTTTCGCCCGAATTATCACGAAAAAAACAACGTGTTTTTCGAACACTTTTGCAAAAAACGACGCCATTTTGTTATTTTTAAATATAAAATAATCATTCTATTTCGGGGGATAGCGACAGATTAAGAATTTTTTCGAATTTTTTGTTTCAGATTATCTGGAGAGTGCGAATCATCAGCGCCAGCGAGATACTTTTTTTCATCCCTTTACACGATTATCAATTGTTAAATAAATATACATTTATATGCAAAAACAAAAATTGTTTTTTATTCTTTAAGAGTGTACCTTTAAGATTAGGCCACTCTAGAGGCCAAAAAGGGCAAGTTTTGTGATTTTTTTTCAGTGAAACCATAAAATAAATCGGAATTAAAAATTAGGGGTTTTATTATACACGTGATTGACTATATAAAATTATTTTTTCACCGCGATTCATGTTAAAATGACGACTGTGCAGTATTTTTCCGATGATGCCTTTATTTCTGGAAGGTCAACGGCCGGACCAACAGCTCCTATAATTTTTGAGTTATGATGAGACTGACATTTTTTCGATTATATATAAAAATAGCTATAGAAGTACGTAGGATTTTTTTGATATATTTTTTTTTGTCAAAATGGCGAATTTCTTAAACAAAAAGTATAGAATGCCATGAGAAAATCGTCAGAAAATTGTTTATAAAAAAGGAACTATGCAATATAATAAAAAAAACCGACGCAGTGCCTCAGAAAATGTAATTCTAAATATACAGTTAAACTTTCAAGTTAATCGGTTGAAATTTGTTTGAGTTATGAGTCCGACCGCCTTGAAAAATGTAGTTTTGAAATAAACGCGTTGAAAGTTAGTAGAAAGTCACGACATGAATCAAGAGGGGTTGCGCTAGAATTCGAAAATCGAGTACTTAGAGATTTTTCATACCCATAATATTTTTGAATATAATTTTATAGGTACTAAGGTACATTTTTAACAAAAAAAAATCGATTTTTGGAAAATTCTAGAGTAGCCTAAGGCCTTAAGCGAAACAAAAGTTTGTACTGATACATCCAACAGTTAAAAAAAAAATGATTAAAAATAGCTTATTTCTTTAACCATCGTAGTAGAATAGCCCGTTCAATCATTACGAGAGGTGCGACTGTATCATGACACGTGTTTATTGGCGATAGCGTTGCATCTACTATTGTTTGAAGCATGGAATCTTGTCGTCAGGCAACACCAACGGGTGCGACTAATCAAACTATATAGATATATGTGTGTGTACAATCGACATTGTTTTACAATACCCGCCTATGCGCCATTCCGACACCATGTGAACAAACATTTGCGAATGAAAGCGCGTTGCGCGTGTCGCACTGGTATTTGCACTGCGTATCGCAAATATCTGGCACCGCATGTTTATCCAAGGACTAGACCCATCCACGGAAAAAGGGATTCATGCCCGGAGGGTTCAATTCTCCCGATGTGTATCTATCACTTCCTCGACTTCACCAACAATAGTTTGCAGCCGATAGGATACAAACTGAAACGAACGAGATGTGTTTTTCCATAGACTCATTGGCTGCTGCGTGTCCTCGATACACTCGAACGAATGAAAGATTTTTCCACCCGATACCACTAGGATTTTGATGGATATCTGAATGAATCTGGATCAGTTATTAGGCGGCGATAACGTTGACAGGTACGTCAGAGCATCATGAAACAGTCCAATGAGTAAGATATGACTGTGTATGATCATTTCCTATGAGGAAGATTTAGGACTGTCCGTGATCATTGATTATGAGGACGAAATAGGGTTGGCTGTGATCATTTCCAATCAAAAAGACATACAACTATCCATAAAAGTTGTCTACGAGGAGGATATCGAATACTCCTTGATCATTTCCTGTTAGGGAATAAAATTGGCAGGGCATCCCTAATACAATTCGAGGCCTTCAAGGGATTATTTGTGGATTCCATAGTAGGATTTTCCGTAAAAGAGCCGGACCGGGCCCCTATTAGGAAATAATAGGGTAGGTAGATTGACTAAAACTATGGTTTAAGTACGGAGACCAAGTAAAGGGCTTTATGGGGTGTAGTTGTAGATTCCCTAGTAGCGAATTCCCCAATACTACTAGACTTTTCTATTGTAGGGGCAGATCAGTATAAATTGCTTAACTAAAGAATTTGTGGCATAATAATTATCGAAATCGATTAAATATATTAATTAAACTATGCGTTTAGTAGACGAGCTGTGATGCCTTGAACCAACTCGCATGCAGTGCGTTCATTGGAACTACACGGGATCAAACGTGTCAAAATATGCGACAGAATTCTAAGCTTCGAATGTATTGAAATAATACATTTCTTTTTCACAATGCATACCCACCCTAGTACCCATATGGCTGCAATAATTTTTATGAGGCATCGTTGAGGCAATTTTAAAGGACCTGGATATTTTGCCTTCAATGGCCCTTGGTAGCGAAGTGTGTCCGGCCACTGATGGCCCATTTGAGGTTTCCAGACTAGGACCTTAATAAAGTTAGGGAAAATTAAAATGAGCCCGATCAAAGCCCGAATTTCGTCACGGGGTAAAATGTAACTGCCTATGATCGTTTCCTAAAAGGAATACATACGCCTGCCCATGATCATTTCATATAAGGAAGCCATAGCTGTACGTCATAATTTCCTGTGAAGAAAGCATATAACTATCCATGATCATTTCTAATGATGAAGAAATAGAATTATCGACGGTCGTCTCCAATGAGGAAAGCGTAGCACTGTTCATGATCATTTTCTATAAAGAAGACACAGGCTGTCCACTACCATTTCCTATGACGAAGACATACATCTACCCATGATCATCTATGCATATAAAATAGTTCCGTGGCTGACTTCCGATCGCTGAAGATAGATACATAGCATTTGGAAGAGGGTGCACCTCTACACTCTCTATGGAGAAAGAATTTTTCGAAAATCAACCCCCAGAAGGATGAAATGGGATGTAAAAGTTTGTATGGAAAATTTGTTTCCTTGCGTATATCAACTTGAAACTCGGTATAAATATTCTTCAAAGTAATTCTAAAACGCATATTTTAGGATTTTTAAAAACAACCCCTAATAAGGGGTGCAATTGATAAAATGTACATTGATTTTGATCAGTTATTTTAATTCGAGCTCAGCAATTTTAGTGAGGTTTATGTTTGGATGAACCGTTATTATTTTGACTTTGTTTCAATTTTAATGTAATCTGTTCAGAAAAACACCTGCCCTGAGGCCCTAATATAATAGCTTCAGGCCAAATTTGACGCAGGCGAGCGCCAGTTTCCTATGAAGAAGACAGAATTGTACGTCATCATTTCCTATGAGGATAATATGCAACTGTTCATAGTACTTTCCGATGATGAAGACATTGAACTTTCTATGATCATTTACAATGACACGGAAATCACCGTCCATGATCATTTGATTTAGCTAGACTAATGCAGCACGGACTCATCTTATTGTAAGGTTGAAGGTTTCAGGTCACTAGCAAATGGTCCAAGTGAAGAGTCTTGGAATTGACCAGACTATGCAGCTCGTAGGAAAACAAGTTTCAAGTTGCCGATTATATTGGATCGCCCTTCGTGAATCCAAGATTCTTTTGGGTGCATCTGAGAACTGGAAGATCGGTAGGTCATCCCAGAAACGTTGTGCTCTCGCCCTCATGCGAAGCGTGATAAGTCGAAGGTCTATTTTGACCTTCCGTCACGATACGTTCATCCGCATGGAGCACGGAGTTGGCTCAATGTCGTGGTAAATCAATCTGGCATACCGGATCACGCGAGAGAATTTCTACGATCTATCGTGGGTCAGCGACTACGGTTGTAATGCATAAATGTCAAGTGTATCACCGTACGTATTTAATTGCTGAATGATTCCGAAGCTGGAGGTCAAGTCCTTGTCAATAGAGTTTTACACGTTGCAAAATTGCACGACCGTGTCGCAGTATGATAACTTATGCAGGCTATTAGGCTCCAGTAACAATGTTTCTTTCCATCGAAGGTATTGGGAACCCCTTCTATTTTTCATAACTTTTAAAATAAATAACTTTTTTCAATTATTTTCTTTTGGGATTTATTTTATCCATTAACGTCAAAAATGAGAACATATCTTTTTGTAGCTGTCGCTTGAGCTTTCCTTCATCTTCTGCAATAGATTGATTCTTTTTTAACACTTGAAAAAAAATACAATATGTACCTACATTTTCATGCTGTCTTTTAATATTGAATATCATTACAATAATTCTTCATTTACGACATCGAAAATAGTTTCATAGAGATTGATTATAATAGAGAAAATAATTATATAGAGATTGATTAAAATATTGTTAAAAAAAAACTTTCGAAAATTAAACAAAATATATATAATATTATCAAAAATTATACTATTATTTCCTGAATTCCAACGTATACCCTTGCCCGTTTTTATGTAACTTATTTGAAATTATATATATTTAAATTGTATATATATTTTAAGTAATTGTCAAAAGTTTATTTAACAATTTTTTCATCAGTCGCAATACATTCGTTGGAATTATTGCTCTCTACTTCTTAATGGCAATAACTAGAATGACATACTCATTACCAAATAGGAAAAAAAAAAATTCTAATAAATATATTAAGACTGATCGATTAGGTGTTAAATTTATTTTTTAATTATCTTATGCACCTATCCCTGAACTAGATCACGTGGAGCTTTTTTGATTCTATCTCGATGCATTGTATTTTCATTCATTATTGGAAAATATTTATATAAATAATAAAATATATCTTTTAATCAATGTCCAAAAGTTTGTTGAACAATTTTTTAATCAACTTCAATATATTCTCCAGAAGAATTTTTTTGTACTCACTTATGACAATAACTAGAATGGTCTCAGCTACTTATTAATCAATAAAATATAATAACTTCAATAAATATTTATTGAGCCTGATTAAAAAATTGTTAAAAAAATAATAAAAAGTAATTTAACGTACCTATCCCTGAACTAGATTACGTAGGGCTTTTTGTGATTGTGTCTCGATGCATTTTTTCCATTTTTTTTTTCCCATATACGACATGACAGCCATTCGATATTGTTAGAATGAGAGTGGCGACCGCAAGAGTACGTCTTGAAAGGTGCGGTCGATACGCGCAGTGGATGATTATCAACTCGTCTATATATATATATATATATATATGTATATATCAGTATCGCTGACAGATACCAGAATTGTGCAACGAATCGTGAGGCAAGGTCGATCGAATTATATCGATCGTGATAGATCCGTCGACAAGGGTGTAACCGCAATCGTGTATGTGTGGGTGTGTGTGTGTGTGTGTTTGCAAGGATACTTCCGTGCGACAATATCCTTGCCCACAAATCTATATATATCTACAAATATTTATTTACCTCTATACATAGGGCTTCAAAACGTAGCGTGGGTGGATTTTTTTTTTCATTCATTCATATAAAAACGATATTCCGAGGCCATATTAATTCAAAACAGTAGATTAAAAAAACAATAAAAATAAAATAGCATTGAGAAGGAGGCAACATTTTTTCTTCCTACTCTTTTCTACTTTCGAATTAAGCGTTTTGATGAAATTCTCGTGTCGCTTCACGTGGAACGCAACGTAGAAGGCGAACGAGACTGTCCGTTAGCGGGTGTGTGTGTGTATCTTCGCGCATCAAATCAGCTGGTGCCCGATAAAGCCGAACCGAAAGTTCCGAGCCGGAAGCGACAGGGAAGCGCGTCAATATCCACGAGGAATCGATAATTGATTCGCGTCCACCGAGGAACTGAAAAAAATATGCTCAATTCCAAGGAACACACACCCACGCAGTTGTGGAAAGGAAATGAGAAGACATTGAGACAAACGAAACGCAAAATTTAGCGAACTCATTTACATCGTTCTGTCCCATTTCCACCATCTTAAAGATCATAATCATTTTAAGGGAAAAAAAATTATAAAAGAAAATGTTTTAACGAAAAAAATACGGATTTTACCTAGCTCGTGGCTGGAAACAAGAAGAGTATTCGTGATTTTTTTCTGGGAAAACCTGTGCATTTTTCGATTTTTTTCCCCGTTTACATTGAAGAGTATGGTTTTAAGGCCGTATTCTAGTGTAAACATCCAAGGTGATTCTTAATGAAATTTTCAATGAAATTCGGAAGATGTATTCCTTAAGGGGCGTATTGGTGCACTGAGAAAGGATTTTTCCAAAAACAACCCCTAAAACGACGAAAATGGTATGCAGAAGTTTGTATGGAAAATTGTATTCCTTCCGTGTATCAACTTAAACCTCGAGATAAATATTCTTTAAAACAAATAATAAAACGTATGATTTGGGATTTTTTATGCAACCCCAGATAAGGGGTGCAACTGGTAATGAAGTTTCTACGGGCCGAAATCCACGCGTGTGAAATCAAATAATTCATATTTGCTTTAAGCAATCCGTGGCCCCCTGTTTTATCGTCATTACGGGATCTTTTGAATTTTCTACATGCGCAGAGCAGTTTGTGCCAGATGATACACTGCCGAAATAAAAAATTTTAATTTAAATAGGATCTATCTAAATCAAATATATTTTTACCTTGTCTCGCGGCCTACTACGACCCTATGAGTTCCAAATGTATTTTTTAAGTCATTCCTTTTAAATACTAAATATATTCAAATTAAATGAATAAAGATGAGAAACCGACAAGTGGATGTGCGGTCGGGGTTCGGCTCTGGCGGTACTTCGAGTTAAACAGCATTGCGCATGGCCAATACTCGGAGCGGTGATCGCTTAGCCGTGCACCGACTGGCGCATCAACCAGTAATCGGAAGGCCAATCCTTCTGATACTTTGATGTAGATATACTTGAGTAAACGTATTGTGCACCAGTGAATCAGAAGAATACGGGGCCATATACACCGGTACGGGTTTTCCATAGTTTCCCCGTACCCTTGGCAAATGTGGTATAGTGTAGCTTAAGGCCTAAGGCCACTCTAGAATTTTCCAAAAATCGATTTTTTTTGTTAAAAATGTACCTTAGTGCCTATAAAATTATATTCCACAAGATTATGGGTGTGAAAAATCTCTAAGTACTCGATTTTCGAATTCTAGCGCAACCCCTCTTGATTCATGTCGTGACTTTCTAATAGCTTCAAACGCGTTTATCTCAAAACTACATTTTTCAAGTTGGCCGGACTCATAACTCAAACAAATTGTAACCGATTCACTTGAAATGTTAACTGTATATTTAGAATTATATTTTCTGCGGCACTACGTAGGATTTTTTAATTATATTGCATAGTTCGCTTTTATAAACAATTTTTTGACGATTTTCTCATGGCATTTTATACTTTTTGTTTTAGAAATGCGCCATTTTGACAAAAAACAATATATGAAAAAAATCCTACGTACATCTATAGCTATTCTTATATATAATCGAAAAAACTTTAGTGTCTCATCATAACTCAAAACTTATAGGAGATGTTGGTCCGGCCGTTGACCTTCTAGAAATAAAGGCGTCATCGAAAAAATGCTGCACAGTCGCCATTTTGACATGTATCGATGTGAAAAAATAATGTTGTATGGTCAATTACGTGTATAATAAAACCCCTATTGTATAATTCCGATTTATTTTATGGCTTCGCTGAAAAAAATAACAAAATATGCTCTTTTTGGCCTCTAGAGTGGCTTAAGGCCTTAAGACGGCTGTGAACGCAACGGAAGTTAGGTTAGATTTGCGAAGTGCGGGTACGGAGTGATAGGAAAAGGGTTCAATTGGGAAGGGTAATACGTAAAAACCCGCAAGGGTATACGTTGGAACACAGGAAAAATAAAATAATAAAGATTAGATTCGAATTAAGTTAATGAAAATAAAACACGATATATCGCACGAATACGAGAAAGGTATAGGTCAAAAGGTATAGGTTCGAGACATAAAAGTGCGGTGAAAAAAAGTTAAATTATTTTTCTTTTTTTCACTAACAAGGCTGTTATTTGGGAAAAAAAAGAAAGGTATCGTCGTGTCTTTTATTGACAAGCGCGATTATTTATGTATAGAAAGACTAACCGTTTTCCTCAACTGCAGAATGTTACAACAGTCTTCTAATGAAAGCAAAGCGATAAGATTTTTGAGAGCATGAATCGTGGACCATTTTTCCGTTTGTCTCTTTTGTCTTATACTACAAGATGAAACCAAATCACAGATTTATTAGAAATAAATAAAATATTTAGTTATTAGACGATATTAAATAGATCTTCATTTGAATAAATGAATATATTTGAAATCAATAATTTTAATAATGGAATGCAATACGAAAAATTTGATTTCACGAAAAATTTAGGTAATTCAAATAAAAAAAAAAATCAAACAGACGCATCTAGTTAATATCAAAAGAATTTTTCTGTCAGTGTAGAGTCATTATACAAATTATTAGTTAGAAATGTAGTTAGCCCGTCACAAAGTGCGGCATAAATGACACGAATGTTGAAGTCGTAATTTTTTGCTAAAAATTCGGTAGCTTCGCTTGAAATTTTTCCAGTACACCGGGTTGTATTATTACTTAATTGTAAACAAAAATCATTTAGTTGTTAAATATTCGAGTTCGTAAAAAAAATAAAACATTAAATGAAAAGTTCGTGAAGGAAAAATGGTGCTCTTTATTTTCGTTATCGAATTCGTGGACGGCACTCACCGGGTGTCGAGCTGAAAATTGTCCGATTGCCGGTACCACTACCGATGGTCGAACCTGTACAGAATCTAGGCAGATATTGGCATCCGCCCGGATCGAAAGACCTACCTTTATAAGCGTCCGCATACTTGTATTCATCGCGGTTCTCCTTTAAGTTATCTACATGTGTGACAAGCGTGTGGGTCGGTGAACTTGCTTCCTCTCGTGATACCGTGGGGCAAAGGCGGGGCAGCTACCATTGTATTGAAGATACATATACAAATATCTATAAACCGAACATACCTCACCCTTGGTATTAAAAAATCACCAGAGGAAAATACGTAACGTAGTGATAAAAAAAAAACGAAAAAAAAAAAAAAAACATTCCACTGATTTACTTGCTCAATCCGAGTGTTGTACATATGCGGAGTCCGGATGACATTTATTGCCACGTGGGGAGCGCTTGTTAAATGCGTTAGCTTTTTATCGACATGCGTTCGCGTAATGGGGTGTACAAGGGGTGCTGTCGCTCGATATGGGCGTCAGTCGCGACACTTCGAGATAAATGTCCTCGACGATACTCGTATGTGCAAACGGTAACGCGAGCATATAGCAGCAGGCGCGCGGAAGAAATTCCGTTGGACTTCACGACGGAATGTTGATCGACCCTCGCGTATCCGGGATCTATTATTTTCCACGAGCGCACCGAGGCTCCTCGGGGTCGAGTACGAAATTGACCCGCGGGCGAGCCCGAGGAAAAAAAAAAACTTGTGCTCGCAGTGTCGCGTAAGCTTCTTAAGTGTGGAATATTTGCAACGGTGTGCGTGCGGATTTAGTGGACAATTGCAGAAATATTGTCATTGGATACAGTCCGATTCGGACTAGGATCCTGATTTCTCAATTGGAAAAGAGTCGGACATCGGATCGAATCCGAGAGTGAAATCTAACGCTCGCAAATCGGATTCCAGCCAGGATCCTAATCCGGTACATTTGAGGACTCTCGTCAGAATTCAAATAAAAACTTGTCATCCAGCCTAGAATCCCGAACTTCTAGAGCAAGATCTAGTTCGATATTGAATCGGATCGCAGGGATAAATGTAAAAATCATCAGGAAATACCGATCCGTACCAACTGGAGACACTGGACATTTACTGAAATCATTTATTCAAGGATCTGAAAAAGATTAGGTAAAAATTGATGCTTACAGTATAACTGTCAAAACTCATATATTGGGTGAAGAAAAAGTTCTGAGCGTTTTCATCTAGATGTCTTTAGTGAGCCATATCTCACGATGTATAGATCGCATCGGGTCATCCTATACGGCGATTTAAGGGCGGGGTAAAGTTAATTCGGCGAAAAAAAGGCATGTTTTTAAGAGTTTTTTTTGGCGTAACGGATAGTGTTCGTTTATTGAAAAATTTACATATAATAAAGTAACATTTGAACAACATTCTCCTAAATTTGCATTGCAAAATATTGAAAATTGAGCGAGTGAAAATTAAACCCCGGAGGCGCCTCGAAAAAAAGTTGGTTTGCGGTGTGCACCATAACTCGCAACAGAATCATCTGAAACAAAAAAATCAAAATGCATTTGTTAAAGGAGATGTTTCTCGAGGTAATGACGGGAGGATTTTTTTTTTTTTCGATTTTTCGATTTTTCGTAGCACTTGGGAGCCAAAAACCCGATTTTCGCTAAAAAAAAATCGGCTAATTTGTTGTTGAAAAATTAGTAATTATTAAAAAAAAACAAAAAAGCTCTCGACAATACCTGGTGAATTATGTGAAGAAGTACTGTGCAAAATTTCAAAGCGATTGGTCCAGTAGATTTTGAGTTATCGTGCACACGGACTTCAAATATGACAAGTCTCAGAAAAACGGTTTGAAAAACGCAGAAGAGTTTGGTCGCTTAGCGCTCATTGCACATAAGTTTGAGAACACTTCTCGATTGCATAAAAATCTGAGAAAATGCATGCATACTAAAGGTACTCAAAAGATTAATTTTGCATAATAATAATTCCAAAATGTTATTAACAAAATGATGAAAAAAAAAAAATTAGTCAACAAATTTCCCCGCAACCCAATTTTTTTTCATGATTCGTTCATTTTTCTGAATACGTATGAATTTTTTCAGATTTTTCAATCATCTTTGAATTTTTAGAAATTCAAAATAAAACTCAATAATTTTCTTATACTCACTCAAAGTCGTCGATGCCAGGTCCGTAGAGCAAAAGGCTTCCATCAAGATGATCGAGAGCATCTTTTTGCGTTTGTCTACGCAAAACTCTTTCTTCTTTACTGTCGTGCGCCGCCCAGGTATAAAACCCGGCATGGAGCAATAGACGCTCAAATACTTATAACTTCGTCAATTTTACTCCGATCGACTTGAAATGTTAACACAATATTCTTGAGATATTATGCATTCATTTAAAAAATGAAAAAAAAATGAAAAAAAAAAATTTTTAATACTTTACCCCGCCCTTAAAGGTGACATTACGCTTCAAAAAAAGTTCTTTGACAGTTTTGTGTTCGGTAAAGCCAGTTGTGTGTTACAGCGTTCCAAAATAGAGGTAAAAAAAGAGCAAATTCGATACATTCTTCTGTACCACTACGACCAAGGTGAAAAGGCGGAGCAGGTGGCGAAAAAAAATGTGTGCTGTTTATGGACCCAATACAGTATCGAATGCAACAGTAAAGCAGTGGTTCCAACGATTCCGTTCTGGTAATATGGATGTCGAAGATGAGGCACGTTCTGGTAGGCCAATCGTCGAAAATGTCGATAAAATCATGGAAATCGTCGAGTCGGACCGGCATGTGAGCACTTATTCCATTGCCCAGGAACTGAAGTTTAGCCAGAAAATCGTTTGGAACCATTTGCATAAGGCTGGTCTCAAGAAGAAGCTCGATGTATGGATGCCACACAAATTGACGCAAAAGAACCATTTGGACCGAATTGATGCCTGCGATTCTTTATTGAAACGTAACGAAATCCACTTATTTTTGGATTAGATTTTTCGAAATACATGCGGCCATTAATATCGCAACAATAACGAAGGTTATTGTAGAATTATATTTATATACATATATAGACGTCGTCTACACAGCGATGATGATAATGACAGAAATTTCACCAAAATTTTATATTCCTTCCTGGTAAAATATTTATCGATGGAATTAATCCAATTAATTGAGTTGCATTCGTATCGCGATAAAATCGCAAATATTCGTGAATACATATACCCATAATATTTTGCACTTTCGATCTCTGTCCGCTAGAACCATTAAATATTTTTCATACGTTACGCACACAGGCCACAAATAGCTTCGCTGGTTCTCTTTCGCCTGTAATCACCTATTGTACGATGGAAAATCCGAAACTGCTAACGGAGATATTCATTATGTCGGAATAACGAGTACGAAAGCGGATAATTCGAATACTCTCGCTCAGTTTTCATTTCGCATATAAAAATCGACAGTGTTAAATTGTCTATTTAAAATTGATTACTGTTCCTCGTCACGGTTGTTATTTATTTTTATTTATTTTTTTCGCTATATTGAATCAATTTTGTTTCCATGAAATTGTCAACATTTTCGTGGTTCGCGTCGTTTTTTATCAACTGCGACATTGACTATAATTTTTACGAGATTTATCGGGGATACGCATAATTCAAGTGCATAAATTAATAATATTGAAGGAGGCTATCAGTCTATAGCTCGGAAAAAAAACCGTACATTTCGACAATTTTTTATGGATGCACAATTGTTAGAATTAAAATTTCGGTTAGTGACCATTGTTCTATATATTTTCAACTATCTTTACAATTTTTTTCACAAGATCCTGCAACATAATGGATGGTTGAAACGAGTCATTTTTGTCTGATAGTGTCTTTTGTGATCTGACTTGACAGTTTCTTTTTTTAACCTTATAGGAACATTTTACATCGACGTACAGTGGGTAAAAAAAGTATTTGTACACCGCATGTTTTTCGAATTGTCCTACGAAAAAAAATAAAATGCTTCAGTATGTTTTTTGTTAAATTTTTGTCGAACATTTTATTGTTCTTCGAAAAAAAAAGGCTAAAGTATTTTTTTTTTCGCAGGATAATTTGAAAACCACGCGATGTACAAATACTTTTTTTACCCACTGTATGTAGAGAATTTTTTTATGTGTTGAAAACTTTTTTCGAAAACTATTATTCTTGGAAATTTTTTTACGGATAACAGTTTTTTCAAATGTGTTTTTGGTCTCTGCGGGCGCTCTGCAGTCTTGCCAGTTCATCTTAAACAAAAACGGGTTGAGAATGCTTGACATGGTCTACATTTGGAGGGCCTTAACATTTTTTAGGAGGGCCTGGTCTACATTTGGAGGGCCAATTTTCTGAAATCCTCCTAGATAATAAAATGGCAGCCGTTTGAAAAGAGAAACCCAATTTTTTAGCCAGTTTTTTTTTTGTTTAAACGGACGATAAAAATATTTCTAAATCAATTTTTGACAAAAATCGCTTCCTGATGGCCCCGCAAATTAAATGTCCTTTCAATAGCACAGAGATTCATGTGAATCGGTTCATCGGTTGTAGCTGTAGAGCGCCCTGCGCGCTGAATAATGCTGTTTGCAGAAAAACGCATTTAAGAGATCAGAATATTTGCGGAAATTTTCGTTTTTCTAAAAACATCAGTTTCGTATGCTACGTACCTGCAGAAATACGGTAGAGAACGTTATTTAGGTACGAGTGACCGATAAGGGGCTAAAAAGAGTGATACGATAGAAGCGTCTCTGCGCGCTCAGCGCACAACCGCCGGGTCAAACGTCCAAAGCTCGCAGAGAAGAGATCCGAAACCAAAAATGCCAAGAAAGTGAAGCGTTTGAAGAAGCTGAAGAAATAATGCATGGACCAGACATTGCTGATTGAAGGTAAGAGGCTTTTTTCAAAAGTTTTATGTACATTTTTAGAAGAGAAACTTTAAACGCGTTTTTTCTAAAAACAACGTTTTTCGACCTTTTCGACATGATTTTGGAAAAACTATTGCCCCAATTAGGCTCAAATTTACAGGGATTATTCTATGCGTGTATCTCTTCGGCCCATACTAACGGTATATATATATATATATATATTCATCAATATTTAATCCTACTTTTAAAGAATTTAAATTGTAAAAAACAGTCAAAAAATTCAAAAGTGCGGCAATTTGTTTTCTTTTTATAGGGGGTGAATGTTTTTAGTAGGGGTCATAGCTACAACTCCACTTTATAATAAAATACTCGACTTTTAGTTTTCAGATGCTCCAAAATTAAGATTTCGTGTAGACAAGGTGAAAGCAGGGGTAACTTCAGGCAGGCAGATCACCTAGATAAATTCAAGAATACATTCAAAAAAAAATTTTTTGTTGTACTTTGAAACTTCTATTTTTATGTATAAAAATATTAAAATATGGAGATAAATTTTATTATGAAAAAAAAATTCTTGAAAATATGTGCAATAGATGGAGACTGATGCCTTAAAGTTTAAAGTTTGGGCTGTAAACACTACGATACTTTAGATATGAAAATATCCTTTTATCCACGTGTTCTAACCACTTTGAAGATGCAAATTGTGTAAAAAAAAAATCGAAATTTTCATAGTCTTGAACGGTAACCTGCCCTTAATATGTGAAACGATGCCCACGAGATTCGCTAAATGAACCGTAACGATTGAACCGTCTGGGGAAGTTATCGTATCGAGCCTCGCGAAAGCATCACCACAGACAATGCAACGAGCGATTGCTCTCGCTGCAATCTTGATCCAAGCTGCGTGGGCAATGCCTTACCCTAAACGGATGCACAATGTGAGCCTGCGACGACGCAACGACCGAGAGATTAACGTGCCTCGTTGCCTACGCCCTGTAAACACGACTACGCTATTCCTACTCCTATCAGGGCGCACCGATGATACTTTTTTTCTTTTCTTCACAAGCTTCGGCTCGATGAGTCCACGTCTTGTGCGCAAGGTCGTCCCGGTGCGGTGACTCGAAACGTCGACGCATCGAGAAAGTGTACGGGCGCGCGTCCTTCCAAGGTAGATGCGATCAATGGGGGACACGGATGATCTGGAAGATCGCTGATCACCTGTCACGAGGCAATCTAGGTTTGCAATGAGTCCGATGGAGAATGAAACTCGTGCCGTAGGCGCTTCTTGTAGCAATAGCTATGTGCCAGATACGAGGACTTTGATGTCAAATATACTAGGTTTGGGCTTGTTTGAACTTTCAGATATTTGAAGACTTTTTGGTCAATTGTTGGCTTGGGATCGTTTGGGGTTTGCCGGCAATCGCTGCTTTGGAATTGTTTGGGTTTGGAAATGTTTCGAGGCTTTGCGATCCGTTGTTGGTTTGGGGTTATTTGGGCTTAGAGATGTCTGGAGGCTTTGCCATTAACCTCTAGATTTGGGGTTGTTTGGACTTAGAATGGTTTGGGAGCTTGTGACCCTCCAAAATTGATAGTTTTTAAGCTCACGGTTTAGAGATGTTTTGAGGAATTGCCATCTACCACTAGATTTGGGATTATTTGGGTTTAGAGAAATTTGGAGGCTTTCCCACCAATCGCTAGTTTTGAGATTGTTTGGGGTAAGAGATATTTGGAGGCTCCCGTGCAGAAATATTGTCATGGATACAGTCCGACTTGGACTAGGATCCTGGTTTCTCCATCGGGATCCAGTCGAAAATGGGATCGGGTCCGGAAGTGAAATGTAATGCACGGAAAGCCGTTTCCAGCCAGGATCCTAATCCGGAACTATTAAGGACTCTAGTCAGAATCCGAGTAGAAACTTTGCATAGAATCCAGGCTAGAATCCCGAACTTCTAGAACAAGATCTAGTTCGATATCGAATCGGATCCCAGGCATGAATTTAAAAATCACCAGGAGATACCGATCCGTATCAGCTGGAGACGCTGGACGTTTTCTGAAATCTTTTATTCAAGGATCTGAAAAAGATTAGGTTAAAATTAGTGCTACCGTATATCTGTCAAAACTTATATATTTTAATAACAGAATTTCGAACAAAATTCTTCACATGCATTAAAAGACCTTGAAAGACTTATACTTGCAGGAGAAAAGTGTTGCAGGAGAAAACATGTATTTAATACGTATTTCAAATTCTTGCCACCACGTCTCCGCCTCGTGCTACGTAGTGTGCGCCATCTGGATTCCGATGAGAATATCCCTTCTAGAGAATCCGTATCATACCCCAATCGGGATCTGATTTGAACTTAATTATTCCTAAGAAATTTCTGCACGTGCTTTACTGGTAATGTCTAGCATAGGGCTTGTTTATTTTAGTTTATTTTGTTTAGAGTTCTTCAGAGTCTCTGCCATCAAGCGCAATTTTCAGTTGAGCGACTTGTGATGCCTTGCCATCGAATGCTAATTTCAATCAATCGTTTTTCTATTTACCGCTAGTTTTCGCTTTGCTTGGGCTCTAAGATGGTTAGAAGCTCCGTCATCACTCGCAAGTTGGGTCATTGTTTGGGTTCAAATATGTTCAGAAGATACGTCAACAACAAGTTTAGGATTTGTTCATCGGGTCAGATGCTTTGCCATTGACTGCAAGTTTTTCATCATCCCCAACAATCTCAACGATCCTCAAGAATTTCCGACCGAATTTATGCTTTGCCATCGACATCTCATCTGGTATCAAACGGATGCGCATGCACACTCACGTAAGCGCGCGCACAATAATCCATATGCCGTAGAGCGTTGAAGGACCAACGCGCTGAGCAGTATTCGCCGGGTTTGAACGCAGCGAACGTGTAAGAAGAAACAGCAGAGCTGCGTCGAGTGATTTCTGCTCGAGGCATTGGTAGCGCAGCGTATCCACCATATCTATATTACAGGCGTATTATTGGCTCAATGCTGATAAGAGTCAGCGGTGGTGCGTTGGTGCCCCGCGCGCGACCCAAGAGGCGCAGGTAAGACGGTTGAGAGCGAGAATGTTTGGCGTGTCCTGCCCCGCCCAGCTTCAAGTCCAATCGGACTACCCAACAGGGAGAACAGACAATGGGGTCCGCTATAAAAGCTGGCTCGAGCGAAGTAAACGACAGCACATCATCGTTATCCGTCAACGGACAACCACATCAGCGCAACTTAATCGCAGCAGCTTTTGTCAGCGTCTAAAGTCTCGAGAACGATAGCCCAACCGATCAAGATGTGCAGCCAGGTAGCGTTATTGTTGGTGGCTAGTGTGGCGATCACTTCCGCAGCGCCTTCAGGACTTTGGGGTCATGGCGCGGTGCCTGCGGGGCTCTGGGGTCATGGCGCAGCTCTGGCCGGGCCTGTTTTGGGCCCAGCGACGCTGGCTGGCCCAGCGGTAGGACCAGCTTCGCTCGCTGGACCGGTTGCTGGACCAGCTAGAATTTCGGGAGCTGTTGACGGTGGTGCTGTCGTCACCGGTTCCGTGGCCGCTCCATCCGTTGTCTCCGGAAGTGTCGTAGGCGGAACCGCTGTACTCGGAGCAGCTGGTCTAGGCTGGGGAGGTTATGGATTGGGTGGACACGCGCTCGGTTGGGGACTTGGGCATGGTAAGACTTTTGTTGGCTAATATTCACATACTTATGGCTTCAACCAGTCCGTCGATTTCCCCAATCAATTCGAATTCTCCAAAAACCCAAGTTACTGGGTGTCTGGCTTGATTCTATCAGCGCAAAGTCCTATCGCCACGGGAATTGCAGTGAAGGAAAATGTCTAGAAGAATGATTACCTAACGCAGTATTCTAGCCTAGAGGCCTAAATTTAGAGCTTAATAAAACAAAAAACAAAGAATATTTTTAGTATCCATTTTTACAGTGATTTTATTGATATTTTAGGAATTTACATTTAAAAATTTGTGAAAAATGAAATAAAAATTGCAAAAGTTATTGGCCTCTAAATGTGACCGAGAAAAAAAAAGTTGGGGTGGTTGACACGATTCCAAAGCTCCCATTCATCTGAAACAGAAATGAAATCAATTTTCTTGATCAATAAGAATTTCATTATGACAGGTACCAAATCATAGAGTAAACTTTCCTCCACTTCGAACTGATAATTTTTTGGAGCTCGTTCTCCTGAGCGAGCACTTCTAGCTTACTTAGAATCTTCTGATTGTAAATCTTCTGATTCTTAAAGTAGATTGAGTTTATCAAATGTCTAGTCTAGAATACTGCTTTAAATGTGTTGTATTGTTTGTTGGGGACAGGAGGCCACGGAGCCGTTCTAGCCGGACCAGCGGTTGGTCCCGCAGCTATAACCGGCCCGGTTTCCTCTCCGGCAGTCGTGGCAGGGCCTTCCGGTAGCATTGTCGCAGGCTACGGTGGTCACGGTGGTGTAGCTCGTGGCCTAGTCGGGGGTTATTGGTAATCCTTGATCCTGGCGCAAAAAAAGATAAATTAACCGTCATACCTCGTCAATCCTCAGCAGCCAATCGATGACCTCACGGACCTCAGCGACCACGCCAACCAACGTCATGATCTCGCCCATTTATGTGCTATACCGCTATAGGACCTCACATCACGTACAGCATTCTTTTTTCTAATGACGCATTGTTGGCTGTGTGTGTGTGTGTGTATGTTTGGGTTACACACACGTCATATGAATGTAATCGCCTTGTAATAATAAATGCAACCAATCGCAAAATCCACCTCTGCATACCTCCGAACGAAATAAGATACACGGGTTAAGTCCTAAAACTAGTAACCTTACGCGTAACAAATAACTCACATGACTTTACAGTGCACAGGTTCTACTCGGATGCGGATTGGGAAAAAATGAATCTAAAAGATTGAAGTATCAAGAGGCGCCGATAGAATATTTCAAAAAATTCATATCGCTGCAAATCTAGACTGCTCATAATCCAAGAACTTCCTGTCGCGATTGGGAAGAGTCTTTTTTTTTAAGAACCCATCTGCTCTCATCTTCTCGGAGTGAAGCAAGGAGGCGTGAAATCACGAAATAATAGAATCCCTGCAAGATCTTGGAGATTTTGCAGGGATTCGAGACGACAATCCTGCAGATCTTTCGTGCGCCTCGCGTCTCATCCTCGTGGATAATACCTTCTTTGGTGCCTATATATACCTTCGTCCATCCGTATACGTATTGCGAATCCGGTACATTATTATGTACGTGTCAATACCAGCAGAGTCTATTCCAATTGAGTATAGTTACTTTCATATTACATATATATATATATATATATGGTATATATAAGGGTGGTCCACTTTTTACCTTGTTTTAAACTTATTTGCCCGCCACCTGATCAAATTATGATAAGTAGAGAAAAAAATATCGCAAAGGCTCCCTGTAATGGGAAAATGTTTAGAGGTCGCTACCTCTAAACATTTAGAGTCGCTACTTTTGGAGTTCATCATTGAGTGTCCAGAATGACTCCTCAAAATAAAAATAAAAATATATAGAAAAACGCCTTGGCGAGATTGTTACCGTAAAGTGGCTACTGCCGTCCTAAAAAAGTTCATGAAGTCATCTATGGTATGTGTCAGAAGAGTCAATCTGTTTGTCTTTTTTCGATGACAACGTTCCAATTAAGACGAAGCGCGAAATGACTGAATCATTAGCACGTCTAGGGAGTACCAGTCGTCAAGTGAAAGCTGATATAACAGTCCAGAGCCTTCTTAACATTAAATTGGCCGACTTCGTAACCGCTTGTAGCTTGCGATTTTTCGAAATAATAAAAATTGAACCAACTTTTCTTCCTCGGGACCTACTGGAGTAGAAAAGCGTGTCCTCATCGTCGTTGACGATTTGCGGGAATTGTGCAGCTCGCAATTGGCATCTGAAATAGTCCAAAATTTTTTTATACATTCTTGACATGTTTTTTAAAAACATGAACCTAAATTTTGAAAAAATAAATCGAGAATTGAATGTTGGAATGTGTTGAAAAAAATAATCGATTTTTAGCATTCTTTCCCGGCATTTTGCAATAATAAATATGTTTTAAGCAATCTAATCTTTCCAACTTTAGGTTCATGTTTTAATAAATAATATTATGTAAACGTGTTCCAAATTTGAAGATGATCCATCAATTAGTTTTTGAGTTATGATTCCCGCAAATTAAAAAAATGCCGTTTCGAGAAAAACACGTTTAAAGTTTCACAAACAAAAAACTCAAAGTCAAATGTGTTTATTCAAATGATAAAGTATCTTACCGATTAATCAGCGTTTCCAGCACCATACAGCAGTCCTTCCTCTTCCTCATACAATTCATTTGAAGCTTTCATTTCCTCTTTACGAGCTTTTCGAGCTTCTTTTGTCTCTAATAAACTTTTTCTATTTTGCCGAGCCACGCGCATCTGATCCATTTGCTCGGCATATCCGTAGCTCTGCCAGCCAACTACGATTTATTCATAACCATGAGTAGGGCTGAATTTCCTTCATTGAATAAAATAGCAGCAAGAAATGCCGCTACGATTATTTTGTACCCAGAATGGACATGTTTTGGAGCTAATCACCAAACTACCTAACTGAGTGCTCGTGGATACCTGAGTGCGCTTGGGAGCCGAGCGGAGAGTCTTTATCATTTATATACATACCGTTAGAAGGAATCCGAATATCGTTTTGAAATTTCCAGGGCATATTCTTAAGATATTTTGCTAACTATTTATAAAATTAAAAAAAGAATTGATTTCTTGAAGCATATAAAGTGGTTGCCCGCCTTAATAGTTCCGAATTAGGATCCTGGCTGGAATCCGATTTGCGACCGTTACATTTCGCTCCCGGATCCGATCCGATGTTCAACTGGATCCCGATTGAGAAACCAGGATCTTAGTCCGAATCGGACTGTATCCATGACTGCAACCATATATTGCAACCATACATTTTTTGAATCCATATTGCAATCATATATTTTTCATATTGTAAAGCCTATATTGCATAGCCAGATAGTTCTGCAGACAACAATGACATTGTATGATACTGGAGTTGAAGGTCGGTACTTTTATACTACTATTTCATTAATTACCAACCCTTACATCAGTCAGTCAGTCTACCACCGTACCTAAAAAATATGACACTCTGCCTTTTTTCCGTCATTTCTCACATTTTTTCTCTCTTTGTTTATCTCCTTTCTGGATCAAATTCTAAAGTCCACGCGGACAAAGTTGCGGGCAAAAGCTAGTTATTTTATAAGATATGTCGAAAAAAAAAACTCCGGAGCTCATAACTTTTGCATCTCCCTGTATATGTAGGCATAAATAAGAACGAAATACTCTCTATAACTGTAGATACTCCATACAAATTCTGTGTACAATGCCATCGAACGGTGGAACCTTAGCTGGCCTGACCTCTATTGGGGCGGGGGGGGGGGGTCTATTGTGTCGACAATACTAGGTAGGGCTTTAGTATAGTGAGACGATACCGGGAGTCGTCAGTAATTGACGGAAATTGCTTTAACGCCAGTCCAATCAGTCGAGTATTCTCTACGCGACACAGAGCGAGGTGGCGAACGAAAGGTAGATGACGTTAAAACTCTCCGAGGCTATGCGGTGATGTGCCCTGGTGTTCAAACTCCCTTCCGATATCTCCTATATATAGGTCGATAGTATAGACGAGCTTTTTCCGTTTTCTTTGTCAAGGGACGAACCGAACGGGCCAAGTCTTCGGGCACCGCTTCCATCAACATCCGGCATTTTCTTCGCAATTTCTTGTACCGTATACCAGCGCTCTTTTCATTATTATCGGCATTATTTCTTTTAGCCCCGTCTCTTTAATCTTGAAACGAAAGCGGCGCGTATGAAAATTGTCGAACCGCAAAGTTAACGGGGAATGATTGTGCGTCCGGATTGCAAAGTTCCGCAAAAAATTTATCGGATATTTCGTGATAGAATTTTTATTTTGTCGTTAAGAAATATTGCAGTGATTATTTTTTAATTAATATTAAATATCGAGTACAATAAAATATAACAATATAATATTATAATAACATTTATAATATAAAATTCGGTTCTGACTAGTTCAGAACCGTTCTCAACTAGTTCAGAGGGTGGCAAAAACATAATAATAGCAATAATATAATATAATAATCTAATAATATAAAATATACTAAAATAATTATTATATTATTTATAAAATGGAATAACGTGGACACGTAAAAAGAGGAAGCACCCCGTACGGTGGAAAAAAAAAATGTAAAAAATATATATTAGGTTTAGTAAAAAGAAATTCATTATTTTTGCATGAAATTGAAGGCAAAAATAATGGATTTCTTTTTACTACACCTAATATATTATTTATATTATTTTATTATAATATAAAATAATAAAATAATGTTAAATAATTTTCGTCACTCCAGCGGTAACTCATTCAGGGGGTCCCAAGAAAAATTATTTTAAAAACTCAAATTCCTACTTCAGTCTACAAAAAGTTGCTCTGATACCGTAAGGTTTATGTTTTTAATTAAAAACTAAAATACTAAATTTTCGCGATCAAACGCAATATAGTGCGGCACAAGACTTTAGAAGCTTTTTTTCCAAAATGAATTTTTTCAAACAGGCTTGCAGCATGATTCGAATAATTCGAACTCATTAACTTCGAATTTTAACAGTGTCCTTAAAACTGTTCACGAAAACACCTGGGGCTTTCACAATTTGTTGAAGGCTCCTCTGCTACTAAACAATTTTTCACGATTTTTTGTTACTGAAAGTGAAACTGTTTATTCCAAATATTTGCCATTTGTGTGAAAAGCAACAAGTTTGAATATTCGTATGTATTTCGTCAGTTATTTCTACGCAGACTATGGAATATTATTGTTTTCTTCAGAGCCAAAATTTGCAGCTCTCATGATACAAGCCCCCGCAATTTTACAGATCACAAAACGTTTTCAGATACCTCCAGATATGCCCGATGAAGTTCTCCAAATCGATTTTTTGATGCACTTTTTTTTTATCACAAAACGTTCTTGAAGTTGCATCCATTTTTGGATCTCTGGAGTAGCGTTACCGCTTCCATTTTGTTGTCAACTTTATTACCCACTGATTTCCACAGTCCACCAAGTGCCAAGCTGCGACCCAGTCGTGTAAGACTTTGCGGCTATACTAGCCTAAGATTATAGTCTGGACTATTTACAGACGGAAAACAGGGATTGGCAGGGTCAACCGGAATTTATATAGGTCAGCTGATAGCGGAAATAAATTGATCGGAGAAAGCAGCCATATAGATCCAACTCGTATTACCTGATTAAAAGTAACGGAACGTCAAAAAGAAAATTGCGCGGTCGTGTTATGTGCCTGGAGAGAATCAAGGTTAGTGGAGCACTATAAAAGCATGTTCAACAGGATAGGTTAGCACAGTCTTTGAGCAAAAGTTCTTACGGTCGTTCGAAAAAGATCAGCTGAAGCAACGATGAAATTCCTGGTAAATAAAGTTAAGAGGGAATCAATTCTGGTGGAATGGAAGGCTGACAATTGAATCCAATGTTTCTGGGTAGATGGTCCTTGCAGCAGCGATAGCTGCGGTTTCGGCTGCCCCCAGTGGGATTCTGGACTTGCACGGACTAGGGGGTTGGACCGGTGCGACGGTGGTCGGTGGTGCAAGCATTGTCGCACCTCACGTGGGCGCAACAACCATTGCCGGACCCGTAGTCGGTGGCTCATTGGTCTCTGGGGCAGTTGCCGGACCGACTTTGGTGAAGGGAGCTGTTGCTGGGCCATCAGCTGTCATTGGATCCGTAGCTGGACCAACGCTCGTCTCCGAGCCGTCGCTCGGATTGACCATCGCCAATGGTAATGCCAAATGGCCCAGTTGACACAAAAGACAATCAAATACATAGAAGTTGACTCATCAGGAGCAGACTTCCGTGCTGTTGGACCTTGAAACTACACGGTTCAATGCTTATAGGAGGCTGGGTGGATCATGGAATTTTGGGTCACGGAGCTGTCGTCGCAGGACCTCATGCAGGCGCTGCCGCAGTCGTAGGGCCGGATGCAGGCTCCGTCCTGGTTGCCGGACCCGGAGGCGAATCGATCTCCACCTACGGTTCCGGCCACGGAGCTATTTTAGCCGCTCATCACGCTGTTCATGGACTGTGGTAGCGGCTTTTCTACTCGAGGATGAAAGGAAAAGCGGATGATTTGAAAGCCACCAAAACGATTCCAACACTGGCTCGTTATCGAAATACCCTGTCACATAGTCTTCTTTTCAAGCCATGAAAAAAAAAAATTCTCTCCTATGTTCGTAAATTCTCGCCGAGCTTACTGAATAAACGCAACGTTTTACGAAATTCTACCTCAATTGCTCTTGAACATCGACCTGTTATTCTTCATCGTACTCTTAAGGGGGCAAATACATGTGGGCGGCGAAAAAATAGCCAATTTTGATCTTTTTTTTTTGGAGAGGAATAAAATGTTTCACATTCATGAAACTCTAGGTACAATTTATAACATAATTAAAGTGTTTACATAAATTGCTTCATTTAAAAATATTGCAAAATGGCCAATTTTGATAATTTTTTTTTGGAAAGGCACGAAACGTTTTACGTTTATGAAACTTTAGGTATAATTTATAACATAATTAAACCGTTCGAATAAAATTCTTCATTAAAAAATATTGCAAAATAGCGACGTTATGGCATGGTCTTCCAAGAAGGTTTTGGCGGCAGTTGTTCGATTGTAGCAAATCCAACGACTTCAACATTGATCTGACAAATATGTGCAAATTTTTTTTAGTATTTTAACATCCAAATACTAAACTTATACCAAAGAAACATTTTTTAAAGTTCACAAATTTTTAAAATGTGACACTTCAGAAAAAAATCGTAATTTTACACAAAATTTTCGTTCTTTAAAATAAAATACTTTTAAAAAGTGATTTTAACATCAATAGTAATATTGTTATTGATTTGTGACTACAATTTTAGAATGATTGGTCAAATCTTTTTAAAGTTGTTTCCCACAAACTTAAAAAATGCCGCCAAAACCTCTCTGGAAGACCACGCCATAACGTCGCCACGTTGTAATATTTTTTAATGAAAAAATTAATTTAAGCATTTCAATTATTTAATAAGTTTTACCTAAAGTTTCATTGAAGAAAAACTTCTCGTTCCTTTAAAAAAAAATGATCGCAAATGGCTATTTTTTCGTTGTCTGCATGTATCTTCTCCCTTAATTGCTCGGCTATTGAATGAACGAGCCCTCTGATAAAGCCACGTATCCGAATGGGTATTCAATCGATCGCTCCACAACCAGACTTGTTCTTTATTGCTAATGTTTCGCTGGCGGTTTGTCATTCGATTGAACCGCAACACCGTCAAGGTCGATCAACGCTACCGTCCAATTAGGAATTCAATTGATAACGGCACCTCGGTCAAGTGCATCGTATCAACGATATATAAATTGATGTTTTTGGTCTGGCCATTTTGATGCTCGAGTAATTGTTTATTTCGTAAGGTTCACGCGTTGACGGATACGCCACTCGCATTGGAATTTTCCACTGAGGGGTGAAACGACAATTCGCTTGACGTACGTTGCCTGGAGCTGAATATAGAATTCAGCTTCGTCACCGGCCCGGAAAACGTTCCCGGACGAAGCGATTCACATTTAATCACGCCCCAATGATCAGAACGGAATGGCCTGGGGTATTCCCAGCCAAGAGCTCAAGCGACCGAGAGAACTGACAACGAATTTGTAGGGTCCGTTTGCTTTGCATTGTCCAATCTATTTCCCGGCTTCTCGCTATCGCGATAACTATATTATTACGAATATTCGTAAACACGGGGATGGCTCGGGTGGAGCACTCGTTTTTTTTCTACTCTTGTATTTATTAATTATATGCATTGTCAGGCAAAAGAAAATTCCGATAAATGTCGACTGTGTACACGCGAAATGGGAATTTACATTATTTTTATTTCTTCATTCGTTATTATGGCTATGGTTGTAGTCTCGTGAAATGAGTATGGTCGGATCGACGGTTCGTTATCGTACGGAATTTAAATACGTAGAAAAAGCGTGGCTAGGTTTTTCTTCAGAGGAATGTTTAATGATCGACAGAGTTACGTTGGGTATTATTTATCCATGCGGAAAATTGGCAGGGTATACCTAATACAATTCGAGGCCTTCAATGTATTATTTGTGGATTCCATACTAGGGTTTTCCGCAAAAAAGCCGGACCGGGCCGCTATTAAAGAATGGTAGGGTAGTTAGATTGACAAAAACTATGGTCTAAGTACGGAGGCCGAGTATAGGCCTTTAAGGGGACTAGTTGCAGATTCCCTAGTAGCGATTTCCCCAATACTACTAGACTTTGCTTACAGGGGCAAATCAGTATAAATTGCTTGGCTAAAGAATTTGTGGCATAATAATTATTGCGATCGATTAAATATAATAATTAAACTATGCGTTTAGTAGCTGAGCTGTGTTGCCTTGAATCAACGCGCATGCAGTTCGTTCATAGGAACAAGACGCGGGATCAAACGTGTCAAAATATGGGACGGAATTCTAAGTCTCAAATATATTGAAATAACACATTTCTTTTTCACAGTGCACACACGCGCACGTACGCATATGGCTGCAATAATTTTTATGAGGCACCGCTGAGGAAATTTTAAAGGCCTTGATAATTTTGCCTTTAATGATCCTCGGAAGCAAAATGTGACGTTCCTTTTTTATGGCCCATTTGAGGCTTCCAGACTAGAGCCTTAATAAAGTTAGGGAAAATTAAGATGGGCCCGATCAAAGCCCGACTTCAATTTCCGCACGGGTACCAGGCGATTTACAATTAGGATAAACTTACAAATATTCGTCGAGCACTTGCACGACGAGGATATGTATTTCTGTAGAAAACATCGTTAAAATAAAAGAGAAATAACTGCACATAGTCGATTTATTGTCTAAACTGTCGAAAGAAATATGGGGACAAAAAGGCTTGCGGAGAATCCATACACAGCGAGAAAAACTAGTTACCTTGAAGAACTTTTCCCACCAATCGAAACAATGCGAAATATCGTAATATTAGTAAAGTTCACGATTATTGGTGTTTGGATTTAGGGTTGCTGAATATAAGACATTGATGCGGATAAACGCTATGTATCGTTCTTTAATGAATAGCCAGCGGCGATAATAGTTCGTGAACGATTATCGAGCGTACCGCTGATATGGTTTTCCGGTATACGGTTTTCCCGTTGTATTCATATTCCGATTAAATGTCGCGGCGTCAACCGCACCCAGTGGTAGACAGGAAGGAGCAACCTCCATCTCCTCGATCACGCGTTAATGCGTGCAGGGTTAAATCAACGCGGCGAAGGCTATCAACCATTTGCCAGGTTGTAACAGCGATAATGGCTCTGTATAAAAGCGGAGACGTCAGAGGGTTGAGCATCAGTCAACGCTGACGTCTAATAAGAGCACTCAACTCGACTAACCCGGTACAACGTCCAGATCAACCATGAGGGTCTTTGTAAGTCAATAGTGACGACACGTTAATAAAGCGCTGCAATAGACTTATAGCAAAATTAGAAAAGTAGCCTAATAAATCATAGCCTAAGATAACTCATCAAGTAAAGCATAGTCGATGTCGAAGTCTTCAGTCGATATGCATATCGCATCGTATCAGTCATGAAGGTATGATTGCCAGTTGAAGATCTTCCACGTTTTCATTCACGAACGTTGACAAATGCAAACTTTGATCATTTTCATCAGCTGTGAAGAAATGATTGACTGTTGAAGACCTTTCACATTGTCTGCCACGAAAGATTATCAATGCAAACTCTGATCATCTTTATCTCCTGTAAAGGAGCAATTGCTTTTGGAGAGCTTCCTCACACTCTTTCATGAACGTTGATCAATGTAAACTCTGATAATCTTGATCAGCTGTTAAGAAAAAATTGCCTGTTCAAGACCTTCCACGTTATCTTTCATTAACGATGATCAATGCAAACACTGATCATCTTTATCAGCTGTAAAGGAGCAATTGTCTCTTGAAGAGCTTCCACATACTCTTTCATGAACGTTGATGAATGCAAACTCTGATAATCTATTTCTTTGTGACTGCAGTTTATCATCGTTCTGGTGGCGGTAGCGGCGTCTGCAACTCCCGAGCGTCAACGCCGTTCTCTTGGTTGGGGCTGGGGAGGATGGGGACACGATGGAGCCGTGGTCGTTGGTGGTCTCGGACACGGGGTCGTACTTGCGGCTCCCTTTGCACCTGCTACTGCGGTGATCGGGCCCTCGTCTCCTTCCGTCGCTGTTCTTGGACCCTCAGCCCCCAGTGCTGCTGTAGTTGGTCCTAATGCAGGATCAACCGCGGTCGTTGGACCATCTGCCGGTGAGTCGAAAGATGAAGCTGTCACCCACAATTCTTGAGCTGCTTTATATATTTCCAAAGATGTGATCAGCATCAGGTCACCGGTATGATCAACTTTATGGAAAATTATTTATTTTTTAGGTGCTACTGTGGTTGCTGGACCATCCGGTTCAATCGTTGCTCCAGGACTCGCCGGTCACGGGGCTGTCATTTCCACCGCAAGACTTCTGGGCGCGCATGGCATTTGGTAAATGATCAATGGACCAGGACAAAGGATAATCGCGCGTCTCCGAAGACCTCGTCCGAATTGATCTTAGCTGACGATCGCTATTTTAACCAGTCAAGTTCACGTGGTGACCTTTTCGAATAAAATTTAATGACTATCGATATGTTTTATTGAAAATCTTTAAACACTGTCCAGCGATTAATTTGGAAAATAAAATCATTTCTACATCAACGGGATTCGCAAAGACAATATCTCTGATCTATCTTGTAAAAAGACCTTTCTCCCATTCTCCTCTCGTATTAACTGTTTCTGATCGCTTCGTTCAAAAGTTATAATGCTCCTACCAGCGTTCCCTTGTGTTCGCACGATCGATCACTACTCGACCGAATGGTTACTGTGCTTAAACCCGTGACCTCTCCGCACCAGATAAATTCTCCATCCCGAAGTTTTCCAATTTCCATGCAATTCTACAGATGATCTAAACGAACCGAGAGGTTTTCCATTTCGCTGTTAAATTTATTCTCGTTTTTTACCTTGATTCCGCTGATACACTTGTGGTAGCTTGTAGAGAACATTTTTAATACGGCATGGCATATTGTTTATTCTTCGCCAGTTCATAGAGCTGATGAGTTTCTTAATGTTGCAATTTACACTAACCCAAATAATAACTTCTAGATCATGTAGAGCACAGAAGTATTTGAAGCTTGTAGAAATATTGGTGTGGAAAAGACGAATCATCAATAAAGCGTTAAGTCATCCCAGCCATCCATGTTGATTCAACGAACAACTTAAGGCTATTTTTAGGATAACTGTCAAACTGACTCAGTTTTTTCGGGAATTGTTTACAGGTGTTTATTTATCCTTCAAAAATATTTACAAATAAAAAAAATATCATGTACTTTTATACGTTTATTTACAACAGTGGACGGAAAACGTCCCCAATTGGCGACCAGTGTGGTAGACTTCTTATGTATGTGAAAAAAAACCAAAATCATTCTTAGTCTGTATGAGTGTTGGGATGTTTGGTACCAGATTCAGCAAAAAAAAATTACAAAATGTCGGCATGCTAAACATTCAGTATCATTTTTTTTCTATTTTTCTACATTAAACGGTTTTCACAGACGTATTACGAAAGGTCTGTACAATAATAAACAAACCCACTATAACCTATGAAGTTGTACGAGGTGTGTAAATTAAGTAACGAGACTGATTTTTTTCAATTTTTTAATTCGAATAGAATTACAATTCAATATTGTCTCCCTCAAAATAACTTCCTTGGGAAGCCAGACAGTGCTGGAGATGGTTCTTCCAATCCTCATAGCAGTGCTGGAACTTGGATACTGGAATAGCATTCAGCTGGTCGGTTACAGCCATTTGAATGTTTTCGAGTGTCCCAAAATGACGTACCTTGTGATTTTTCAATCTCGGAAAGAGGAAAAAGTCACAAGGACAGAAGTCAGGCGAATAAGGAGGCTGAGGAGCCACAGGAATGTTTTTACTGGCCAAAAACTCGTTTATTGAAGTTGCTGTGTGACAAGGCGCATTGTTGTGATGCAACACCGAGTTGTTTTTTATTTTTGGTCTCACACGCATGACCCTTTTTCGATGTTTTTTAAGAATCTCTCGATAAAAGTGCTGATTGACCGTTTGGGCTTGAGGCACAAACAAGAACTTCATTGGTTCTTGAAGATGAAGGCCTTACGCTGCATGGTTCATCGTCAAACGACTCTGTTCCTTCTGAAAATGCTTTAAACCGCCGAAAAACCTGGGCCCTTGACAAAACTCTGCCTCCGTAGGTCTGCTGAAGTTTTGCAAAAGTTTCCGTTGCACTATGCCTAAGTCTGAAGCAAAACCTAATAGCACACTGTTGTTCGAAATTGATGTCACTCATTTTTAGAACGCACTAGAAAAAATGGTTTCACGAAAAAAATCGCTACGGACAACCAAATGACTCTAGCGAGCTCAAACTCGTACTGAAGGCGTATCACATGTTCACCTGCCGCCCCTTCAAGTCCCGCGCCCCAAGTGTTGCCAGATCGAACGCTATGTTGCGAGTCTCATTACTTAATTTACACACCTCATATACTACAGACTCTAGTGGGCGTGATATATTTTTATAGATGCAAAAGTTTTCTTTCATTGACAGAACCTACTACTGGGAAAGATTAATCGACAATGAATCGTTGAATTCTCCCGGCCATCCGTGTTCATAAAACGAACAACTTTTTTTTATTCTGTGGCAGAAACAACTTTCATGCCATGACTTCAATCAATTCGTCCTGACATGAAGAATAGTTGCAAAGATTGTAATAATCCTTCAGCATAGAAATTGAACTCATACCAGTTGTACTTTCAAGGAAAAAGGCCATAATTCGGAGGAACGAAAAATCTATCTACAAGAACTACCATGGAGATTATGCTGCACAAAGTAATTTATTTTACCCATCTCAGTTAATACGATTCCATCGAGGCTACAGGAACAATATGATCCTAAGGCGGTATATTCGCGCAATCTCTCATAGGGTCATCGCCTGAAATCGAGCTATGGGCTGAAGGGATGAAGATTCGTGGAATTGCCTAAAAGTTCGGTCAGTCACTTGGTCAGATGTATCAGATGGTGAATCAGAGTGAGTTAATCAGCCCCAGACTCCGGGAACTACGACAGCATGACCCCAAGGATGAACAGCTGACACAACGGCACCAGCAGGTCCTGCGACTACGGTGGCTCCTGTAATAAGGATAGATTCATTGAAAGACTTCCATTTTTTGCTCTACTACAATTCCAGATCGAAAAGTTTGTGAACGGCAAGAGGAAATGACTCGCTGCCCCGTTAACCAAACTACCAGAAGTTCCCCAGCATCCCAGACTGGGAGCTTCCCGTCAATCAAAGAAGACCCAATTTAGATAAGATTGATTGGAACTTACCGTGCGCTGGTGCCGTGACAACCGTACCTCCCAGGGTATGCCCAAGTACTGTGGTCGCTGGCGCCAAAACTGGTAGCCCCAAAACACTTCGGCGGTCCCGAAGGATTCTGGAGGGATTCGCAGCAACCGCAACAACCGCTACGACGAGAACGATGAACTGATTGAACACAGATGACAATTAGGTGCAATCTTAATCAACGAATTGAAGGTATATCAGGCATGCAATGAAGAATCCATTTTTTTACATCCAATATTTACCAAGGTTTTCATGTTGATCTGTTTTGATGACTGCAGCTCTATGATGATGGCAAAGAACTGATGGCAATCCTGCGCTCGTATCCGACATTTATACACGTCGCCAGGAACAAATAACGTTTTCTCCTCCTCCCTTTGGTCAGATATCTCCAGTAATGCGTGTTTTTTCTGACGGTAATTTTTCAACAGCTCACCTTCTACGTCAGGATCATTCAACGTAGTATCGAAGTTATGTTTGGGGTGCAGCTGTCCTGGAGAGACGTCTAGATCGGTAAATCCAGAAACTGGATCTCGAATGATTCGCCGTTATAATGTCGCATGTATCGGAATATCAGTTGCGTCAGAAATTGCATTTTAATCGTATTCTAATGAAACCGTTATCTTGGTTAAAGTTCACATCTACACTACTTATGATCCACGCGACTCGTGTCATACATATATCATGACCGGAAGCCCGATACGCATCGCGCACTTCTTACAATTGTTCGTTCAATTTGCATTAGTAGTTTTACACGAGATAATTGATGGAAGGTGCACCAGATACGATTTGCGCTCAAGCTCAATTATTCTCCAAGGAAGACTGCTCTGGTGTACTTTCCCCTCGACTTCCGAAGCGAAAGGTCGACTGGGCTATAATCCTTCGCAGTACACAACTCATTGGCGATCCAAGTTCAAGGCCTTTACGTTGTCCAGCCAGTCAAGAGGAAAGCCAAGATCTTGGATGACGATATATAAATGGCAGTTACTTTGGGTGTGGAAAATCAGTAGTCAAACGCGTGTTCTGTCGAATTTCCTCTTCAGTAGACGAAGGCAACTGGGCAAACGGAATGATTCTTCTGGTAATTTTTTTACAGTTTACTTTCGAATTCAAGTGCTTGATTAAGAGGAAGAAATACATGTAGAAGAAAAAATAGACAATTGTGATCTTTTTTTGAGGGGGGGGGGGGGGGGGGTACAAAGCGTACAAAGCGTTTTACATTTATGAAACTTTAAGTATAATTTATTACATAATTAAACGGATCAAATGAATTTTTTCATTAAGAAATATTGCAAAATGGCAAAATATTGATCTGCAAAATAAATACGTTTTTTTTTAAATCAATAGAGAAAGTACAACAACTTTTTTTCCCCCGAGACAATAACTGATACTTATAGAGGATTAATTCCAATTTTTAAAACTATCCTTCGGTTTACAATATGATCAGTAGTTCAAGAGATTTCGATGATCAATCACAAAAGTACGATTTTTCTTTCAACAACGGATATCTCATCAACAAATTGTCGTACCGAGAACGCTCAAAAACCAAATTAAAGCTACATGATCAAACTTACTGACCCGGGCATTGGCATAGCCAGGAACAATTTTCCCGAGCCCAGAGACACTCTCAAAGTCGACAAAATATTTCGAAAATTTTTGTTGCGCGATATTTCTTTCGATTGCGCCATAACCAGGGCTGAATAAGAAATGTTGATGGGAAATCCGAAACCTAGAGATTTGAAGCTTGAAAATGTTTTTTTTATTATCTCTGTTCGATTATTTTCCACATAGTTACAGCGTATTAAATTTCGATAACATTTTTTTTTTATTGTTGTTCCTTTAATTTTATTGCCAAGTATAGTAAAGACATTTTATTATAAAGTTCAAATGCTGTAGCATTTTAACTTCATAATAAAATGTATTTTTTTCGTCCGCTCGACATTTTTAACGTTTTCTCGATTTTGCCAAATCAAAAAGTCTTTAAAAAACGTTGTACGTTGAACGTTTTTCACCATATAAATAACTTAGAGCCGACGATGCTTCAGCGACAGTCAGTCGTGCCAATGGCAGAGAATGCCATTGTTACCAATTGTCTCGGTTATTTTTTCTTGTATAAGATTGCAACATATTTATATTTAATTGCAAAAATGATAAATATCACTACAATTTCCTGGCTTCGTAATATTTTGCAATAATATTATAAGTTGGAAAATTACCCAATAATAATTTATTTTTACAACTGATTGTATTTCCATCCCCACTCTTGCAGCTAAAGGACGGTATCGAAACTCCTTAAAGTTTCCAACAAAGAAATCTCAATTATTCCGGTGATTTACCAGCTAATTACTTATCACCGTATTCTTGAAATATTTAACTAACATTTTACGTGAAAAAATAAATTCTATTATTTTATGCCGCTACATGTCTACCCCTTCTCAATCGGATAGTTTGGCATCATTGCCTGTTGATTCTTGGGCTTTTGTATTTTCCGAATGGAAAACGATCTCCTATTTCTCTCCCTCGGGCTCTCCTTCTCTCTGACTGCGGCAACAAAAAGAACCGTTTTAGTTAACATTCGCAAAGGCTGACGAACCGGAATAGTTTTCCGTGAAAGTTAAACTCAAGTACACGAGAAAAGCCAGAGAGTAATTCTACTATGTACTGCGAAAGCCTTCAGGGGTGGAAACAAAGAGTCGAATTACACGTACACGCTGTGAGTGTGTATAAGTTCACATTTACCTGGTATATTACATTCGACATATAGCGGCCAATGTGTGTATAGGTATGAAGGGGAAAAGAAAACGTGTGCGAAGGAACGATGCGAATTTCCCAGCTTCAGGCGCTCAACTTCGTTTGTCGAATTTCATTTCGCTTGAGAGATCAAAGCTCCTGCGAAATATTGGCGCTTTCCTTTTTTTTCTCTGATTTTATTTTTCTCTTTCCTGCCTTCTGAGTCACTTTTCATTTAACTATTTTCATATCGAGAGCTTTGTAGAAATCTTGGGCTGAGGACTCTCGAGGCACAGTCTTCGTGAGTGTGCGCTACTGCCAAAATTAAGAACCTTTTCCATTCTCGTCTCGCTCACTGTTTTGGAAACCACGTGTGACGTTTGATATCCGCAAAGATCATAGACACGTGTTGATCGAAAAAAAAACTGTTGCCTGCTGGGACCAAAAAGGTATCATAATCCGTATGAAGGGATAGAACGATCTGTACCAAATCAGGATCTTGTGTCGCAACATGTGCTTCGGATAATTGTTCCACCATTTTGGGGAAGTTGACTACTTGAAGTGAAATCGTTAATTTTGGCACAGTTGGATAGTGCGACGACTTTCAATTACTCTGATGATCCTAATGATCAAGTTCGATCAACCGATACCGTGGATAGCTGATTATAGCCGTGAGTTATAAATAAAGGGGAGGCAACAACTATGAGCAGTAAAAATATTTTTAAACCTATCAAGCTTAGGAGAAAACTTTTTCCACAGAAGCTGGGCAGTTCGAAGGAGCTTCGGAGGTTTTAGGGTCATCGCTATTATTTTAAAGGAGACCACTATTTTTTCAGAATTGTATCAAGGAGCTCAAAATAAGCTTACACACCAAATTTCATGATGATTGATCAAGATTTGATATGAAAAATCGGTAAACCAGGAATTTCAATGTTTTTAGTCTAGCATCGATTTGAAAAAAGGGTGTGAAGAATTCACCAGTCAACATTTTCGAGCTCCGTAAAATAAAGGCCTCCTTCCCCGAGCAGAGATTGACGATAGTAGATTATCGGGTACCTAAACGAGGGTACAATGTTTGGAATACCAATACGTTAAGGCCTCCGATGAACCTCCCGCATGACAGAAACTGAACATTATCACTCAAAGGAGGCTAATGCAGAGCGCAACTGAACCTGCGAAACCCCAGGTGGGCCTACTTCGAGCGCTCTCGCAGAACCTACTGATCCCCTACTACTGAACCTACTGATTTCGGTCTTCTGTAGGCGCAATATAGACCCTCTGGACCCTCCGTTCAGCCTACTGTAGGCGCACTGTATTTCTTTCGTCACCGAACGGGTTACCGATCAGGCCACAATGGGGTGTTAATAGAGGAGATATCGAATTTGGACTGAAAGCAGATTGGGTGGGGTCGAGGCAACGGACTTGAGATCGAAAGCAGGAAGAAGGCCTGTGTTCTGCACGTTTTACTGAAACTGAGAATCAAAAGAAGGTTTGGGAGGACTAACAGAGACTACACTGGACCAAATGGAGGCCTCTTCACGGCACTGAACTCGACAAATGGGGTTTGGTAGGTTTAACGGAGGCTTGCGGCTTCTGCATTACAACAGAAATGGCTCCTGCGAGTGTTCAGAGGAGGCTATAAATTCTGACTCGGGTTACTCTTCTAAAAGATCCTCTGAGTGATTGCCAGCACTGTGTTTGTGTTTACTTGAGTTGTTTGGGACTCTGGAAGACAAGGTGTACAAAGTGACGACTACTTCACGAGATATGCAAAAAAGGATGATCAGAGCCTGTTCGTTAATACCTACTGACGTGATTAATGAGACGATCCAACCAATGAGAGTGAGACTTAAACGAATAACTGTTCGACCACTTTTTTCAATCATTTTTAGGCTAAAAACATTGATTTTTCCGTTTTATTGGAACTAAAAGTGAGTTCACACACAAAATTTGCAGATGGTCGATCAAGATTTAACATAAAAAATCGACAAAACAGGAATTTCAATGTTTTTAGCCTAAAATCAATAAAAAAAAACAGTGAAAAGACTCTTACAAAAGCTGCATATCTTTGACCATAGAAACGCTTTTGTGAAACGGGCCTGAGTTCGAATTGTTTCGCTAAATACAATATGGTTCGTTGTAGCCACCGTGACATGATGACACCCGAGCTATCTCAGTTGTACGAGATAATACTAGGTATCTGCCCTTGAGTTGAGAGGCATTTGAATGTGGACGTCCTACAACCCAGGCCACGGCAAGAAGCAAGAGAATGTGAGAGAAACATGAAGAGAGAGAGGGAGAGAGAGAGAGAGAGAGAGAGAGAGAGAGAGAGAGAGAGAGAGAGCACAATATTGTCTACAACAGCTCGAAATTGCCATACATAGGAGAGCAGACACAATGACAACGAATAGTTGTATCTCTTCTTATATATCTATATTGTAGCGAGTAGGGGTGTAACAGCTAGGAAGTTTACGGCTTATCCGTCGCTCATCTACTCCAGTTATTGTCATATCAGGGAAAGGGTAGAGGGCGATAATGAGGATGAATCTGAGGGCTCGGATACGTCCCACAATTTTCTATACAGGTGGCTGCTGGATGCCTCGAATACGGAACTGCAATCATGATCACAAGTAATTGCGCCTAGGAGGATAGTGGTACGAAGCGTAGTAATAACCGAGCTTCTGATTATCTAGGATATCAGATTATCCTGTATCTGGAAGAAAAATTAGGCATTTTTCAGCTTAAGGGGGGAAATACATGTAGACGATGAAAAATAGCCAATTTTAATCACTTTTCGGGAAGGAACAAAACGTTTTACTTTCTTGAAACTTTAAGGTAGTAGTCTCGCCACGTTGAAAAGTTTATTCTCCGCTCAATCGATGAAAGCTTCTAAATATTGCGAAATATCCTAATAATGTAGGTTGAACATCTTATCGGGATGTAAAAACGGTAATTATGGATACGTAGGGCACTACCCCAAATTCGGTGGGAAATTTTTTTTTTTCGCCATGAAGTTGTTGTTTCCATTATAGTAAGTGATAATACGTCGGGGGAGGCTGACATTTTCTATTAATTTCATAAGTTATGGGGTTTTGAAGTTCCCGGAAACACGTGATAAGATAGGGCATTTTTCAAAATTTCAACCCCTATGTTGGGGGTGGGCGTTTGTTTGGATAAATTCATAGAAAAAGCCTCCCCGAATACAATACCGAAGAGAAATCGCGGCGGTCATCCCCCCCATAAAAAGTTATGGGCTTTTGAAGTTCCCGGAAATACGTGACAAAATACGGCATTCCAATAGAAAAAAAATTGTGTTATATGAAGTGAAAATGAAAATTTATGGTGTGGAAAATCACTTAATTTATACCAGAAAAAGCTATGCTCACTTTACTACTGATTTAAGTATTTACCTTAAACCGTAGACAAAATTCGCATGACTTTGTAAATGATAAAACCAACCAACAGCTTCTGTTTTAATCTCAAATTCAAAACAAAAGTACATTGGTGCTATTATACAGTACGTAAACACAAGCATTGTTGTGTTCACGTGTCCAGGTATATTATCTATTACAGGTGATCTTGTGAGAATATGAATATCTCAGTATGAATTTGTTTTTGTCGCATATATGCACACACACACATGCACACACACACACGCATACACACACACACACTCACTTTCATTCATAACAATAGCTAGAAACAAATGTACACGAATTTTCATCGATTTTCAGTTTCGTCTTTGAAATCGTGTATTTTTACGAATTTTCAACTGGAACAGGGGGCGTGGGGGAAGTGGCCACTGCAATTTTTTTCATTATTGAATCCTCCCATTAATCCCCCTACCCCCATCCCCAATATAAGCGTCGAAGTTTTCAAAAATGCCCTATTTTATCACGTGTTTCTGGAAACTTCAAAACCCCATAACTTATGGAATTAATAAAAAAAATGTCAGCCTCCTCCGCCGGAATATCATTAGTGGTGACCAATTAAAGCAGTTTATGCAAAACAAATTTTTTAACATCGAAATTGGGGTGGTGCCCACTTACGCATAATGACCGTAAAAACTTCTAAAGTATGGATGAAAACGCCTAATATAATGTTTAGAGTTCCAAAAATAACAACGTTCCCTCCACAATCAAACCCTCACTTTTGTATCAGACCATCCATTTCGGCTACTAATCGTAGATACTCTGCGTATACGGATATGCACACACTACTGCAGTCTAGCGAGAGCGGAGATCATGGAAAACGTCGCAAGCCCAGCGAATTATTGTAGTGATATTTGGCGCTAGCGTCGCTAGACGTTGCTTAATTTAAATCGCTATATCTCTGAAACTGGACGGTCAAAATTCATGATTTTTTTACCCACCTCGTATGTTCCTCTGTAATTGAGATTTTTTTTAAAAATCTGTAGCAAAGTTTCGAAGTTATTGCGTAAAATGTGAAATTTTCCACTGCTATCCACATGAACACGTGCAAAACTATGCAATCTTTGATTGCTAATATCTCGAATACACAACGGTGAATCCTTTTGAAATTTTGCAGGTAATCACTTAATAGTGTCCTGAACGGGTCCTCAACATAAATTTTAAAAATCTATATAAAAACGTCTTGGCGAGACTACTACCTTAAGTACAATCTGTACATATAAAACAGTTCCGCGATTGACTGGATGACTGACTGACATATAGACAATGCACAGCCTAAACCGCGGAAGATAGAAATATGAAAATTGGAAGATATGTTCCTTAGAAAGTAGAGAGGTGCACTAACAAAGGATTTTTCGAAAATCAACTTCTAAGGAGGTGAAAAGTCAATCTGTACGTATGCATAACAGTTCCGTGACTGACTCAATGACTGACTGAAATAGAAACATGAAATTTGGAAGATATGTTCCTTAGAAAGTGTAGAGCTGTGCTAAAAAAGGATTTTCCAAAAATCAACTTCAAAGGGGGTGAAATGGGATGTGAAAGTTTGTATGGAAAATTGTATTCCTTGCCTGTATCAACTTGAAACTTGGTATGAATATTATACCTATAAAACCTTGGTATTAAATATTCTATCTATAAACAAATAATAACACGCGGATTTTAGGATGTTTCAAAACAACTCCGAATTAGGGGTGCAAAAGAGTCTTGAAGTGCTAAGCCCAAACACCTAATAGCTAGTTTATTATTTAATTAAATTGTTTAAATGAACTTTTTCGTTAAAAAATATTGCAAACCGGCGATGTTATGACGTGGTTTTCCAGGAAGATTTTGGCGGCAGTTATCCGTTTGTGGGAAATCCAGACTTCAATATTTATCTGGGGAATATGAGCCAAGAATTTTTAGTATTTTAATATTTAAATGCTGAACTTAGACCTGTGGAACATTTTAAAAGTTGAACATTTTTTAATTGGGAAACTCCAGAAAAAAAATTAAAACTTTACACCAAATTTTCGTTCTTTTTTACAATAAAAAAGTACTCTTTTAAAGTGGTGTTCATAAACAAGTAGGTATAAGTTCAAGGTAATATTGTTATTAAGTTGTGTCGACAATCTTGGGACGATCGGTCAACTCGTTTTAAAGTGTCCCACAAACTTGAAAAATATAGTGTTGAGTAAAAAACGTGTTTAAAGTTTCGAACTACGAAAACGCAATGATTTAAGTGACTTACCGGCTAATCAGCGATTTCCGGGCCGAACAACATTTCTGACATTTCACGTAAAAAAATGGATTTTTTTATGCCGCTACATGTATTTTCCGTCTTAAGGTATTACTCGATGGATATTAACAAAACGCCAAAATTCTTAACAAATTTGAGGAATGATCGTTTTTGATAAAGTATCAATAGATGAATTATTTTCGATTTTTTCACTATATAATTTAGTATTTATAAACATATGTATTTAACACGTTCGTTTAAAGGAAAATAGCTTCTGCAGACGTTAATGGTTTCAATACCAATGGAACTGAAATCGCCGTAAATTCTGAAAATATTATATCATCAAGATTTAGGATCAATGATGGATTATGCTAAGTTTCAAATAAATCGACTGATGAATTGTCGAGAAATTAATTAAAGTAATGAGGAGTATCGCATTTCGTAACGATGAATTAATAACAATCATTTGAAAACTCAATATATATTGAGTTTTTGGGTAATTATTGATAATAATAAGATTATCTGAACGTATTAATTAAATTTGAAAATTGAGAAATTTTTTTGTTAGACAGTTGAAACAGATATACAGTCACTGACAAAACTTCAGTCAAGCACAGGCCAATATCGTCAAATTTGACTTCAATTATCATTAAAAGTGTAAAATTAACATTTCGAAGTGTTAATTTATTATTAAATTAGCTATTTGTAAGGCTAAAAATGTACGACATGATCTAGACTTGTAAATCCACGATTCGCCCATTTTCGACTAACATTTTGGCCGACGGTTCATCCAGTAATACCTTAAACAGGGATGGGCCCTCCGTTTACCCTGGTTTCTATTTACGAAATGTAATTTCAATCTACCAAGATAACAGGCTTCCATGATTATCCACCGTGGAACATCCTCGGATAATTATCATCGGGTATCGGGGTCGAGACGAACTGAACTATACAGATTTCCTCGAATACGATATTTAATTTCCGAGCTATCAAGTTACGAAATTCAGCCAAGAGTTCGACTCCTCAACGTACAGATTCTCTTTGGTAGGGAAGACATTTTGCAATCGTCCATCCAGGCGGAGTAGGCTACTTTCGAAGCTAAATCTTGGGCGGCAATATGTGTCGGAAGTTGGTGACCTTTGAATCTTTTGAAGTCGATCTTGAAACTTCGTTCAGCCGGCTATGGACTTATTACGGCGATATTGCTTCCTGGGAGACGAGTTACGACTGCAGAAGTCGTAACTTCTTAGAGCGCTTATTACGGTATCGACGCATCTTTGCATGCCCGTATACCCATCGCGCAACAGTGATAAACTGCTTCTTTTATAAGAAAGTTCATTCCACTCTGCGAGCTTCCTATTTTGCGATACACTATAAAGAAAATTGGCAATCTAAGAAAATCCCACGTCAACTTTGTTATTCAGAAAATATACTACTAAAATGTTTTATAAGGTACAGGATGCAAATATGGACACCTTAAGGCTGAAATTATTCTTGAAGGGAAAATATTTTAAAGAAACAAGAATAATTATACTATTGTAATTCCTTTATTATATTTGGTAACAATCAGACGTATTAAGTATATATATCCTTTGTAATAATTTTTTTTTAACTCGTGAAATGTAGACATTTCCAGACTGGTCTGAAAATATTGACAGGCACGTGTCCATGTTAACAGTATGAAATAAAAATTATCAAATGTTCTTATTAATCTTCTTATTCTATTCTTACGCATTTATTAAGTTATTGCTTTATCATTTTAATCGAATATTTTTCTGTTAATCTCAATATATTCTTTGGACTCAAGTTGCCCATGGATCGAATAGGGAAGGTGATGCCGTAGTACTACCCTTAACATTTTTTTTTAAAACTAAATAACACTAAATTAAAGCCGTTATACTGCACCTTAAGCGTAGTATCATTTTTCTCCTCTTCTTCTTTCACAGAAAAAATGTATTTGATAAAACACTCTATCAGTAAGTCTTTATTAGTGATATGAAGTTAAATACATAAACAAATCGAACGAATGTAATCATTTAAAAATTATGGGGAAAAACTCACGTGCGGGGGAGGGCGGGTGCCTCCACATTTCACCAAATCTCACCAGGGAGAAAGAGGGGGTCCAAATAAAAAAAAAAAAACCCACGCAATTAATGGACGTCCCCTTTGAAGTTTCTTACTGGAGTTCAATGATTTCAGTGACTTACCGGCTAATCATTAGCCGGGAAGTCACTGAAATCATTAAGCTCTAGTTCGAAACTCCAAAGGGAACGTCCATTAAATAAGCTAAACGTGTTTCCCCTCTTAACTTATCTCTTCAGGATCACCCACTTACCGTTCCCGTATACGTGCTGTATAACCATTTCAAAGATCATTGAATGCCACAAAGTTTCTTGTATGTCGATGTGGAATGTTCGTTTCGATACACGAATAGGCTGTACTTGACAGCCTGTTCCAACTTCTCCACCACGCTGGTTGCTCTTTATCGCACTTTATTACCACTTTATTGCTGTGTACAACAGTTGGTGGGATCGATTTTCCTGGGATGCAGTGCCTACGGCAGCGTGTGGCCGTATCACGGACCGCTGGGTCCCGTGCCATCAGCAACAGGTGCAATTATCGCTGCAGTTCCTTCGGGTGCTACGATCGTACAGCCGTTGGCAATTAGTACGGTACCAGCGAAGGCTACTGTCGTCGCGGGTCCAAGTTCTGGCGCTACCATCATCATGGGATCGGTCGCTGGACCCGTCACAGTTACAGCTGGATCGAGCGCTGTCATGGTTTCTGGAACTTTGCCTGTTCTAGCTGTTGACCAAGGTATCCATAGATTGGAAATACAAGTGACTTGAGGCAGGCAACCACTTTAGGAGACCAAAAATTAGATGATTTTTTGGATTTTTTTTATTGTGAAAAAAAAACGGAAATTTCCGCAACTCTGACAATAATTTATTCATATTTTTATATATCTCTGGTAAATTTTTCAATCTATTTCGTGCATTAATTAAGGTGTAATCCGCTGTGTCGCTTTGCGTGTCCTCATCGCTGTTGACGATTTGCGGGAATTGTGCAGCTCGCAATGCGCATCTGAAATAGTCCAACAAATTTTCATACATTCTTGGGATGTTTTTCAAGAACATGAACCTAAATTTTGAAAAAAAAATCGAGAATTGAATGTTGGAACGTGTTTGAAAAAAAAATGATCGATTTTTAGCATTTTTTTCCCCGGCATTTTGCAATAATAAATATGTTTTAAATAATTTGATCTTTCAAACTTTACGTTCATGTTTTAATAAATTATATTATGTAAACGTGTTCCAACTTTGAAGATGACCCATCAAATAGTTTTTGAGTTATGATTCCCGCAAATTGAAAAAATGTCGTTTCGAGAAAAATACGTTTAAAGTTTCACAAACGAAAAACTCAAGGTCAAATGTGTTGAATCAAATGATAAAGTGTCTTACCGATTAATCAGCGATTTCAGCACCATACAGGAGTCCTTTCTCTTCCTTATGCAACTCATTTGAACCTTGCACTTCCTCTTTACGAGCTTTTCGAGCTTCTTTTGTCTCTAATAAACTTTTTCTATTTTGCCGAGCCACGCGCATCTGATCCATTTCCTCGGCATATCCGTAGCTCTGCCTGCCAACTATGATTTGTAGTTCATTCATAACCATGAGTAGGGCTGAATTTCCTTCATTGAATAAAATAGCAGCAAAAAATGCCGCTACCTCGATTATTTTGTACCCAGAATGGAGATGTTTTGGAGCTAATCGCCAAACGGTCGAGTTAAAATTTTGCATTCTGGGTATAACCGCCTAAACATCTCTGCAATAAATCCTCTCTTGATAGATCTTCATATATAGGAAGAATATGCACTTGTACATCCGGGTGTAATGGGGGTGGATGTCGCTCAGGCTCCGTTCCGAGAGCTTTAACCTGCTGCCAATTGCACCAGCTGTCGACTCTCTCCGGGCAGTTTTCATGTTGAGAATTTTCGTCTTTAGACTGCAGATGATGGAATGTGGCCATTATAGGCTTTTTCATGTCCTCCACGCTATTAACATTTCTACGAATTGCTAATCCATAATACGTACAAAACGCCCCTTTTGGATACGATGAAATTTTGCAACTGTAAAATATTCACGATGCGTACTAGGCAAAAGTCGAAGCTAAACTGAATTCAGAATGACGATGACGCTTCTAGTAGCTTCTATTCTAGCAATTTATAGTAAACGTTCCTTTTCAAATAATACAATAAAAGACCTTCTGAATCGATTGTTCCACCCCAAAGCAAACGTACAATGATCTACGTGAGCAGGTGAGTCATAAAAAGGGACTACCTAACTGAGCGCTCGTGGATACCTGAGCGCGCTTGGGAGTCGAGCGGAGAGTCTTTATCATTTATATACATACCGTTAGAAGGAATCCGAATATCGTTTTGAAATTTTCAGGGTATGTTCTTAAGATATTTTGCTAACGATTTATGAAATTTAAAAAATGGATTTTTTGAATCATCTAAAGTGCTTGCCCATCTTAAGGAATAAGCCACTCTAGAGCAAGAAAAAATAGGAATATTTTGGAACTTTTTTTAGCGAAATAATCAAATTAATCGAAATTCCGTGCACAGGTATTTATTATATTACTAATGAAGTATAGAAAATATTTTTTTTCGTAGTGCTCTATAACAAAATCGTGACTGCATAGCATTTCTCCGTTGACGTCTTTTTTTTAAGGTTCCACGGGTGGCAACGTAGCTCATATCATTTTCGACCTGGAACGAAAAAACCAAAAAATTCTCGATTATATATAAGAACAGCTACGTAGGATTTTTCCAATATATTCATTATTGCCAAAATGCCGCATTTCCGAAAGAAATGTTATAAATTTCAGGAAAAAATCGTCGGATAATTATTCATAACAAAAAAACTATGCAATATAACGAAAAAATCCTACGTACTTCTGTAGAGAATCAATGACAATCTCAAATGGGAAGTCCATGACAGTTCGAGTATGTGAAAGACGTTCGGCGCATTCTAACAGGCCCTGTCTTGCATTTGCCAATCTGCCCAAAGGCTCGGTAGCTGTAGCGAGTCCATCTGATGGGTCGATCACCGTTACCGGAGGATTGGACGGAGCTACCACGACAGCGGTCGTTGGCCCTTCGACCGGGCCAGTTGTTGTTGCTGGTCCAAACGCTGCTCCAGCACTGGCTAAACCACAAGTTGTTAATGTGCCTCAAGTCCTTGGACTTTTGGATAGTAGCGTTGGATTACTCGGTTCATCAGGTGGATCAGTCTTCGTCAAAGGTATATCCAGTACGTTGTCCATATGTCAGTCAGTCAGTCATCCAGTCAGCCAATCAGTCACGGAGCTGTTTCAAATGTATAGATTGCCAGCAATACGTTTATATTTAACATATGACTAAAAATAGGGGTCCTGCTTATGCGCCCATGCAAACCGGCCCTCCGTGACGTGGCCTCCTTAAGATACCAGGCGTTTAGGAAGACAATCCGTTGAATGATTGATTACAGGCGCCAGCTCCGGGCCATCTGTCATACAAGGTTCCTCAGCTGGTGCTGTCATCTCGCAGGACATACTCGACAACACGATCCTCGTCCATGAGCCCGAAGTCAAAATCTCGACCCCCTCGATGGCTGCGGCGGTCCTTGCAACCGAATCAACAAAAATCGAGGTGTCAGGACCATCATCTGTTGGAATCGCCATAGAAGGACCACGTTCCGCGACCACTGTCGTGTCAGGACCATCAGGAACGATTGCCACTTCGGGAAGAAAGTAGCTGGGATCTCGTCATTTCTAACACTAATTGCCAAGAATTGTACCACCTCAGAGTGATTGTCACCACTTTGTTTGGGTTTGTTTGAATTATTGAGGACTTTCAACATGGTGCACAAATGAGTGACGTCCACTCCGAAAGATATACAAAAATGAATATGGAAAACATTAATATTCCTGTTTTATGGGAACTAAAAATAAGTTTGTATACCAAATTTCATGCTGCTGCTGATCGAGGAATCTATGTATTGGAACTGCAAGCGACATAAGAAGTTAGCCACTCTAGAGTAAGAAAAAATAGGCATATTTTTAAATTTTTTTGCAAAATAATAAAATAATAATACAAATTGTTTTCGTAGTGATCAATAACAAAATGGCAGCTGCACAGCATTTCTCCGTTGACGCCTTCTTTTTGAAGGGTCCACGGGCGGGCACGTGGCTCATATTATTTTTTACCTAGAACAAAAAACCAAAATTCTTTCGATTATATATAGCAACACCTACATAGAAGTACGTAGGATTTTTTCGATATATGCATTTATGCCAAAATGGCGCATTTTAGAAAAAAAAATATTATGAATTCCCGGAAAAGAAAAAAAAACTATGCAATATATTGAAAAAATTCTAGTTAGTTCTTTAGAGAATCTTGTTTGAATGTACACTTGAGAGTTCAAATGTGCACTTAAACTTTTTAATCGATCGGTGAAAATTTGTTCAAGTTATGTTTTCGCACTTGTAACACTAATTGCCAAGCATTGTACCACCTCTACAAAAATATATCCTTCACTTGGATAACACTTATGAGATGTCTACATCCATACTTCGCTAAATGTTATGGGGTATGTACCGCGGATGAATAAAGATATTCAGGGTAACAGAGACAGACGGGGCAATATACCGTTTAACTTCCGTCGTAAGAATTAACTGCGTCTAAACGCCTTACACGCATTTTGTCATTAATGTCTTAATACGCTCACTCGGCAATGCAACGCATTACACTCAGGGTATCTTAACGAGCGTTGCATTATGAGCCGTTTGCCGCATTTGTACCCTGGAATGTCGTCATCCTCCCGGAGCACGACAATGCACCAGCTCGCTGCTGGCTCGTACATACCTACCTCACACATCGCTATGTTTCATGCAGAGATGAATATCTGCAAATGTCTGAAGCCATGACTTCATTTTCCGGAATCCAATCAAATCCATCTTACCGGGTCAAAAAAACGATTATGACATAGATACATATGGGACACGCCTTCTAAACATATTCGTAAAGTAAACATAGCTTTTTATTGTTAACATTGTTTTTTGTATGTAAATTTTCATGTGTAACTTCAGTTCTCAAAGAACTTCGTTTTTTTTGCGTCTTAAAAATAGAGTTAAAAATACAACGTCTGCAAACTAATATCGTAATAATGTTTTGCTGCGTTCCGTTGGAGACCAGCAGATCGTGCTGTGGGATTTTGAAACGCGCTATCGTTTTGCATTGATCCAACGTATATAAAGTCCGTGTTCGATCGGTACGTTAATCCATAAAAAACTGTCAAAACTCACCTTTTTCCCGGCCTCTATACCGGAAATACTCCTTAAGCGGCTATTCTACTGTGATGGCTCAAAAAATAAGCCATGTTTTAATAATTTTCTTCAACTGTTGCTTTTTTACAAAGTTTGTATCGGTACAAACTTTTTTTTTCACTTAAGGCCTTAGGCCACTCTAGAGGCCAAAAAGGGGTATATTTTGTGATTTTTTTTTCAGCGAAACCATAAAATGAATCGGAATTACAACATAGGGGTTTTATTATCCACGTAATTGACTATACAAAATTATTTTTTCACAGCGATACATGTCAAAATGGCGATTTGCATTTTTCCGATGACACCTTTATTTTTGGAAGGTCAACGGCCGGACCAACAGCTCCCATAATTTTTGAGTTATGAAGAGACACTAAAGTTTTTTTCGATTATATATAAGAATAGCTGTAGAAGTACGTAGGATTTTTTTGATATATGTTTTTTGTCAAAATGGCGCATTTCTAAAACGAAAAGTATAAAATGCCATGAGAAAATCATCAGAAAATTGTTTATAAAATCGGAACTATGCAAATCATAAAAAAAATCCTACGTAGTGCCTCAGAAAATGTAATTTTAAATATACAGTTAAAATTTCAAGTGAATCGGTTGAAATTTGTTTGAGTTATGCGTCCGGCCGACTTGAAAAATGTAGTTTCGAGATAAACGCGTTTAAAGTTAGTAGAAAGTCACGTCATGGATCAAGAGGGGTTCCGCTAGAATTCCAATATCGAGTACTTAGAGATTTTTCACACCCATAATCTTTTGGAATATAATTTTCTAGATACTAAGGTACATTTTTAACAAAAAAAAAACGATTTTTGGAAAATCCTAGAGTGGCCTAAGGCCTTAAAGGTACACTCGTACAGAATATAAAACAAATTTTTGTTGCATATGAATATATATTTATTTAACAATTTATAATCGTGTAAAGGCGCGAAAAAAGTATGTCTCTGGCGTCGATAAATTGCGCTCTCAGGGTAATCTGAAATAAAAAATTAATAAAGATTCTTAATCTGTATGAGTATCGCTATGGCTCGAACTAGAACTATGAAAAAATATTATTTTTTAATTATACTTTCGCCCGCTTTATGACGAAAACAACGTGTTTTTCGGACTCTTTTGTAAAGAACGATGCAATTTTTTTATTTTGCAATATAAAATAATAATTCTAGTTCGGGCGATAGCGACACTCATACAGATTAAGAATCTTTTTGAATATTTTATTTCAGATTACCTGGAGAGCGCAAATCATCAACGCCATCGACATACTTTTTTTCCATACCTTTACACGATTATCAATTGTTAAATAAATATCCATTTATATGCGACAAAAAAAATGGTTTTCTATTCTATAAGAGTGTACCTTTGAGCGTTTGTACCGATACATGCAAGAGTTTTCAAAAAAAAAATGATTAAAAGTAGCTTATTTCTTGAGCCATCACAGTAGCCTCTTAATCCAAAACGCATGCGTTACCTGATACGCCTGATAGCTCTATATTTCCGTCCACATTTCTCCTGACTGAATAAGTTCACAGGTTGTATTGTTTCTACTCAAAAACTCATCAAGGGGAAAAAAAACTGTCAACCTTATTCCACACCTGCAAAGCCTCCGAAAAATTCTAGTTCTACACTGATTCCAAAACTACTCCCAAGTCTTGCGAAGTATTTGAAAATTGCCTCGTCACATTGATGAAGACCACCATCAGCTGAGGAAGAAAGCCAATGTCCTCTTCGTGCCCGCTGGAAGAGTCGATTCTTCAACGGACCCGAGCTTATTCTGCTCAGACGTCATCCATGCACACGACTCCAGCATGGAAATGATTCGGAGCTTTTTACTCCGCCAACGTCTTCAGCATAGAAACGGCTCGGGGCTTCTTACCCTGTGCAAATGGCTCCTGGTGTTATCCCCCTGCACATACACACACACCCACGCAATCGTTTGGCCGGACTCGCTCCACACATGTGCTAAAGTAGTAACGCCATCAAAGTTTATAGGGTGTGTACCGGAATAACAGCGAATTATGAGGGAAGAGTGAGTTTTATGACGTCGTCCGTGGATTCCGCTAGTTGGCGCAACAAATTCGTGAACTCCTCGGGCCGTCGTCTCGAAACAAATGGATGGGTGGTTTATCTCGAGCAACTTCCGCCCGGCTGTTGCGGATTTATCCTCGTGATACAGCAACACCACTTTCGGTGGTTGACTCCAACCGAGGAGAGTGAAAATAACGTGGTCGAGTGCATCTCGCACGGTTTTCAATGTATGCGGGGGGGGGGGGGGGCACGGTGTGTGGGTGTGTGTATGAAGGGGTGTACAATCGGATAAAAGTATGGGCACGATTGTACGACTGGTGGGCTGCAGGCTACACGCTCGTCCACCCCCGCCGCCTCTGACTTACAACTTTATATTTCTTTCGCACACGCCACCTCCCTCCACCTACGAATACATTTGTACGTCTAGTTCCTGAGAACTTTTTTGGAACTTTCGCCCAAACTGCACAAAAAGTTCCTAGCACGCCAGATCTCGCCTCCAAACTATATCAAACTATATACCCTGACGTCTTACGTTTGAGCGAATGCTTGGGCGATGAGCACTTCGCCGTGGGGTTGGAACGAATCCTAGAAAAATAACTTGGGTTTTTATTCTCGGTGTTGGATAATTGTGGGTTTTTCTGGCTTGACACGCCAATATTTTCATCTCCTAACTGACCAAGAAGATTTTCTTCGAGGCGTTCATAGACGACGGGTACTGTAAATTGTAGGCTTTTTGGAATTTATACAGGTTGGAGTTTTGGTCGATCAACTGAGTCGTGAGGTGCTCATCTTCAGCATGTGTGTATGCATGAAACACTATCTGCATCGCCCCATACAAGATGACAATATTTAATGCCTTTTCAAGTTCTTTAGGAAAAACATATGGCGTATTTTTGTGATTTGCCAAAAAAAAAACTAAGTATTCCTGAGTCAAAATAGCCTCATCTGAACACTCACAGGACCCATTTCTTAATGGGTCCTGATTAACTTTAACTATACAACAAGGTATGTCATGCATTTTCAATGTTTTTTACTGTTGAAGCCGCATCAAAACTTTAAACGCGTTTTTCTTGAAATGACAATTTGCGAATTTGCGGGAAAGATAACTCAACAACAGCTATTCCGATTGATTTGAAATTTATACCACACATTTGTAACATAATTATCTCAATCTGCACGTAGGTTTTTTTTTCTAATGTTAACCGTTTTTATTTAATCAATGTTTTTAAGTAGAAATTTTATACGAAAAACAAACATGAATTTCTGCGTGATACCAAATATCTATTTTCTTTTCTTCAGAAAATCCCCTATAGCGTCGTATATTTAACCTAACTCAGCAAAATATTTTTATTCTTTTATGTTTGAGATGAACCGTGAGGCCATTAGATTACAACTAATTTTACAAGGCTATGCGGAGTGTAAATTGCACCAAAAATTGAAGTATTTTCCACATAATTCTGCCAAAAATTCAAATTTCAATTTAAAAAAAAATCCTTCGTTCAATCACGAGCTATACCTATCTACTAACAGAAAAAATTTGGTTTTTTAATTTCAGATAAAGCTATCATGAGTTATCCTGACCACCACGAGGACACTTTTTTTAGGGGTCTCCGGAAACCAGGTCCCACCGGCTGAATTTCCCAAAATTTGGCTGAATTTTTTAAAAAATATTGTTGAAATGTTGCTCTTTTATGTGCTTAACATTTTGAATAAAATAATTCATATATTATATTGGGAGTACAAATTAATTCGGTCCGTTTTTTTGTGGTAAAAAATCCATTTATTTCAAAATAAAAGGTATGAATAGATTAATCAAAGTATTGTCCATCGCTGTCTACTGCTTTTTCCCACCTCTCAGGCAATTTTTGAATTCCATCTCGAAAAAAAGTCTCGTCTTTTGAGGCGATCCAAGTTTTGAGCCAATTTTCGATTTCTGCGAAAGAAGTGAGCCGGTGAGCTGCTAAATCCTGCTGCATCCGTCGGAACAACCAGTAATCAGAAGGAGCAATGTCCGGAGAATACGGCGGGTGTGGTAAAATATCCCATTTGAGCGTTTCCAAAAATTTTTTTTACGACTTTTGCGACATGAGGCCGAGCGTTGTCATGCAGAAGAATAACATTGTCATGTCTTTGCTCGTATTCCGGCCGTTTTTCTCGTAATGCACGACTCAAACGAATCAATTGTAGTCTATACCGATCGCCCGTAATGGAATCGCCAGGTTGTTCATCGAGTAATGCCTCCAATTCATTGTCTTCGAATTTTTTTGGCTGTCCAGGGCGAGGCTTGTCTTAAACGCTGAAATCACCGTTCTTAAAGCGTCGAAACCATACCCTACATGATTTATCAGTTGAAGCATCATCACCATAAACTTCAACAAGCATTCGATGCGCTTCAGCTGCACTTTTCTTCCAATTAAAGCAGAAAAGTAAAACTTCCCGCAAATGCTGCTTAGTTAACACAAAATTTGACATATCCAACACAGTAAAAAACAAGGTTTTTAATAGAACTCAAAGCGATATAAACTGAATTTTATTGACAGATGTCTAACCTCTCTGAAACCACCGAAATCAGCTGTCACTATGAAACATTCATAACAGCCAGAGCCATCTCTTGAAAACGGACCGGATTAATTTGTACTCCCAATATTTAAAGAAATGTTTTTTTTTTTGACTTCGAAACCCACGTAACCCCTGAATGCTAGAAATATTTATACTGCTAATAGTTTTTGCCTCACCCGGTATATAGACGAGGGAAAATTTCTTCGTTATATATACAAATAATCGCGCTTTTCAGATGAGAGGCAAAAGCCATTAATCATTTACTCGCGTATACCCGTCACGAAGACTAGGTGTCTCGAACGTATGGTTAATCGAAGGGAAACTCGTCTCGACCCCTTCGCTCTCTCTCTCTCTGTCTCTCTATCTCTCCCTCTTTTGCTCGATGTCACGGGGAAGTGAATATAATCAATTCGACGATTTTCGATATATATATATATATATATATATATATATATATATATATATATACGTGTGCATGCGCAGAGTAAGCGTACGGTCTTGAGCGAATCGGGAGACACTTCTATCTGTCTGTCAGGGAGGACGTCCTTATTATTTGTGCCTCGTTCCATTCGATCCATGTCCTGGCTACTGGAGCCTCGATCCGACTAAATTACTTCGCGCTATCCACTTTGTTTAGTTTTTTCAATAACACTATTCATCCGGTCTTTGGACACGTGGCGATATGATATCGTTGCAGATCAATCATTCGATCGATTCGCAAAAATTCGCGGGAATTGGACTACGAGAATTTGTCATTGTCAGGGAGGACTTATCTACTTGGATTTTCAGCTGGATCGTCTAGAAAATGTTCGAGTGGGTTAGGGAAATGATGAATGTCTGACTTTTAGCTAGAATTGCGTTATTTTGTAATTGCCGTTCAAAATTACAATTTTAATGATGCATCAAACGTTTATTACTGCACGAGATTTGTGAATTGATTTTTTTTATTCATTAGGAAAAGATATTTTAGAAATGGCGATGCTCAATGACTTTTTACGGAGAGCTAGCAAATTTGTGATTTATTTAACAATGGTGTCTTACAAATAGCGATCATTATGGATATTTGACAGGGATTCAGCAAATAATACATTTATTCGCAAGTTTTGTGGATTTGATGAAGTTTGCGAATTAATTCGATCTTTATAAAGAAACGACATTTTACAAACGTCGATTGTTATCGATATTTGACACAGACTTAAGAAATAACAAATTTATTTGCAAACTTTGTCAAAGTGACGAAATTTGCGAATAAATTTGTTATTTATTAAACAATGGTGCTTTACAAATAGCGATCATTATGGATATTTGACGCAGACTTAAGAAAATAAACATATTTGGATTTGTTATTTCTTAATTATGGATTTGACGCAGACTTAATGAATGAAAAAATAATATCCGCAAGCTTTGTGAAATTGATAAAGTTTGCGAATTTATTTATTTATTCATGAAGAAACGACATTTTACAAACAGCGATGATTAGCGATACTTGACACAGACACAAAATAACATATTTATTCGCAAACTTTGTCAAAGTGACGAAGTTTGCGAATAAATTTGTTATTTATTGAACAATTCTGCTTTACAAATAGCGATCATTATGGATATTTGACGCAGACTTAAGAAATAACAAATTTTTTCACGTGCTTTGTGAAATTCATGACGTTTGTGAAAATAATTGTTATTTGCAAAGAAACGATGCTTTACAAATAGTAATGATTATTTATATTTGTTATTTATTAAGCAGCAACACTTAAAAAACGGTGCTGATTATTTATACTTGATACAGACCTAATAAATCAAACATTTATTTGCAAGCATTCTGAAATTAATGAAGTTTGCAAATAAATTTGTTATTTATTATGCAACGAAATTCTACAAACAACGGTGTTTATCGATGTGTGACACAGACCTTAGAAATAACAAATTTATCCAAATATTTCATCAGTTTCACAAAATTTGCGAATAATTTATTTATTAGGCAACGGTATTTCACAAACACTAATAATTATTGATATTTGACACTTACATAATTTTCAAGCAGCTTCGAAAAATCGAGTATCTTGTTAAATTACAGATTATTTTTTTTTACCTTTTTTTTCAGAAACTATAATAAGTTTTCCAATAATCCAAGATTCACCACAGGTATTTCCAATTACAAGAATACAATTTATAGGAATTTCCAATATGGCTACGAAACCCTCTTTTAATAATTAATTAAACTCTGTATACAAGCAAGAATGAAAATGAAACGAATCTTGTCCCAAACCGGATTTATTCTTGCACCCGTCGAACCGTTCACCAAAATATTCAAGGCTCAGCACTTGTCGGATGTACTTGGCAATAAATTTATTTTCCACGCGAGACATAAGACGGTGCAAGGTATTGTACTCCATTGCGTAAACAGAGTCGGCAATCCAGCGTCAAGACGTTAACCTCTCCAACACTCTCTCCTCTCTCACTCTCTCTCTCACTCTCTCTCTTGGTACCATGAGCTCTCCACGGACAAGCACTGTGCAACTTCACTTCCAGGTGAATTCAAGTGGATGCACATAGTGTGCGGAGAAATCCATCTATTTCAATGCTAAGTCACCGTAAGCAAAAGTTGCCATATACAGGGTGACAATTGCGAGGTGAATATGTGTTTTTCGAGAATCTTTGTTTTTCGGAAAATTTTGCGACCGAGAAAAATATGATTACCAATGGTTTTTCAAGTCCTCTTCGAAAAAAAATTACAGCGTATTTTTGTGACGAGTCGTATGAGCCAGAAAAAATGGAGCATTTGGGAAAAAAAAATTAACACTCCATTTTTAGTACAGTTGAATGAAGATAATTTAATTCTGAATACGAAAGACTCCTGGAAAACTTTTTTTGCGCATCCCGTCATCAAGAAAAAAATTATCTAAGTTTAATTAATTAAATGGAATTTAATGTCATTAAAAAAAAAGGTTTTCGTTTTGTATCGTATTTGGATTTTAATTAGCCTCATTCTGCTGAAATCAAAGAGAAATTTTGATTTTTTCTCAGAATGCTCAAACTTCAAACGCGATTTCCTGAAAACCACTTTTTTGTGAACCTCGTACAAGATATCTCAAAAACTATTCGATCAATTATTTTTTTATTTCGCAAATTATTATATAATATAATTACCGTCTATGTGGACCTAAATAACTTGGAAAATTATTTTTTTTACTCCTTTTTATTAAGAAATTCTATAGTAAAAATTTCATTAAAAACCACAATATTTTTTTCAAAGACGTACCATTTTGCCAATTTTCACTTTTCTTTGGATTTTTCAGGTTCACAAAGAGCACGCAGGTCTTAGAAATCTAAAACTCCTTAGCCCTGATATTTCAGATGAATGCGTCAGACGCTAGGTTGTACGCCATGGAACAACTCAGGCGCCAAACGTCTTTGAAGCGAGTGTCGTACAGCCGCTACTTTTTAATTTAAAAAAATCGAAAATTAAAAGATGCAATAATGTGTACATAAAATTTTCATTACTAATAAATAGTTTCGTCCTAAAAAAATCTTGAAGAATCGCTTATTTTTGGCTGCCTAAAAAGGGATCTCCCCCCTTGAATATCATATTTTTTTCGCTCGCAAAATTTCCGCGCCAGGGTCTCAAAAAACGAAATGGCAACCTTATAATTATCACCCTGTATATACGCGTAACCATCGTACGTGCACCTTTAATGACCTACTACACGGTATAGCATCGGCTTCCTCGGATTTGCAGGATCCTTCGGGTATACACATTAAGTTTCACTCAATTTCCATGTGTTTATTGCACACCAAAGTTCATCTATTCACACGTGTTCACACAGGAAATCAACGCTTTCAAAGATTCGTTAAAAAAATTGCGCGAAAAAAAAGAAGCTTCGTCGATTATTCGTCCCATCTAGGATCAAATCCTTGCGTTACGTATACGCCACATTTTCCAGACATATTGGGAGTACAAATTAATTCGGTCCGTGTTTTTGTGGTAAAAAATCCGTTTATTCCAAAATAAAAGGTATAAATAGATTAATCAAAGTATTGTCCATCGCTGGCTACTACTTTTTCCCACCTCTCAGGCAATTTTCGAATTACATCTCGAAAAAAAAGTCTCGTCTTTTGAGGCGATCCAAGTTTTGAGCCAATTTTCGATTTCTGCGAAAGAAGTGAACCGGTGAGCTGCTAAATCCTGCTGCATCCGTCGGAACAACCAGTAATCAGAAGGAGCAATGTCCGGAGAATACGGCGGGTGCGATAAAATATCCCATTTGAGAGTTTCCAAAAAATTTTTTTACGACTTTTGCGACATGAGGCCGAGCGTTGTCACGCAGAAGAATAATTTTGTCATATCTTTGCTCGTATTCCGGCCGTTTTTCTCGTAATGCACGGCTCAAACGAATCAATTGTAGTCTATACCGATCGCCCGTAATGGAATCGCCAGGTTGTTCATCGAGTAATGCCTCCAATTCATTGTCTTCGAATTTTTTTGGCTGTCCAGGGCGAGGCTTGTCTTCAACGCTGAAATCACCGTTCTTAAAGCGTCGAAACCATTCCCTACATGATTTATCAGTTGGAGCATCATCACCATAAACTTCAACGAGCATTCGATGCGCTTCAGCTGCACTTTTCTTCCAATTAAAGCAGAAAAGTAAAACTTCCCGCAAATGCTGCTTAGTTAACACAAAATTTGACATATTCAACACAGTAAAAAACAAGGTTTTTAATGGAACTTAAAGCGATATAAACTGAATGTTATTGACAGATGTCTAACCTCTCTGAAACCACCGAAATCAGCTGTCACTATGAAACATTCGTAACAGTCAGAGCCATCTCTTGAAAACGGACCGAATTAATTTCTACTCCCAATATTTCCCAAACATCGAGAATAGGAACCAATCGCGAATATCATCCGTGTAATTATGAATTCAATAATTACACTTATAAAATTATCTTTACGAACCTACGTTTATACGGATTCAATGAAAATGACAATTGTCAGGAAAGTACTTGATATTCCGTTTATTCCATAGACTTGTTTCTTCGAGCACCCTTAAAATGAGCGTTAACTACTCGAGTATGGAACAGGACGTGAAAACTCTTGAATATATTTATTTTAGTTTATTTTTCTTACACTTTTCCGCGACTTTCGTCTACAATCTTTTACACACAGAATACACACACATATATATATATATATGCCATTACTGCTCCAGAAATGTACTTTCCACACAATGGGACTATTCCTCGTTATTTCTGATTTACCGCTTTAACGAGATCGGAAAAGTATGTATCTCGAACTTATGTGTACTCTACTGCTGTGCTGGACGTGACGCCGAAACGACGGTCATGGATTTTTTATGTACACACGTACACACATATATACAGGATGATCCACAACTATTAGAGTCCTCATGGTGAGCATATAGGGTGTGTCATTGTGAGCTAAATGCTTTTTTATTTAATGTCGATAAAAATTAGGCTAAATATTTGCGTTCAAAGTTCGAGTAGTAAAAAAATGGCACAGTAGTTGCTCACGCGCGGAACGTGCAAGCCGGATCGAGCACGGGTTCGAATTCACCTTCAGACAAGTGAATTTTCTTTTTCTTAATTATTTTTTTTCGCTGGAAAATAATGAACCCGGTAACTTGCTTTGCAGATCGATAATACGGTTCAATAATTTGAATTTATTATTTAATACTTGGGACAAAAAATTGCACCTGGCCAACTACTGTACCATTCCCGTGCAGAAATATTGTCATGGATACAGTCCGATTCGGACTAAGATCCTGGTATCTCAATCGGGATCCAGTCGGATATCGGATCGGATCCGGGAGCGAAATGTAACGCTCGCAAATCGAATTACAGCCAGGATCCTAATCCGGAACTATTAAGGCCTTAGGCAACTCTAGGATTTTCCAAAAATTGATTTTTTTAAATTAAAAATCTACCTTAGTACCTATAAAATTATATTCCAAAAGATTATGGGTGTGAAAAATTTCTAAGTACTCGATTTTCGAACTCTAGCGCAAACCCTCTTGATTCATGTCGTGACTTTCTACTAACTTTAAACGCGTTTATCTGAAAACTACATTTTTCAAGTCGGCCCGACTCATAATTCAAACAAATTTCAACCGATTCACTTGAAATTTTAACTGGAAATTTAGAAGTACATTTTCTGAGGCACTACGTAGGATTTTTTAAATTATATTGCATAGTTCCTTTTTTATAAACAATTTTTTGACGATTTCCTCATGGCATTTCATCCTTTTTGTTTTAGAAATACGCCATTTTGACAAAAAACAATATATCAAAAAAATCCTACGTACTTCTATAGCTATTCTTATATATAATCGAAAAAACTTTAGTGTCTAATCATAACTCAAAAATTATAAGAGCTGTTGGTCCGGCCGTTGACCTTCCAAAAATAAAGGTGTCATCGGAAAAATGCTGCACAGTCGCCATTTTGACATGTATCGCTGTGAAAAAATAATTTTATATCATCAATTACGTGTATAATAGATCCCGTATTTTGTAATTTCGATTTATTTTATGGTTTCGCCGGAAAAAAATCATAAAATATGCCCTTTTTTGGCCTCTAGAGTGACCTAAGGCCTTAAGGACTCTAGTCAGAATCCAAATAGAAACTTTTCATAGGATCCAGGCTAGAATCCCGAACTTCTAGAACAAGATCTAGTTCGATATCGCATCGGATCCGAAGGATTAATGTAAAAATCACCAGGAGATACCGATCCTCATCAGTTGGAGACGCTGGACGTTTTCTCGTATCATTTATTCGAGGATCTGAAAAATCCTCGCATGACCCGATGCAATGTATACGTCGTGAGATATGGCTCACTAAAGACATCTAGCGGAAAACGCTCAGAACTTTTTTCTCCACCCAATATATATATATATATATATATATATATATATAACACATTATTTGAACCCCTACTGCTAATGAAAAAAAAACTCGTGACAATTCCTTCGATTGCAATCGTTTGATCGATATTTAATCGAGAATTAGTGCAATGCTCACAACGAGCTGTCGCGTTTATCGTTGACTGATATCGCTATAAAAAAAAAACACTTGTCCAGCCGACTAATAATTATTTGTCAGTTTCTCCTTTCTTAAATTTCTCACGCCCATCTTGGTTCACTACAACTCGTTATCGATTGAACCGTAACAAAAATGAACAACGCCGAAACCTAATAATCATTTCCCAGTCTCGCGCCTCGAGAAACTCGTCATTATGGCCAGGGATTTTTTTTCTCTCCGCGGGTCTTCATACACGAATTCTCGCACGGCGGAATTGCCGATAGTGACGGCGAGGCCCAAGGGGAAAGACGCGATGCCGGTGACGAAGAAAAGAAGAGAAGAAAAAAAAAACGAGACGTGGAAGAAGATGAGAGGAGAGCTGGAGAAAAACGTAAATCACGATTTTCTTTCTATTCCTTTCCTCTCCCACCCTCACCCTTTCCCACCCTCTCTCTCTCTCTCTCTCTCCCTCTCTCGCTCTTTGGAGGGTTGCAAACGTTCAAATTCCTGGTCGCAGATTGCGACTCGCGGATTACGCCTAGGCCGTAACTCATGGCATATCACACTGCGACCAGAAAGAATGAGAGGAGCAACGGTTGCGGCTTGGAAAGGGCTGGGGGGGGGGGGGGGGGGGTGGAAGAAAAAAGGGGCTAAAGGGTAAGAAAAGAGAAGTGAGGGATGAGAAGGAATGATAAAGGTTGATAGCTGTGAAAAGGTGGAGACAAGCGATGTAGTGGTGGCGGTGGTGGGGGGGGGGGGTAGGGCTGAGACGTAAGGGTGAAAAGACCGACGAACTCGGAGGAAAGATTATTCATATACAGTGGGTAAAAAAAGTATTTGCCCAACTCGTGTTTTTCAAATTATGCTTTGAAAAAAAATAAAAGGCTTTAGCATTTTATTTTTTTTCGAACATTTTATTTTTCTTCGAATAAAAAATGCTGAAGTATTTTTTTTTTCGCAGGATAGTTTGAAAAACACGAGTTGTGCAAATACTTTTTTTACCCACTGTATATACACCGGGTGAGGCAACAACAGTTGGGAGTATAGAAGTATTTTTAATCTATCAAAAATGGGAAAAAACTTTTTCTACAAAAATTGCATTGTTCGAAGATGGTCATCGATTGGTCGCTGCGTGATTCATCCAGGTTCATCCAGGTTCATCCAGGTGGAGGCCCTTCGGAGACTTCAAGGTCTTCGCTATTTTTTAAGAGAGGACAACGATTTTATTTTGGAAAAATTTTATCTAGAAACGGCAAATAAGTATATACACCAAATTTCAAGATGATCGATCAAGATTTAACATAAAAAATGTCGATACAACAGGAATCATATGCCCTAAAAGAATTTAAGGCCTTAGGTCACTCTAGAATTTTCCAAAAATCGATTTTTTTTTTGTTAAAAATGTACCTTAGTACCTATAAAATTTTATTCCAAAAGATTATGTGTGTGAAAAATCTCTAAGTACTCGATTTTCGAATTCTAGCGCAACCCCTCTTGATTCATGTCGTGACTTTCTACTAACTTTAAACGCGTTTATCTCAGAACTACATTTTTCAAGTCGGCAGGACTCATAGCTCAAACAAATTTCAACCGATTCATATGAAATTTTAACTGTATATTAAGAATTACATTTTTTGAGGCACTACAAAGGATTTTTATATAATATTGCATAGTTTATTTTTTATAAAGAATTTTCCGACGATTTTCTCATGGCATTTTATACTTTTTGTTTTAGAAACACGCCATTTTGATAAATAACAATATATCAAAAAAATCCTATGTACTTCTATTCTTATATATAATCGAAAAAACTTGAGTGTCTCATCATAACACAAAAATTATAGAAGCTGTTGGTCCGGCCCTTGGCCTTCCAGAAATAAAGGCGTCATCGGAAAAATGCTGCACAGTCGCTATTTTGACATGTATCGCTGTGAAAAAAATAATTTCGTATAGTCAATTACGTGTATAATAAAACCCCAATTTGGTAATTCCGATTTATTTTATGGTTTCGTTGAAAAAAAATCACAAAATATGCCCTTTTGTTTGCCTCTAGAGTGGCCTAAGGCCTTGATTTGTTTAAGGCGGAATATACATTCACAACGACTTAAAAATCGAAAAACAAAAAGAGATGAACTAGTGGAAGAAAATCAACTTTATGAAAAAGATAAAAGCTTATTATATGGGTCTGGTATTGCTGACTAACGCGTAAGTAATGTTAATCGTTGTTTTTTTACGTGTCAAAACTCAAACTTTTTCTCAAAACTACATTTTCAAAATTGGCGTGCAGGATTACTCAAAAACTGTTAAGGCGGGCAACCACTTTAGAAGACCGAAAATTAGATGAATTTTTGGATTTGTTTAATTGTGAAAAAAATTTCCGCAACTCTGGCGATAATTTATTCATATTTTCATACATCTCTGGTAATTTTTTCAGGTTATTTCATGCATTAATTATGGTGTAATCCGCTATGCCTGTTGGCGTGTCCTCATCGTCGTTGTCGATTTGCGGGAAATGTGCAGCTCGCAATTCGCATCTGAAATCGTCCAACAAATTTTTATATATTCTTGACATGTTTTTTAAGAACATGAACCTAAATTGTGAAAAAAAATCGAGAATTGAATGTTGGAACGTGTTTGAAAAAAAATTATCGATTTTTGGCATTTTTTCCCCGGCATTTTGTAATAATAAATATGTTTTAAGCAATCTAATCTTTCCAACTTTAGGTTCATGTTTTAATAAATTATATTATGTAAACGTGTTCCAAATTTAAAGATGATCCATCAATCAGTTTTTGAGTTATGATTCCCGCAAATAGAAAAAATGTCGTTTCGAGAAAAACACGTTTAAAGTTTCACAAACGAAAAACTCAAAGTCAAATGTGTTTAATCAAATGATAAATTGTCTTACCGATTAATCAGCGATTTCAGCACCATACAGCAGTCCATCCTCTTCCTCATGCAACTTATTTGAAGCTTGCATTTCCTCTTTACGAGCTTTTCGAGCTTCTTTTGTCTCTAATAAACTTTTTCTATTTTGCCGAGCCACGCGCATCTGATCCATATGCTTGGCATATCCATATAGCTCTGTCTGCCTACTATGATTTGTAGTTCATTCATAACCATGAGTAGGGCTGAATTTCCTGCATTGAATAAAATAGCAGCAAGAAATACCGCTACCTCGATTATTTTGTACCCAGAATGGAGATGTTTTGGAGCTAATCGCCAAACGGTCGAGTTTGGGTTTGTTTGGGTTATGAAAACCCAGATTTCGGTTATGAAAACCCAAACAAACCCAAACAAACTACCTAACTGAGCGCTCGTGGATACCTGAGCGCGCTTGGGAGTCGAGCGGAGAGTCTTTATCATTTATATACATACCGTTAGAAGGAATCCGAATATCGTTTTGAAATTTTCAAGGTATATTCTTAAGATATTTTGCTAACGATTTATGAAATTAAAAAAAAAAACTATTTTTTGAAGCATTTAAAGTGGTTGCCCGCCTTAAGCGAAAAAAAAAGTTTGTACCGACAAATGCAGAAGATTAAAAAAAAAATTATTAAAAATAGCTTGTTTTTTGAGCCATCACAGTAGAATAGCCCCTTAAATCTAAATATCCGACTAAAAAAGGCAGCTCACTATACTACACGGAGAGAATTAAAAAGTAATTTTTGTCGTGAATTTCACGGTAAAAATTACTGTGATATATTTCAATGTGGTGACAAGTGAGAAAAGCATAATAATTCGTATGCGCCAAGTTTTTTTTAACTCACGTCACAGAAAATTTCAAATACGTAGCTAAAATTTTACTATCCAAGAAGGTTAGCGCGCACGATAATTTTTACCGAGTGCACAATACATTTTCCTATAACACTCATTAAATTTTATAATAAATCTTAAAATAACTGTTATAAAGACGATACTTTTTTTTAGACATTTTTGAAAGGCATAAAATAATCAAGTACACAGTAAAATTTCGCTGATATTATATATTTTTTAAATTTAAGTTTTGCGTATTTTGTTACACATGAAAATTTACTAGAAAATCTGGTAAAATTTTCTATCTGAAGAAGAAATTTTATTTTATTTTCGTGAAAATCTGTGTTCTACTCAATAATAATAAGCGAAGTTTCAGGGTTGTCATCTGGTTACCGTTACTGCACGGTAATTTTTAACATTTAATTCTCTCCGTGTAACGAATCTTTTTTTTTCGACCTACTATACCATTCCAAATGAATAAAGTTTCTGGCATTTGCATTTCGAATAAAGTATAATACGACAATAATCTTTGTAGCTCCGTGTCCTATAGCATTACATATGTGCATATAAGGGATGAAAAGTGAAAGCGCGCGAGCACTGAGAGAATAATGTGCACCATGGCGATAGACCAGGATTAAAGGGATGATTTTTACCACTGCGAAAGAGTTTTTTTGTGCCTTTCTTTTGCGCGCGCGTTGGCCGGATCTGTGAAGGGATTATCCGACGATAAAGTGGTGCGGAAATGCTGGCAACGTACCCGCAGATTCTGTCGTCGGTCGATTATACGCGTTGGGAGAAACACACGAACAGACTTTGCGGATGAGACCTGAAAGAAGATGAAAAAAAAAAAAAAAATGTACAGACACTTTTGATAATAATGTAAAATCGATAAAAATGTATTGGATAAAAAAATGAAATATTTCATAGTTGGGAAAAGGTAAAGCCACTCCGGCTCTTAAAAAAAAAGCTCATTTTAAGAATATTTTTAACGAGTACAATGAAAGCAGTAAAAAAATTGAATTGGAAAACTTCATTATACATAGTTTTAACAAATTTTTTTCTTTCGAAAATCGATTTGATTGAAAATCGACATTTTTCGATTGCTCTGCATACTACGAAGGCAAATCTTATCTAGAACTCAAATTATTTTGAATTTTCGTTCCAGGTAAAAAATTGGAGGACTTTTACAGGCTGTAGGGCACTATTGGAGAAAGGTGTCTCGCTTCATCCAAGTGCAGTGTTGTCATTTTGTTACAAAATTTTGTGAAAAAAATTGTAATGATACTTGAATATATGTAGAATAGATCCCACCGAGCAGAATTTCCATTCTATCGACGAGGCATCTATAAAAAAATGTCGAAAATCACTCTTTTTTCGGGCTCGAGACTGGTAGACTCCCTTTCATATTTGTACATTATCGGAGATGAAGAATTCGTGATGTAAATCATCGTGCTCGTAAAAATATTCGCAATGATGAAATTCATGAAGGTTTTATGCGAGATCATAACGCGATACGCACTTTCGCGCGATTTCTTTTATATCGAAGCTATAAAAAACATCATTGTCGGTCCAATGTTAATAAAGAAAAAAACTTTTTCCCGTCAATGTCGTAAAGCCTTCTTTATTCGCAACAGCATTATCCCGACCGTCGAATACACGCGCTCCGTATTTCGACCGGACTCCGAATCCCGAGCTGTTCGAGAAAAAACACAAATAAGAACAAAAAAGAACACGAGAAAAATTTAAAAAACACGGTGCAAACCAAATTTTTATTATTTTTTTTATACGAGGTGTAGGCACTTCAAAAATTGATTTAAAAAAAACTGTTGTATCAGTTTGAGGTATCAAACTTTTTTATTATTTGTAGTTTGAGGACACAGTAGTAAAGAATTATCAACAAAAAAATAAGATTAATCTACATACATTTTTGAATTAAGGATAAAAAAAACTACAATAATGTGTTGTTGTTTTTTTTAATGATCCGCAGGCTAAGTAACTTTGTGATTTTTTAAATAAAACCTGCATTTTCGTCAAAGAAAGTTACGAAAATTATTGGACTTGCAGAGTTTTGGACCCCTAATTCAAAAACGTTTGCAAATTATTATTATTTTATTGTTGATAATTCTTCATCACTGTGTCCTCAAACTACGAATAATCAAAAAGTATGATTCGATAAAACAGTTTTTTTTTTATTAATTTTTAAAGGTGCTTACCCTTTGCTTTAAAAAAAATAACCAAAATAATAAATAATATCGCGGCAATGGTTAGCTTTTGCATAAAGCATTACTGGGTTATTTGAGAGTGGAAAACATGTCTTACAACCCTTTCATGGAAACGTGACCAGTAGCCCTGAATAAGGCCTTAAGGGATCATCACAGAGTAGAAAAATAGCTGATGTTTGCGATTTTTTTTTTTCGATGGTGAAAATACGCTAATCAGTCTGATTTTTTTATGTCGAATCAAAGCACTCATGAAGAACAGAAAATAAATTTTTAAACGTTTATTCTTATATTGTTTAATTTTTTTTAACGGTTGAAAATGTCTTCGAAAAAAAAGGAGTCCTCACGGTTTACACGGTTGTGGCCGTAAATATTATCTGAAACAAAATTTGTAAAAAGATTATTAATCAGTATAAAAGCCGCTATCTTGCTATGGAGATTTTTTTTATTTTTATCAAAATTGACAAAATGGCGGCGGTTGGAAAAAAAAAAGTTTCGAATTGAGCCTACTTTTTGACAGTTTTTTCGTTAAAAAAATATGGATTTAAAAAAAAGCTTCCATAGCAAGATAAAGAATGGCGTGAAGAATGTTTTTTGTCAAAATTTGAGGAGGATAGCTTGAAAACTCTTCCTTTGAGAGTGTACACCATTTTGTATTATGACATTTCGAGAAAAACGCGTTTAAGTTTTCGCGTGCGGAATTTTCCTATAAATCGTCTGCTTACGATCAATCGGCGATGCCAGGTCCATGATTATAACCGTCTATGCTATCATAATGAAAAAAAACAACGCGATTTTTCGCAAATTTTACACTGTGATGATCCCTTAACATTTATAACAGTAGTTGGGAGTGAAAAAAAAGTTACTTTTAAAAATCGTAAGTTCCGATTCACCGTACGAAATGAAAATGAAAAGGATCAGTCGTTAAGATCGCAGTCACACATTTTTCGTGGTCGAGATTTAAATAGTCATGATTGATAGCGTGGCTTCAGTGCTGGCCAAGTTTTTCGCACAAATTAAAACCATTACTAACAGGGAACGTGGTGGAGGGTGGGTGGACAGGAAAGGACGAGAATCCATGAGCATAATTTGCCCACGGGACGCTTCGTTAGGCAGTTGGTACGAGAGGGCCACTAGAATTACCGGGGCTAGTCGAGAATCGATTCGCCACGAGAGCCTCGCTTTGCCCAACTTTATGATGGATATCTCATCGGCAGAACCGCAAGATTCGAAAAACACACGAAAGTTGGTAAATTCCCTGTAGACGTTTATACTTCCAAAGTGAATTTCTATCATTTTTTTTTTTTTTTCGGATAAGACGAGATTGCGCTCGCCACGATTACACGACGATTGGATGGGAATTTCAAACCGTCAGATATCTGCGAATATTTTGAAGAAAATTAATTCATTTATGATATGAATTTATTCGATATCGCGTAAATAAATTACTTTTTTTAAGGCAAAAATTGTCGAGAAAGTGGTCAAAAATATGAAAATTTGATTGAAAAGCCTACCTAATTTTTAATTTTATACTTTTTAAATCTTTTTATTGGCATATCCTTCCCCTGCACATGTCAATAATCGAAAAATATTTCCGATTTCTGTTTCCGATCAATGAAAAAAATCAGACAAATAGAGCACACTTCGATATCACGCAAAAAGCCGCCTAAAGGAATATCTTATAATGCCGCCATTTTGTTTTGTTAAAAAAAAATATATAACACTTGAAAGTTGTAATAAGATAATGTCAAAATTTTTAAATGATGCGAGTATTTTATCACCTTTATGACAAATCATGAAAAATGACTCATTTTCGGGCGTCTAAAGGGTTTTCCCCCCTTAAGTCAGGATCCTTGTCTAGAGGTCTAAATTTTGGGCGTTGGAAACGACATTTTCCAAGTTTGTGGAAGTGCTCCTAAACGCCCTGGATGAGCAATCGTTATGAAATTTGGCAGGCACGTGTACAACAAACGTCTTCATTAGTTGAACTAGAATAATCCAAAAACATTTAAACCTTTTTATTTTATGAACAAAAGAACTGCGAAAATGTTATTTAAAAAACTAAACTTCCCCTTCGATCGCTTACTATTTTTTTTATTTTTTTATTCTTTTTCTTGTTTCTAGTTCGACCTATCAGGTCTGTAAATATGAAACCGGAATTTGCCCATAGATGGCCCTAGCTGTCAATGTAGTTACCATCACGACCCGTCATTGGCGCCATTTGCTTTGTTGACGTGTGACAAAGATTTTTAACTCACAACAATACAAGTTTCATACCCCAACATAGTTTGTTATCACGTTGAACATGTCGAATTTTGTGCCTGGGAAATTACGATTTGCTGACAGCATTAATTTTCTGTTACCATTTGAAGAAAACTGCTGCAGAATCGCATCGAATGCTTGTCGAAGCTTACGGTGAGCATGCTCTTGGTAAATCACAGTGCTTTGAGTGATTTGAAAAATTCAAAAGTGGCGATTTTGACGTGAGAAATGAAGAACGTGGGAGGCCACCGAAAAACTTTGAAGACAGCGAATTGCAAGTATTATTGGATGCTAAAACCTGGCGAAACTGTTAATACTGAACGCTACCATCAACAAATGATCGATTTGAATCAAGATTTGCGTGAAAAACGACCAGAATATGAAAAAAGGCAACACAAAGTGATTTTGCTTCATGATAATGCACCATCACACACAGCAAAGCTGGTCAAGGAAACAATTGAGGCATTTAGTTGGGCAATACTTTCGCATGCGGTTTACTCACCAGACTTGGCTCCGTCCGATTACCACTTATCTGCTTCGATGGGACACGCACTTGCTGAGCAGCGTTTCACTTCTTACGAAAATTTACGAAAATGGCTCGATGACTGATTTGCCTCAAAAGAGCAACAGTTTCTTTGGTGTGGTATCCACAAATTGCCAGACAGGTGGGAAAAATGTACAGCTAGCAATGGACAATACTTTGAATAAAATATTTTTCATCATTTTCGTACAACAAACTTATATTTTCTATACAAAAATTTCGGTTTCATATTTACATACCTAGTATACACAATATTGTACAAAGTAAAAATATGTTTGTTTTTTTTTTTGCTTCAGATCAGCTGTCCAGGAATTACAATTAGGAGAACAAGCGAAGAATATCATCGCCGGCGCACCGACATACGTGGCTCCTCCCACACTCAGTACCATTTTTTGTCAAACTTAAAAAAAAATATTATCATGCTCAACAAAGACCCATTAGTAAACATGCCAAATTTCTCCATTTTATATTTATTATTTTGCGCATAAAAAATTAGTGAAAAATCGGATATTTTTTGGCCACACAAAGTAGAAACCGCCCTTAAGAACCGTGGAAAAAATGTTAACCTGATCATAGGAGAAATACCAGACATCTGTAAACCCGAGTCGAAAAATAAAAGTCTTATTTTCCGGCGTGTTTTCGGTCTAGACCGAATTCACGTCGAAAACCGGCCGGAATAGCGAACCATTCCGGCCAGGCTTTGCAGGCCGAAAACACGCCTGAACTCTGGATTTCGGTTTCTCCGTCAGCCTGCTTTCTCGGGCCGAAAACACGCAGAAATCTGGAATTTCGGTTTCCCCATCGAGTATCAATATTTGGTAATATAATGAGTGATAATTAGTGCAATTCGATCTTGCTTCCTCTTAAATCTCTACGATAATAAAGAAGATCCTTTTCACCGTGTTTTTTTATTCAAAATAATGAATTTATACAGAGCGTTGAGTAAATTAGTTGGGAATTAAAGTGATGTAAAATTAGGAGTTAAAGTGGTGTAAAATTTGAGCTTTGATTAGCTGAATTCTGCCAATTGTTGAACTGTTCTTGTGAGTTCGATTGATAATGAGGAGCCTTTAACCTGCGACGTCGATCAGTAGACCGAAAAAATGAGTATCGGCATATTTTCGGCCTGAACAGAACGCTGACTGATGTAAGCTGAAATCCCAAGTTTCGGCGTACTTTCAGCCTGCAACTCGTTAGGCCGATCAACACGCCGGAACTAAGTTCCGGCGTTTTTTTTCCGGCGCATTTTCGGTACGTTCCGGTTTATAAGTCGCCTGAATTATTGCGATTTTAAAAGATTCGTCGTATTTTCGGTCTAAGTCGCCAACCGTAGGCCAACTTTTACAATTTCGGCCGAATCGAATAAAGTTTTCGGCCTTAGTTTTCGACTCGGGAAGTTTCACATAGTATCGTCAGCAGTCTCGATGTGCTCTGCGTAGTTGGTTTTTTAATTTGGGTTCATTGAGTTTACCAGCATGAAAATATCTGTATCCATGCACTGCATAATTGGTTTTGAATTTGGCTTCAATGAGTTCATTCGCATACCAATGTCTTCCGATCCTTCTACTTTCCATTCACCGACCGTTGACATTTGAAAATTCGAGGAAGTCCATTGCGATCCTTTACGATGAATCGAGAAATCAACGGGAGAAAAATATAAACGAGAGAGCAAAAATATTTATTCTTTATCTGCCTCTGATATTCCTTCCCCGTTGATGCCTCGATTCATTGGAAAGGATCCGTCTATTGACACGGAAACAAAATCAAGAGAGGACAAATAAATACACGAGAGAGAAACATGAGAGCAAAAATGGATATGCGAGAGAGGAGAAATAAAAACATGAAAAAATAAACGAAAGATCAAATCCGAAAACACGAAAAAATATTGAAAGAGGAGAAATAAATATGATACGAAAAGGAAAAAAAAAACGAAAGAGCATAAATGAGTACGCGAAAAAGGAATAAGGGTGAAAAATATAATGGTTTTTTTTTGGTTTCACTTTATTTTAGCGGACTCTACTATATATTTGGGAAATTCCATTTCCAATGATTGGTGCAGTCGCACCAATTGTGATATAAAAATAGCAAGCAATAATAGGGAAGGAGGTTGCCCGTATGAGGACATGAGGAAGTGTGTGCGTGGGTGTGTACGTGTTTGTGTGTAGGTAAGGGTTAAACCTAGGTTATCCTCGATCCTGGCGCCATCGCACCACAAGTCGAAGAAACCTATCGAGAACGGGATCCGCCAATGGTATATTGACCACGACGCTCGGGTTCGTGTCTCCACTGCGACTGGACGGAGAGAGGAAAAGGTCGTAGAAATAAAAGTATCGGGGAAAAAAAGATCAATAAATGAACCAAAAAAAGATCAAGGAATAGATAAATGAGTTTTAAAAAATTCCTGATGTTCTTATCAAATTATTAATTTAGGTTTGTGCACTCAGTTACTTAATAAAGAATATTAACAAATCGAGAGATGGCCACTATGACATGTACTTATATTTTAATAAATATAAATATTTAGATATTGTATTTTATTTATGGCTGGCACAACTTTTTCCAAATTCCTATTATTCTGTCACTAAATGTAACTATTCTTTCTACCATTGGTTATTTTATTAGAACAATCGCGCAACTTAAACGAATTACCAAATTTGAGCATTTTACTGGAAAATTTACTTTCTCGTATGAATTACTAAAAGACTTCTGTAGTCCAGTGTAAAAAAAAAAAAGAAAAGTTAATTCTCCTTTTGCAAATACAAAATTATATACGAGAGTAATTTGAAAAGTTTCCGGCCTTAAGAAAAGCACATATTTCGAATCAAAACAAAATTTCTTTCTCGACGTAGTCTCCCTTCAACTTGATACATTTGGGCCAACGCTTCTCCCAACCTTTTTGACCGTCAGAAAACGTCAGATTGTCCAATGGGTCCAATTGGGTTTTCATAACCCAAACAAACCCAAACTCGTCCGTTTGGCGATTAGCTCCAAAACATCTCCATTCTGGGTACAAAATAATCGAGGTAGCAGCATTTCTTGCTGCTATTTTATTCAATGAAAGCAATGCAGCCCTACTCATGGTTATGAATGAACTACAAATCGTAGTTGGCAGGCAGAGCTACGGATATGCCGAGCGAATGCATCAGATGCGCGTGGCTCGGCAAAATAGAAAAAGTTTATTAGATACAAAAGAATCTCGAAAAGTTCGTAAAGAGGAAATGCAAGCTTCAAATGAGTTGCATAAGGAAGAGGAAGGACTCCTGTATGGTGCTGAAATCGCGAATTAATCGGTAAGACACTTTATCATTTGATTCAACACATTTGACTTGGAGTTTTTTGTTTGTGAAACTTTAAACGTATTTTTCTCGAAACGACATTTTTTCAATTTGCGGGAATCATAACTCAAAAACTAATTGATGGATCATCTTGCAATTTGGAATACGTTTAAATAATATAATTTATTAAAACATGAACCTAAAGTTGGAAAGATTAGATTGGTTAAAACATATTTATTATTGCAAAATGCCGGGAAAAAAATGCTAAAAACGATAATTTTTTTCAAACACGTTCCAACATTTAATTCTCGATTTTTTTTTTTCAAGATTTAGGTTCATGTTCTTCAAAAATATCTCAAGAATGTATAAAAATTTGTTGCACTCTTTCAGATGCGAATTGCGAGCTGCACAATTCCCGCAAATCGACAACTACGCTGAGGACACGCCAAGGAACACAGCGGGTTACACCTTAATTAATGCATGAAATAACTTTAAAAAATTACCAGAGATGTATGGAAATATGAATAAATTATTGTCAGCCTTGCGAAAATTTCCGTTTTTTTTTCACAATAAAAAAACTAAACAATCATCTAATTTTCGGTCTCCTAAAGTGGTTGCCCGCCTTAAATATAATAATTAAACGATGCGTTTAGTAGACGACCTGTGACGCCTTGAACCAACACGCGTGCAGTACGTTCATTGGAGCAACGCGGGATCAAACGTGTCAAAATTTGCGACTGTATTCTAACCCTCAAATGTATTGAAATAACACATTTCTTTTTCACAGAGCACACAAATGCACTTACTCATATGGCTGCAATATTTTTTATGAGACACCATTGAGGCAATTTTAAGGGCCCTGGTTATTTTACCTTCAATGACCCTCGATAGCATGACCACTGATGGTCCATGTGAGGCTTCCAGACTAGGGCAATAATAAAGTTAGGGAAAATTAAGATGGCCCCGATCAAAGCCCGAACTCAATTTCCGCACGGGTTTACCTTAGTCTTCCATCTTAGTATTTCACCCAAATTTTTCCCCCTCGAAACGTTTTTTTTTTTAAATTGGAAAAAAGAAAAAAGACGCTTGGGAGCTAGATCTGGCAAATAGAGATGCGGAATTTTTTTTCTTAATTGTGGCCATCAATTAATCCAGCAACGCAATCCACTATTACACGCGCCCCACGTTTTTTCATTTTAAATATAACATTTATTTTCATAGCTATGCAAAATTCACAATAACAAATTTTCAGGACAATCTGTATTGGGTTATAAATCTGTATGGGGCTACGAGAAATTATTTGATACTTTTTAGTCCGTTTTAAAAAAGTGGTGTTAAAAAATATTTTTTTTTTATTTAATTAATTATTTCCGATCATACTGGACTACAATTACAAAACGGTTAACTCTACAAAAAAAAAACAATTATGATCGAACGAAGCCATCACGAAAATAATTTGTCCACGAAGTTTAATGATAACTCGCTTTTGGTCCATTTCCCGAACGGAGTTCCAATTGGAAATTCGATTGAAAAATAAACCTAACGTTTCTTCGCAAAGCGCAGCTCTCTCGTGTGTAGCCCGAATTTATCGCGCAATTTTCCCGAATCTCCGAAATTCCTTTATTTTTCGATTTTCGCAACTGTTTCATAAAACATATCTACGGAGGCTATAGAAGGAGGCAACGAGAATTCCGAGAAACAGTTAGGGGCTTGTATATTTAATACGTCTCCATTCCACTTTGCACCCCCGAGGGGCGAGGGGGGGGGGGGAGGGGATAAGAAATAAGATAAGAGTCGCTATCCTATACCACGCAAAATTCTATCTGTACCACTAGGTATACGCTCATAAATATATACGTGTATGTATGTCCCGGGGCAGGGGCACTCCGAATCGATTGATTCGTGACCAATATTCGGATCGTGCGAACCAGAACCCTCGAGACAATCCCAACGCCTCCCCAACTCGCAGCATTTTCCAGCTTAGCGCAGCGATATTTTGGCAACACAAACCACCCTTATCTATATATTCTTTATAGCCTTGCATACATATTCGACAAACGTGGGGGGTGTCGAATAGTAGCGAAGAAGAGAGGGGGGGGGGGAGGTTGTCAATAAAATTTTCATAAGCTTACGATGCATTCAACATCTCATCGTATTCAACATGTCTTCATCCTCTCGATACCACAAAAAGAACAAAACTTCGAGGGAAAATGTGCGCGGGCGAATGGCATAAAAATGAATAGAAAGAGAGGGCGAGAGGGAGAGAGAGAGAGAGAGAGAGAGAGAGAGAGAGAGAGAGAGAGAGAGAGAGAGAGAGAGAGAGAGAAAGAGAGCGAGAGAGGGGTCGAAGGGAGAGAGGGGACGAAGGGAGAGAAGGGACGAAGATATAGGAGCATGATAGAGTGATAGTGGGACTTGAATTTAATATAATTTCCTCTAGTTGCTTCTGTGCCCATTTTTTTGCGATCTTCGTCTCTCTCCCTTTCTCTCTCTCTCTCTCTCTCTCTCTCTCTCTCTCTCTCTCTCTCTCCAGCTCTCCAGCTCTCCAGCTCTCCAGCTCTCCAGCTCTCCAGCTTTCCAGCTTTCCAGCTCTCCAGCTCTCCAGCTCTCCAGCTTTCCAGCTTTCCAGCTCTCCAGCTCTCCAGCTCTCCAGCTCTCCAGCTCTCCAGCTCTCCAGCTCTCCAGCTCTCCAGCTCTCCAGCTCCCCAGCTCTCCAGCTCTCCAGCTCTCCAGCTCTCCAGCTCTCCAGCTTTCCAGCTCTCCAGCTCTCCAGGTCTCCAGCTCCCCAGCTCTCCAGCTCTCCAGCTTTCCAGCTCTCCAGCTCTCCAGCTCTCCAGCCCTCCAGCCCTCCAGTCCTACAGCTCTCCAGTTCTTCAGTGGTTCATTTCTCCAGCTCCCCAACTCTCATACAAATGTGGGCAACTTCATTTGCGATTTATGTGTCGATTAAAGTTCGCGTACTCTTATCGACCCTCGTGCGTTCTCTTAAACGTCCGTATGTCTTAGAGTTCGCAAATCCTTTTCTGTAGTTTTTAGTTTGTTATTTTTAAAAAATGGAGATTCCTAATTATCGCTCATAATTTAATTGGAATGCTAGATATTTTTTCAATAACAAAAAAATACCGATTCGCAAAATGTATTTGTTTGTTTTTTTCACCGCTTTGAAGCTTACGTGCATACTCCTATACGACCTTACCCTACTTGTTTATGAAAATCACTTTCAAGAAGTACTTTTTTATTACAAAAAAAAACGAAAATGTTGTGTAAAATTTCAATGTTTTTTCCTGAAGTGTTCCATTTTTTCGAATTTTCAACTTTTCGAACGTTTCTTAGGTATAAATTCACCATTTAGTTGTTAAAATGCTAAAAATTCTTGGCTCACATTTTTCCAAATCAATATTGAAGTCGCTGGATTTCCCACAAACGGACAACTGTCGTTAAAACCTTCCCGGAAAACCACGCAATAACGTTGCCATTTCGTAATATATTTTAATGAAAACATTTATCTAAATAATTTAATTATTTAATCAATTATACCTAAAGTTTGTTAAATGTAAAACGTTTTGTTCCTTTCGCAAAAAAATAATCAAAATTTGCTATTTTTTCATTGTCTACATGTATTTCCCCCCCATAAACATAAATTCTAGTTTTCTCTAGGAAAAACTAGTCGCGACCAAGGCGTTCAGTCAGAACTAGTTTTTACTTGGTAAAACGCGTTTAAATTGAAAAAGGGGTTTGAACTGTAACACATATAGTTTAGATGCTCTGATAGAAAAGCCACGATACGAGTGCGCGATCCTCTCTTTATGGTGAACTTTTATGGAGGCAACTGATGAAAATGTACGAGAATCCATTCACCGGAAAATGTACGACAATCCCTCCTTCCGAAAATACGATTCCAGCTGGGATTTCATGCATGCCGTTGTGCTGCAATATTCCACGTATCCAAGTTTCTTACAACTTTTACACCCATCGTGACCAAAGGTTATACTCGTGTATGTACTTTATCAAACACGCGATAACCTCGGTCTTTGCCAACTATCGACGAAGAAAAAAATCCCTAACCCGACACGATAAGAACCATCGGGGGCATTGGCGTGGCCCCCAATCTTTTCTTGAGGGAGGGGGGGGGGGGGGGTGGAAAGGCTGGCGTGACAAGAACTGGTTTTGTTCACAATCATTTTTTTGTTAAATAAGACTTACATGATGGTCGATAATCACCTAACATACGTGAAATATGAAACTTGTTTAAACAAACTCTTGCAATACCTTAAAAAAAGCAACTTATTTTGCATCATTCTTTAATTCAATTAGCAGTGTTTAAACTTTATTTTCAGTAGGTACTCAATTACGGTAGTAGTCTCGCCACAGTCGCGTTGAAAAGTTTATTCTCCTCCAATCGATGAAAGCTTCGAAATATTGAGCAATATCATTATAATTTCTTTTTCCGGCCTTGATCAGCATTTTTTTTATCAACCCCTGATAATTTATGAAACGCAATCCCTTACTTCAGTCTGATCAGGGTAAAAACCAAGGCCTGATCAGGGTACAAAATCGAGGCTTGACCAGCGTAAAAAACCACGGCCTGATCAGAGCTTGATTTTTCAAGGCTTTATGAAAATGAAAAATCATGGCCTAGTCCGGATGACGAAACGAAGCCCTGCTCAGGATGTCCTATTTATTTCAAAAATAAAAAGTACCACTCATAATCAAAATAGAAACAGGCACGAAATTATGAATAACGCCTTAAATAAAATAAAAATTAAATCAAATAAAAAATATTTGGTTGGCCTACGCTGTCCGGGCTAACTTGCACCGATAAATGTGACACCATCGGAGCAGGCTAGCCGAGACAGTGCAGGCCAATCGAACAATGGTAAGTTGACTGCGTAGTTCAGTCCGGTGGATATGATGACATTGGTGCAGGTTAGCCTGTACAGCGTAGGCCAACCAAATAGTGGTAAGTTCACCGCGTAGGAGAGTTCAGTGAAAGTAATGTCCATTCGAAGTGCATTTCGAATGGACTAACCTGCATCGGTGGCATTACGTTCACTGAATTGAAATACTCTGTCGTCTTACCATTATTGTTAGCGCCAAACTCTATAAGTTCAGTTGCTTGACCATCGCCTGAAGCTAGCCGGATCAGGCAACTGGAAGAGTCCGTACATCCAGTTGCCTGACTATCGCCTGATACCAGCCATATCAGGCAACTGGAAGAGTCCGTACATCCAGTTGCCTGACTATCGCCTGACACCAGCTGGATCAGGCAAATTAAGGCATACCTTAAATAAGACCTCTGTACTGCAACGTGATCAGGTCCGGATCAAATATCAGGCTAGACTGACAATATTTCTACTCGGGAAGTAATGATGCAAACGCCTAATATAATGTTTATAGTTCCAAAAATAACAACGTTCTCTCCATCACCTAACCCTCACTTTTGTATCAGACTATCCATTCCGGCTGCTAATACGTAGATACTCTGCGTATACGAATATGCACACACTACTGTAGTCTAGCGAGCGCGGAGATCATGGCAACGTCGCAAGCCCAGCGAATTTTTCGTCGTGATATTTGGCGCTATCGTCGCTAGACATTGCTTAATTTAAATCGCTATATCTCTGAAACTGGACGGTCAAAATTCATAATTTTTTTTTACCCACCTCGTCATAGGTTCCTCTGTAATTGAGATTTTTTTTTAAAGCTGTAGCAAAGTTTCGAAGTTATTGCGTGAAATGTGAAATTTTCCATTGCTTCCCATAAGAACACGTGTAAAATCATGAAATCTTTGATTCCCAATATCTCGAATACACAACGGTGAATCCTTTTGAAATTTTGCAGGCTATCACTCAATAGTGTCCTGAATGGGTCCGCGAAATGAATAAAAAATTTATAGAAAAACGCCTTGATGATACTACTATCTTAAACAAATCTTAGTTTTCCATTGTTGCCTGCAAATCAGCCCAACACTTTTTCAGCTGGATTTTCTTTTAACAATGTCAGTAGTCCATTTTCTACAGTATGTTCAGTAGTGACATGCGAGAGAAACGTTTCTGACGCATTGTGCTTCTAAGCCACATTTTTAGCCGTCTCATAGCAAGAAAACTTTTCTCACAGCCGTTGGAGCTCACTGAGAGTCGTATTGCTGCATGGAAAAGCTTGTATAAGTTAGGCCAATACTCCTTTTTTAATATGCTTCCTTAAGAGGTTACGTGGGTTTCGAAGCCAAAAAAAAACATATTTTCTCTATTTCTTAAAATATAATATATAAGTTATTTTATTCAAAATGTTAAGCACATAAAAGAGCAACATTTCAACAATACTTAAAAAAAATTCTTCAAAAAATTTGGGAAATTCAGCCGGTGGGACCTGGTTTCCCGAGACCGCTCAAAAAAAAGTGTCTTTGTGGTGGTCAGGATAACTCATGATAGCTTTATCTGAAATAGAAAAATCACATCTTTTCTGTTAGTAGAAAAGTGTAGCTCGTGATTGAACGAAGAATTTTTTAAAAAATTGAAATTTGAATTTTTGGCAGAGTTGTATGCAAAATAGTTCAATTTTTAGTACCATTTACATTACGTATAGCCTTGTAAAATTAGTTGTAATCGAAAAAAAAACCTTCGTTCAATCACTAGTCAATGCTATTTTGAAGAAGTGTGCAAAATTTCAAAACGATCGGTGCATTAGTTTTTGAGAAATCGTGTCTACCGACTTCAAAAATAGTGTTTTGAGAAAAATGCGTATACCTGCGTCGCTCCCGGCCGGTCTTTCCCAACGGGGGGAATTCCCAAAGGCTCTCTCACCTAGACTTTTACTCCGATTGACTTAAACCTTTGGGAGAATATTCTAGACATATTGTACTATTAGATAATAAAATTAAAAAAAAAGGATGTTTTGAAATTTTCAAACCACTTAACCCCTTAAATTTTCTACATTTATCTCACCATTTCTAAATTGATGGACGCTCCACAGCCTTGTCAGTTCATCTAAAACAAAAATGGGTAAAAAATGATTAAACTAGACTAGATTTGGGGGGCCTCGTCATTTTTTGTTTTCTGGAAAAACCCCGGATAACACAATGGCAGCCGTTTAAAAAAAACCCAATTTTTTTGCTTCAACGGACGGAAAAACGATTTCTAAATACATTTTTGACCAAAATCGCATCCTGATGGACCCGCAAATTGAATGTCCTTTCAATTGTGCAGAGATTCATGTGAATCGGTTCATCCGTTGAAGCTGTAGAGCACCCCGCGCGCTGCAAAATGCTGTTTTCAGAAAAACGCATTTAAAGTTTAACGTTAAGGCTGTAAATTTTAAAATACTTTAAATATGAAAATATCCTTTTACTCACGTGTTCTAAACATTTAATGGATACAAATTATTTATTAATAAAGTCGTATCTTTCATGCTCATGAACGGTAATCTTCCCCCAATTACGAAATTTGAATATCTATTTAATTTACGTAATGAAATAGCTACTTTGCATAAAAATTACGAAATTACAACGAAGGAAATAGTTCAAGTTTTATTAAATTATTTCTTTATGCTTACTTGGGTGAAACTTAAATGAAATAGATCGATTATTCGACTTCAATTATTCAGTATCGATTTTTTCTGACAGGGGGGGGGGGGCATGCCCATCCCAGCGCACCCCTGGCTACGCCAATGATCTTGGGAAATCTCGAGATTCCTTTTTTTTGCGTCCAGGTATTCCGAGCAGTGAGAAGTGTGTATATAGGGTATAAGCGTGCTTCACACGAGGATGGAACGTAATGACCGAGTTTTACGTTCGTATAACAACGTTATTACCTACTTGCACTATCGCCCTCCGCTCATCGCTTCCCACGTATATGCTTGCACTCTGCACACTAGAAATGTCTTCGCCATGAGAATCGAAATGAAAATCCATTAAAAGACAATATTCAAACGAATCAAGAAATTCCTTCCGTTTTATGAACGATTTTTATTTCTTTTTATTTATTAATTTATTCGTACATACATTTATTATTTACTTATATATTCATTTCTCTGATTTTGACTATCGTCGTATTCGACTCAAGGTTAATAAAGTAATTATATGTTCGTGTAGCGAATAAACAGTGGGGGGGGGGGGGCTGTGTGTATTTGTGTACCCACGGTTATATCTATATGAATATATAAAAATTGGGTGCTGAAAATATTTATCATCGTACTTGTTAAACACGTTTGCTATTACAAAGTATACGAAAATTATTGCGACGAGATATTTTTTGCACTACATCTTTGTATACGTATACATAAGTTAATTGTTATTTGCATAAGTTAATTTTAATGGAAGATGATTATTGTAATAGTAATAGTTATTATTTTGTAACTTGGTTTAACCCTTCGTAGTGGACCTGGGTAAAATCGACCCGTCGATCAATTTTTGGCATAAATATACAGGGTAAGGCACATAAAGTGTTACAGAGCAATAGCAATCAAACTATTGATCATATCCAAAAATGTTTCAGACGAAAGTTTCAGTTTTCGAGAAGGCCGTCATACTGAGCCACCCTTTTTTTTATCGGTGGAGGCGCTGAAGCTACGTCAAGGTCAACTCCACTTTTTTAAATGGAATCATGTATTTTTTTTCGATGACATTATTACCGATTTTAAGACGAATTCAGCGACCTACAACGCAAGGTCATTCTAGTCACGCAAAGTATGAAAATAGTCGAAAAACCGAAAAATATCGGAAAAATCACTTTCAAAGGATCCACTAACCTTGGTTTGGGTCTACCTACAGAAGATGCTCGAAGTGATGACCCTCGACTTGTAAGCACTTGTTTGATCGCTGTTTTCATTTCGTTACGATACCAATGTTTCTTATCGGCAGCAAGTGACAGCAAGTGGCATGCAACACGACGGTGCACTGCCCCATTATGCTGTGTGTTCAAGACAAGTGATGAATGAGATTTTTGGTAAAAAGTGGATAGGACGAGGCGGTCCTGTAGCTGGGCCACCTTGTTCGCCAGATCTAACATCACCGGATTACTTTTTATGGGGTTTTGTCAAAGAACGCGTAATGGGGGTAGCACCTACCACGCCTGACGACATGAAAGAAAGAATACGCCGAGCATGTACCGAAATTGCACCACAAATGTTGGCTGAAGTTAGACGGTCTATTCATCAGCGAATTAACAAGTGCTTACAAGTCGAGGGTCATCACTTCGAGCATCTTCTGTAGGTAGACCCAAACCAAGGTTAGTGGATCCTTTGAAAGTGATTATTCCGATATTTTTCGTTTTTTCGACTATTTTCATACTTTGCGTGACTAGGATGACCTTGTGTTGTTGGTCGCTGAGTTCGTCTTAAAATCGATAATAATGTTATCAAAAAAAAAATACATGGTTCCATTTTAAAAAGTGGAGTTGACCTTGACATAGTTTCAGCGTCTCCACCGATAAAAAAATAGGGTGGTCCAGAATGACGGCCTTCTCGAACACTGAAACTTTTGTCTGAAACATTTTTGGATATGATCAATAGTTTGAGTGGTATTGCTCTGTAACACTTTATGTGCCTCACCCTGTATAATAGTTCCCGGCTTCGAATGGAACTGTATTCACCATCTTATCTGGAGTTTGAAGTATCCTCATAACATAACATTTACCCTAATTAAATGTCAGAAGAAATACCTTTTTTGGAACGCGCACTATGCTACTATTTTTTCCCAAAAGTAGCATATCTAAAGAGTATCACGTCCAAATTTTAGGTAAAAATGTTGAAAATTCACGGAACTATGATTTTTTGAGCGAAAAAGTGTCTTTTTTGCGTTTTCACTTCTTTATTAATTTTTTTTAACATGTCGCCATTTTATTTCTTATGAATACATTTTTCGTATAACATCTAGAAAGTTCAAAGCATGTTCCGTAATTTTTTGAACCACTTCGGACGGATAGTTTGGTCACAATACTTTTTTGAAAACTGACTGGGTAGAATCGACCCAAGTGTGACCACCGCGATTGAATTTGGAAGTGTGACCACGAAGGGTTAACTTCTTTTTCTACCATCGCTTATTTCACTGGAACAATCCTATACATGAAATTAATTTTCGATTTTGCCATTTTTACTGGACAATTTACTTTCTCATATCTTGTAAAGAACAGAATGAGACATTGGAGCACTTGCTAGTCTGTAAAAAAAAAAAAAACAGGGAGTTAGTGCCAGAGAAAGCAAGAAAGAAAGCAAAAGAGTGGATGGGAGGAATAAATGAGGGGGAAATTATAAATATATTGGGTGGAAAAATACAAAAAGGAATATGTGAATATTCTAGGGAAATAGAGGAAGTGTGCAAAAAAATGTGTAAGGCAAAAGGGGAGGAAAAATAAATGGAGTGGAGGAATAAATGAAGAATAAATGATGCATGAATAAAGAAAAAGAGGAAAATTTTAGAGAGTACGAAGTACGATAATGCGAGATGTATTAATTAAGTGAATCGATATTTAAGCGAAAAGTTACGATTTTGTAAAAAAAAAAACTTTTGTAAAAAGTTGTGCAAATTGATTGATTGATTGATTCTTTCTCATATCAATAAATAAAATGCTTCTGTGCCTCAGTGAAAAAAAAAGAAAAGAATATTCTGCTGTTGCAAACACAAAACTATAAATTATTAAACTGTTCGAATGAATAAAAAACATTGATGCCACATATAGTGTTCAACATTTAAACAGAAATTACATCAACTATTTTTTTATTTGGTAGATATTTTTTTATACCAATTATATTTATTTTCTAATGATCAAAGAATTTATATCAACTTTTTAGATAATAAAAACATACATTATATATTTATTTTTACGACAAAAAAAACGAAATAAATAAAGCAAGCAGCGAAATACGTACTCATTTCACAGATATGAGATTCAGCCTTCTTTTTTTCAATATAATAAATTTTCACAAATAATAGAATCCTCAATATAATATTTTTTTTCCCAAATAATAAATGAATGTTAGTATTATTATTTTTATTCTATTTATCATTGTAGCTTTCATTGCTCATTAATGGTGCTGTTATAATTTTATCACTCATTTGTCATTACGATTATTATTATTATTATCCGTTTATTTCTATTAATATTGACTACAGTATGTAAGAGTCTTACATAAGGTATCGCGAATACAGTTTCACATACATAAAAAAAAAAAAAATTCATTCAGTGGTGTCGAGAGGCCGCTGCGTCTCTTGACATACGTGTAGCTAACTTAAGAACGAGCAGTAACAAAGTCCGTTGAGCTCTGGACTGACATTTCGAAAATCTCGTTCGATCCCCGACCGAGTTCGATCTCCGTCAGCGACAATAAATTTTTCGAAGCGCTTCGTCCGCGAGCTCTGTAGTACGTGACCCACTACCAAAATTACAGGTCCTTCCCTATATACGGCAGGTCGATGCTGAAAAGGTTGCGAAAACGACGGGAGCTACGAGGTCCGACAATAAATGGAAAAATACCCATATGCGAAAATCCTAACGGGTGACGTACCTCCAGCTAGGCTCAAAATCAGCCTTTTTCGGGATTTTTTTAAGGGGTTACGTGGGTTTGAAAATGTCAAAAAAACTATTTTTTTATTTTATTATCTAATGGTACGACATGTCTAGAATTTTCTCCCAAGGTTTTAAGTCAATCGGAGTAAAAGTCTAGGAGAGAGAGACTTTGGGAATTTCCCCCGTTGGGAAAGACAGGTCGAGGGCGACGCAGGTATACGCATTTAATTTTAATTTTAATTTTAATTAAATTTTTTTTTACTGTTTTCGAAAGTACATACATTCAGAAATATTGTGTCAAAATTTTATGAAAATCCGAGCTCTCTAAGTATTTTTTTTACCTGAAGGTCAGGACCTCATTTCGTCTACCTGAGCGTATAGCGCGCTTGGCCGACCCAACGGCCACAAACATCCTCCTGCTCTTTCTGAGGAAGTACAGGAAGTTTTAAAACCTATTTACGAGGATCTCACCAAAACAGAACTGCTCGAAAGGTATTTAGGTGGCCACACGCAAAACAATAATGAAAGTTTTAACAACTGCGTATGGAATATCGCACCTAAACACATGTTCAACGGCAAAAAAATCGTAGACATTGCCTGCAAAGTTTCCGCGTGTGTCTTTAATGAAGGATCTCGTCCAGTGCTTAAAATAATGGAAATAATAGGCGTCAAACTCGGCCCGATCGCCATTGGATTCGCCGACAATCGCGATGACGAATGTGTTCGCTCTGCAAACCGCCGCAGTTCTGAGTGCTCAAAAGAGACCAGAACCAAACGAAAGCAAGCAAGACTTGAAGAAATCGACGATGATGAGCAATCAGAAGGGATTTTGTACGGTGCAGGAATTGCCGATTGAGTTTAGGTAAGAGTTTTTCATAGTATAACACTTCAAACGCGTTTTTCTCGAAACAACGTTTTCAAAATCTAGCTCCATCGTATCTCTAAAACTAATAAACCGATTCTCTTGAAATTTGAACCACATATTGTAAACATGATTCGCAACAAGATGACCTTCGATGGTTTTAAAATTTTGATTTTTACTCTTTTTTTGCGAAAAACTGCGAAAAAAACGCGTTTTTTTTACTTTTTTCGTTTTTCATCTGCCATTTTTTTATTTTTTGATAAAACTTTATATCCGAGGGTCATTTTGTAGCTGGTGTCATACTGAATCTAATGGACTTTGATTTTTTTGTTTCAGACAAGCCGTTGCCGAGTTGTGATGGAGCTACCTAGCCCACCTATTTTTGAGGCGTTACGTTAAACTATAGTTTTTGTACTTAAAAATGAATAAAAATGAATTAAATTTTTTTTTAATGTATTTCAAGACTTTATTTATCAAGCCCAACAACTTTTATATTCATATCTTTTATAAAATCCTCAAAAAAAATCGCGAAAATAGCCTCTTTTTCGTGGCTCCAAAGTGGACTGGCCCCATTAACCCAAAATAAGCGAAATATTAAGGCCGGATCCTGAATTAGAAGATCCAAAAAATCGATTTTTTTTAAATTGTTTAAATCTATTCCTGATGTATCTAAGAATGTCTAGACAAAGTTTAATAACCCAATTCGAAATATTTGCAAAGATACAGCACTGAACGTAGGGGAGTGTCGAGCAGGTATACGGGCGCTCGGGCAGTTAGGGCGCCCGTTTTCTCGAGTTTTCGTTTTTACGATTTTTCTAATTTGGCGTATCTGATTACGAAAAAACTAGAAGTCCAATCGAAACAAACCAAAGCTTGTTCGCTTCAGTATCATTTTCTTTTCTATTTGAACTAAAAACATTGTCGAAAAAAAAATTCTTAACAATTTTTTTAGCAAGTTGAAATAATTTTTTTTTTTCACAAAAAGCACATTTTCTACTTCAAACCCGAAAAAACATTCAAATTTCAAAAAAAAATTCGTTTTTTTTAGTTCATATAGAAGAAAAATATGTCACAATTAAAATGGTTTTTGGTTTTTTTGTTTCAGATGAAAATTACGAGCTCCATTTGTCACGCCGCATGGAAACAGCAGTGGCACGAATGTGCATAAAAATCGGTTGCCTGTTGATATTTTTCTTTAAAAAAAATTGTTTTCTTATGTTCAGACATGTAATAAAATAATCTGAAAATTTCGCTAAACTTGCTTTTTTTTTTACCCGAAAAAAATTCCTCAAAATATCGATTTTTCGAACCGGCTAATTCAGGATCCCGCCTTAACGTTTACCACTCTTCATATTTTATTTCTTTTGACTCGATAACCCTAAATCCACCGTCAAATCTTGGCGCCTCAGATATCATACTCTTGCCCCAATAAGAACGCGGAAAGAACGAGAGATTCTCGCCACAAAAAAAAATACAATTGGGATTCCAAAAAAAAACCACCCGCTTTCGCGCCAACTCTTCCGGCTTATCCACGTGGCGCGCACGCGCACTTTCTCACGGGCAGCGAGCACGTGTTCGAACAACTGGTCGCGGCAAGAGGGATGGCGGGGGTGGCGGCATGATTGAGGCAGGAGGGAAGAACGCGTGAGGGCAGGATACTCGGGACGCTTTCCGCGAGACGACACAGGGCGAAGGGAAGGGTGAGCGGGTCGCTTCGGTGAGTCTCTCACTGTGGGAAGAAAGCGCGGAGCTTTCAGTCGCGCGCCGGCCGCTGACACGGTGCTATCCAGCCCACGTGTACGCAAAAAAAAGCATCCCCTCGCGTGTCGATCGGACATCGTGTCCAAAAAAATATTCGCACCGCACCCCGTGCCGGAGTTCCTTCGCGAAGGAGAAAAAAAGTAGCGCATTTTTTTATGTCAACAATTCTTGACCGTTCAACTTGAGTGTATTTTCTTCCCCCTTGTATCATCTGAGTTTATTATTTTTCTCTAAACTGTCTAGTTCCTTTTTTGGAGGTGGCATTTTTTTTTGGCTTTTTTTTTGAGCGCTTGCTGGAGTGTACGTACGTGTCGTCTTGGCGAGCTTGTGTATGGCTCTCGGTTCGAGCAAACGCGCGGACGAACAAAAGGGTTTCGCTGAGGGTGGATTGGACGAAGGACTTTGCGCGGTAAGTTTAGTTAAGATCAACGACATATTTAACTTATATCCGCTCGTTGCGGAGCGCGCACGTGCGAAAATTGTCTCTCGTGTCGTCACTGCTGATTATTGCGATCTCTGGTATACCGATACGGAGAGCTTGCGAGCATGCTTCAGGATACAGTCTATTTTATTTTGAAATTATTGATTTTACTTCGACATATTTGATTTTACTTTGAAATATTTGATTTTACTTTGAAACTTATTATTTTATTTTGTTTTAAAATATTTTATTTTATTTTGTTTTAGAACGCTTTATTTTATTTTATTTTATTTTATTTTATTTTGTTCTGAAATATTTTATTTTATTTTGTTTTAAAATACTTTACTTTATTTTATTTTGTTTTAAAATTCTTTACTTTGTTTTATTTTGTTCTGAAATATTTTATTTTATTTTGTTTTAAAATACTTTACTTTATTTTATTTTGTTTTAAAATTCTTTACTTTATTTTATTTTCTTCTGAAATATTTTAGTAGTATAGTAGTATTTATTTTCCGCTTGTACACCCTCGCGGGCTTTTACAATCTCCCATCTGTTCCTCTTTTTACAATAAGTTCTCTTTCTTTTTACAATGTTGCTATTTATATTTCTCCTCTACTTTTCCTTCTTCCTGAAATATTTTATTTTATTTTGTTTTAAAACACTTTACTTTATTTTATTTTGTTTCAAAATATTTTATTTTATTTTGTTTCGAAATATATATATTTTTTCGTTTGTTTTAAAATATTATATTTTATTTTATTTCGTTTGAAAATATTTCATTTCGAAATTTATTATTTTATCGTGCTTCAAAATATTTCATTTTATTTCGAAATTCATTATCTTATGTTGTTTTAAAACATTTTATTTTATTTCGAAATGTATTATTTTCTTTTAAAATATAATATTTCTTTTCGTTGAAACATGTTTTATTTTACTTTCAAATATTTTATTTCATTTTATTATACAATTGAACTGAATATTTTATTCTATGCTAAAACTTTCTTTTTTTTTTTTTGACGACACTCGATGCTTTTTGATTAATTCGTACGATCTGCCATTTATCAATAACCCAACGCTCATCGATCTTGGAGAAGTGATACGCAGAAGGTTTAAAGGGCTCTTGACAACAAAAACTTCACGGTTGGACGTTTTTGTGTGTGTTATTTTTTCTTCTTTTTTTCTGGTCCGATCCCGAGGCGCGGGGTATTCACAGGATTAAATTTTAGCAGGTTTGGTGACATCCTGTACAACAGATATTAATTACCATTTTTTTTTACTATTAATATCAATTAACACGATTCACATTTTTCCTACCAGCATGTGGTACGCTCGTTATATTTTTTCTACTATATTTCATTACTTCTTTTTTTACTTGTTTTACATTTTTCTGTTGTTTCATTGAAATTTACATTTTACTATGAGATTGGCGGAATAATATTTCGTTGCACGAAAGAGAAGAATTTCGATGTACACTTCATGGGAAACCATTGAAACGTAAAAAAATCTTTTGGTGGTATGAACGGTGCATTCAAATGAGAGCTGCAAACAATTTTGCGAATATACGACGTATACACATGCGCATTACGTTCACCGTGTTTTACACGATCTACCACGTGTTTTATTTTTTCCTATTTTTTTTTTTTTATTCACTGCCACCGGTATTGAATCACAAAACAATTTTATGAAGCGTGAGTTTTCAAAAGACGCGCGGTTAGGTGTGCGCCTCGTCGAACCTGAATCGCGAGAGCACTCGACGGTAAATCGATAGGTCAACAAACGTCAATGCGTTTTTGATGTGTGGACAATGACATGGCAGGAATTGTCTTCTGGCCTCTTTCATATGCTCGCAGCATAACATTTCATTTTGTTATGTTTTAATGAAGCGATTGGAAAAAATTTAATACAATTTCATACATTTAGTTTTTTTTTCGGTTAAATAAATAATTTATATTTTTTATCTATGCTTCGAAAGAAAGTAGTAGAACGTTGGATCCATCGATATTTTTTTTGTTTGTTTGGATTTCGCCAAATCGATTAATATTGCGCGAATTCGTAACATAAAATACTTTTTTCGATATTAGAATTAAAAATTCGATTGTTATACCGTTTTTATCTAATTTCAAGCAAATGAGTATTTTTAATTGAGAACTTGAAAAAAAAATCATCAACGATTTGAATTTATTAATATTTTATAGTGAATCAAAAGGTAAAGTATTCCTCTACAACAATTTTATATTATTTCCTACAATCGAGGAAATAAAATACTTTCTACATAATAATTCTCAAAAAATCGAAATTAAAAAATAACATATAACAAAAATGATCAAGAATTCCTCAATTTTATTTAACGTTCTTAATTTCATCTGTCTCGCGTAGTTAAATTAATCAATACAAAACGAAAGAAAAAAAATATTAATAAAATGACATTGAAACAATTTTCAATTCTCAAAAAAAGCTCCACGTGTAATTATTTTTTTTTTGCCATTCAGCCACAAGCCTTTGTCTCTGTATGCATCGATTTTCTTTCAAGCGAGTCAACCCTCAGGAAAATTCTTCATTAATTTAATCCTTGAGAGGAGGCGATCTCGCGTAGGCAATTGTGATCGTGCTTCATTTTCCTTCACCCATCCCAAGCTTTTTCTTCTTCGTTTTGCAACTGTTCATACAATTCGGCTAGAAAAAAAATTAAATTTTACGCTATCCGCTCGCTTTTTTTACCCCGGCTCAAGTTTGCCGCGTGCTTTATCATCTCGGTCGGACGAGATTACAAATTTTGTCGTGTCTGTGACGCGAATCTCGATTCTGTCGCATCGCTTTAATAAATTAAGCTTCTCTTTTCTACGGACCCATGAAACGATCCGCAATTTTTACAATATTTCTCGACGTATTTCCAAAATCAATTTTTTTTTGCACGGACTCAAAAATTGAATTCGAATGCACTTTTTTTATTCTTGTATGTGTATTTTTATAGTGATAAAAAAGGGTCAAAAAAAAAATATATTGCGGAGTAATAATAATCAAAATATTCCTTTCCACAACGAAACCCAAACGAAACGAGTCTTTCACAAAAACACACGTCGAAGTTTGGAATAGGATTAAGGCTGATGAGAATTACGCGATCTATTGGGTCTATGCATAATTCCGTAGCGAAAATCGAGTAAATTTTGAATGCAAAATATTTACAAAAAAAAAAGCGATTTTGATCAACGAAATTTGTTACATTCTGTTCAATGACTTTCTGCCATCTCTCCACGAGCTTCATTATCCTCCTTTCATAGAAGTCCTGAGATCTTTGAGCAATGAAGTCATCCAAGTGCTTTTTGAGGACCTCCAGGTAACTGAAGGTTTTATTATTCAAAGTGTTTTGTAGCGACCGGAACAAGTAATAGTCTGAAGCTGCATGGTCCGGATTATATGGTGGGTGCAAAAAAACATCCCACCCAAGCCGCAATAACTTTTGCCCGGTCATCAGAGAAACGTGTGGTTTAGCGTTGTCCTTTTCTGTTCGCCAATTCAGGCCGCTTCTGATCGATTGCTCGCTTTAATTGGGCCAGTTGTGAGCAGTACCTGGTCGAATGAATCGTTTTTTTTTTTCAGTGGCAGCAACTCGTAATAGACCATTCCTTTCCATTTCCACCAGATACGGAGCATGACCTTCTTCGGGTGTAATCCAGCCTTTGCGACCGTCTGAGCAGTTGCCCCGACCTTCGACCATGATCTTTTTCGACTGACATTGTTGTAGACATTCCACTTTTAATCGCCAATAATCATTCGCTTTGGAAATGGTTCGTTTTGATGGCGTTTGAACAGTAAAACACAAGCTGAAATTCGGTCCATTCTCAAGTCAAAATTGATAGCCTCCTCTGAACACTCGCAGGGCCCATTTGTTTGTAATGCACAAGCTACCAGCCTCGGTTGAACCTACCAAATCCCATTTGTCGAGTTCAATGCTATGAAGAGGCCTCCGTTTGGTACAGTGTAGCCTCTGTTAGTCCTGCCAAACCTTCTTTCGACCCCCGGTTTCAGTGAAACGTGCAGAACACAGGCCTCCTTAACCTGCTTTCGATCTCGAGTCCGTTGCCTCGAGCGCACCTAACCTGCTTTGAGCCCAAATTCGATATCTTCGCCATCAACACTCCATTGTGGCCTGATCGGTAACCCGTTCGATGATGAAATAAATACGTTTCCGATGAATGGAGGCTCCGGAGAGTCTACAGTGCGCCTACAGTAGGCTAAATGGAGGGTGCGGAAGGTCTACAGTGCGCCTACAGTAGGCCGAAGGGGGTCAGTAGGTTTCGCAGGTTTAGTTGCGCTCTGCGTTGGCCTCCTTTGAGTGACAGTGTCCAGTTTCTGCCATTCGGGAGGTTCATCGGAGACCATAACGTATTGGTATTCCAAAGATTGTACACTCGTTTAAGTACCCGATAATCCACTATTGCCGATCTCTGCTTGGGGAAGGAGGCCTTTATTTTGCGGGTTGAACGGGGTTCGAAAATTTTAACTGGGGTTAAATCATTTTCGCTCAGTTCGTGAGGCACCAAGCCTGTTTACCTTCCCAAGCTTCCATAAAGGTCTTGAGACGGCTGATTGGTCAATGTTGACGTTATGTCCGATCTTAGTAGTCGTCAAATTACGTTCGGAGTCGATTAAAGCCTTGACGTGGCTGGCCGTCCGGAGAGAGGTCTATCTTGGAGATTTTTCGACTTTGCAACGCGTTTTGCTTTTTAAAAATAAAAAAAGCAAAATTCATCGAAGATGCACTTTTTTTTCTTCCACGTTCAAAATATAATTAAACTTATACATCACGGATCTCGATGGATACTTTTTTTAAATGTCATCACAAGTTTCAGTTTTCACTTAATATACGATACTTCAAATGGTTGACGCATATACGAGCGGAGAAACAACCGCGAACGACATCTGTGGGAATTTCGTTACGGAATTATCCATAGACCCAATAATTAATTGCAATAAAAATAAGCAAATATAACAAAGATCACATTAAAGAAAAAACATACGAGCACAAACGACTGAACAAATGAACAAACGAACAAAGAAACACAAATTGACGAATAACCATGAGTTCTGTGTAATTTTTTTCATTTTCATAAATGGTCTTTGCAGTTCCTTGTTATTTTCAATAAGCAATATATATCAAAAATGAAAAAAAAAACTTCAAAGAAAAGAGAAAATTAAGTAATGAACAAGGATTTACATGTAACGAGGCATGCTTTGGCCATAAATCTATGTGCATACAATTTTACTTTTTATCGCGAACATTTGTACCTTTTTATTTTCGAAAACATCGCCGTGTGCCCAAACTGTTGTTTCTGTCGACGATAAAATTGCCGCGCTTCCGAATAAAAAGATGAATCACTCGACGGTATAAGCTCCGGATGAATATAATTTCTGGGCAAGTCCGAAAGATATTGCGAAGTTATTATCCTTGGAAAATATTGGAGAGAATGCAAAGGTAGAGAGAGAGAGAAAGAGAGAGAGAGAGAGAGAGAGAGAGAGAGAGAGAGAGAGAGAAATAAAGAAAGAGATATAAAACGAGCCACCAGAGGGCGACTATGAATCAAGCGGGAAACCTGGCAGAGCGTTTTAGGAGTTAAGCGAAAAAATAGTATATATATATATATATATTTACATCTGTATATTAAATGCTGCAGCACAAAGAGTCACCGACCCATCTCTTCCGTTCTAAATCACACGTGGTTCCTTTCCTTCTACCGGAAATCCCGATGTTTACGTACACGGAGAAAAAAAAGTCACTCGGATCAACGAAATTGTTCATTCACAGATAATCAACGAAAGATTGAAATGATACCGAAGATATTTGATTAATCCGAGTATTCGTTAATACGATGAATTAAATAATTCTTTCGATAACCCGATACTTTATTTTTCCAATAAGAAAAATTCGATGGCATCCGCCAATGACGGCCCGAGTCATTTGTTTTTCTTCAGTGTGTACAGTGCTCGAGGAAAGGGTGCCTGAGCAAAAAAAGTAAGTCTTTGCTTTTCCCAGGGTTAGTGATTAAGGCGTACTCCCATAGCACTGACGATTTACCGCTGAACAAAGTGACATCCACGAGGCTGTATGGAAACCGCGAAAGGATGGTCGAGAGATCGGGAGGTTTCCTTTCTTAAGGAGGTACTCGCGTTCCGGAAAGCCTGGCTACTGACGTGGATGGATTCGAGCGCGAGGTTTCAGTCCCGTGAGAGGGCGAGAGAGAGAGAGAGAGAGTGAGTGAGTGAGAGGGTGGAAGGGAGAGTAAGTAGTATCCCAGCGCGGTTTCTGTGCAAACCGACATTTCTTCCGCAATCTCTCGATCCTCTGCCTTGCTCGCAATCATTCTCGCTTGCAACAAATGAGAAAACACTCTCGCCACTCTCCTTTTATGACACACGCATATTTATTACGATGCTGATAATACGATCTCGATTATTTTTCCACATCTATGTCGTTTCTAGTAAATCGTAGTGATTTTTCAAAAAGCCTTGTAGTTCGGTACGTTAGATGCGGTTATCTTTGTTTTTTCTTTTTGTAGCTTGGAAAAATATTTTTTTCATTATTAACCCTAAAAACTACAAACCGGGGTAGATTTCTACCCCAGGCGAACTTTGAACCACGCTCCCAAGTCAGTCAGTGACATTATCGACTCCGGGCCTGCACCATAATTCAGTTCAAGGTTCTAACAGTAGAGTCAGGTCGCGAGCGCACTCAGTTCTTTGTTTACTGCGACGGAGTGAAGACGTGAAGCGCGTGTGGGGTTGATATCTACCCCGGTTTGTAGTTGCCGTTAGTGTTTTGTGTAGGTAAGTTGATTTTCGTGTTTCTTGCTGATATAAATTTATTTCACGTATTATAACATTATTTAAGGGTAAAGCATTGGATATATCATTTTCGGCGATGATTTTCATATTTTACATGCCCATACAATGGGAGCAGCGAAAACAAATTGATACGTATTTCATTTTGTGGCAGATAATGGCGGAAAAATATAATTTGAGGAGGGTCGATGCACTGACGAAAACTTTGATGCAATCCGAGACTGCCGGAGAATCGGCAATCGATATTGTTTCGGATGAGGATGACAATTTAGAGCCAATGAGCGGATCGGAGTCGGAGGAAGATGCCGACATTTTTTTTCATATTTCTTATAGCAGAAACCAAACAAATATACATGGAAACCAATATTTCATGGCTTTTTCATTGACTTTTTACATATAACAGCTCCCCAATTTTTTGCATTTTCAGAGTCCCAAATTAAATAGACTTTTTTGCCAAAACATCGTGATGATTTTTTTTTTCTAGAAGTCTGATGTGTCCTCTTTACAACCGCGTTTGAAATTTGAAAATCGGTTGATTAGAACAACAGATATGAATTGTTTTTTTGCAAAATGACGTTTTGGACGTTTTTTTTTTAGAAGTTTTAGGTATTTAAATCGATTCTTCACCGACTAAACTTTAATGAAATTGAATTTGCTTTTTACCATCCTCTTCTGCATGAAAAAACGAAGAGATTTGTGTACTTATGAGTCTCATTACTGCTTTCAGAACGATTTTTCAAACAAGAAACGCATGGGGTAAATATTTACACCGGTTTGTATTTTAAATGTAGAAAAAAGGTTACATTACAAAGAAAGGAATAATTATTTATCATTTACAATAATAATACGTCTATATCATACGGATATTATTATATTTCATTACTATATCGGATTTTTATTACCAATATTTTTGCGTATAGCTAATAAAAAACACGACAATAATAATAAGAAAAAAATTAAATGATTATTATTATTGTTATATTTATTATCGTTATATTTATGTAATATATTAGATTAACCGTCCGTGGTCACCGCGGGTAGAATCGACCCGTCGATCAATTTTTGGCGTAAATTTATAAAAGTTACCGGCTTTGAATGGGACTGTATGCACCATCCTATGAAAAAATTGCCGACACGAACAATACAGCCGGTGTCTGGCCCAGTACTGGCTAACCGATTGTTGGCAACCAATGTTGGCCCAACATTGAAACAACGGTTCTGCCATTTTTTAGCCGATTCTCTTTTCGAAGCCCGCCGGCATCCAACATTACGCCAATGTAGGGACAGTACCGGTTAACGACCTAGGGCCGACTGTTGGCGTAGACTGATGGAGCCGGCCGTGGTCCAATACTGACTGCCATTAATTGTCCTGCGTTCATTTCTAATCCCGACACCCGGTACTATACCATTGTCGGGCCAGTATGGGCTACCCCCCCGGAGAGCTGACTATTGGGGTGAACTACTGGAGCCGACCGTGGGCCAATACTGTCTGCCATTATTGTCCTACGTTCATATCTAATCTCGGCATACCGCAATATGCCAATGTCGGGAGAGTATCGACTAACGACGAAGAACCGACTGTTGGCATAGATAACTCGAACCGATCACGGGCCAGTAACACTCGCCGTTACGTATCTTATGAACTGCTCGCGAATCGCCATTGAGTGTCGTATCGATGCAGACCCCGAACAAACAGTAGAGTCCATCGTCGCTTTTACGTGCAATACTAATTTTTTCCCTTATACTCTTACCTATTCTCAATATGAATAAACAAAAGCCATATGATAAACTGAAAAAAGCGCGGTAAATAAAAAAAAATGATGTTGGAATAAACTGTCAGTGAAGCACGAAAAATGTGTCGGTAGCCAGTCTTGGCCCGAGGATATCATTCCGACAATGGTCCATTAATGGACCGACATTTATTGGCCAGGGAATGGCCAACTATACAGGAGAGTTGGCGCAGTATTGGGCCAATGTCGGACCAGCTGTAAATTTTTTCATGGGATCTTACCTGGTGTTTGAAGTATCCTCATACCATGAAATTGATCCTTTTCACATGTCAGAATAAATACTTTTTTTGGAACGCGCACTATGCTACTATTTTTTTCCCGAAAGTAGCATATCTAAGGAGTATCATGTCCAAAGTTTAGGTAAAAACGTTGAAAATTCACGGAACTATGATTTTTTGAGCGAAAAAGTATCTTGTTTGCGTTTTCACCTATTTATGATTTTTTTTTAACATGTCGCCATTTTATTTCTTATAGATAGATTTTTCGTACATCATCCAGAAAGTTCAAAGCATATTCCGTAATTTTTTGAACCGGTTTGGACCGATAGTTTGGTCACAATACTTTTTTGAAAACCGACTGCGTGGAATCGACCCAAGTGTGACCACGAAGGGTTAAAATATAGTTAAAATAAATTGATATATATATTGCATATTGGGTTTATGGATAATTCCTTAGCGAAAATCGAGTAAATTTCAAACGCAAAATTAAATTAAAGGCCAAAAAACACAAATGAATCGAAATTCCTGTATATTTTGTTTGCAGCCGTGCTTCTACCGTGCTTCCCCCTTCATAATCCAATGTCTTTCATAATTACGAAACTGGAAAATAACCTTAAAAAAAATGCTCGGTCAATTTTTCGTTGCAGTTCAGATTCTAAATTTAAATTTTCAATTTTTATCATTACTATCAATATAGTAATGATATTATCATATACTTAAGAGAGAGGTTTTACAGTAATAATAATAAATATCATCATTGTTATGATATTGTATTATTATTGTTATTATATATGCAGCCAATTCCTTATTCCATATTGCTTGAATTGCACGGTTGCCCGAATATTATTATTCCGACGACGAGAACACTCAACCACCCTCGAAACTTTAGTTTCTTATGTATCGAGCATTTTTTGGCTGAAGGTTAACACCTTCGGATTTACAAAGTTTTTTTTTTCAAACATTGCCAAACTACCGCTCAACGCACAAGAACTATATGTTAGGAAAGTGACGTGGTTGCAGAGTGAGTGAAAACTTTGCACACACCCCATCGAACTTATACAAACCCAAACCCCGGCAAGTTTTATATATATATATATATATATATATATATATATATATATATATAATATCGTGAGAGCTTCGATAGAGCCGCGAGTGAATCTTACAAGAAAAAAAAGTACTGTATATGTATATAGGGTTACCACTATACGAGATCTTACGGATAGGAACAAAACTCGTAAAGAAACTTTGATTCTCGCGAAAAGGGATGCATTCAATCTAGACCCGCGGGGTTCACGGTATGTCGGAGTAGCCGCAGTATAGAACGCTGCTGATATGTTCCAGTGACGTGTAGCCTAAAAAATGGCATCAGTGAAATATTCGTTTTGGAGGGAAGGGCGTATATTTTAAGGGGGGCAATACATGTAGTGGCATAGAAAATCGACTTCTCTTTTGTTTAAGCCATAAGTCTCCATTTATTGCACATATTTTCAAGAATTTTCTTTCGTATTAAAATTTATCTCCATATTTTAATCTTTTTATACATAAAAATCGAAGTTTCAAAGTACAAGAAAAAATTAAATTTTTAAATAATTTATCTTGCTGATGTGAATGCCTGAAGTTGCCCCTGCTTTTACCTTGTCGACAGGAAACTTTAACTTTCGCGCATCTGAAAACAAAAAATCGAGTATTTTATTATAAAGCGGAGCTGTAGTTATGATCCATGCTAAAAACTTTCACTGTCGATAAAAAGAAAACAAAATGGCGCACTTTTGAATTTTTCGACTGTTTTTTAGAACTTAAATTGTTTAAAAAAGGTTTAAATATTAATCAATATTTATAACGTTAGTAGGGGTCGAAGAAATACATGCATAGAATAATCCCTGTAAATTTGAGACTAATCGATGCAATAGTTTTTCCAAAATCATGTCAACAAGGTCGAAAAACGTTGTTTTGAGAAAAACGCGTTTAAAGTTTCTTTTGTAAAAAATGTACATAAAACTTTTTTTAAAAGCCTCTTACCCTTAATCAGCGATGCCTGATCCATACATTATACCTTCAGCTTCTTCAAAAGCTCCAGTTTCTTGGGATTTTTTATTTCGGATCACTGTTTTAGGAGCTTTGGACGCACGACACGGCGGTTGCGTACTAAGCGCGCAGAGACGCCTCTATTGTATCAGTCTTTTCGGCCCTTATCGGTCACTCCGTCCTAATTAACGTTCTCTACCGTATTTCTACAGCTATGTAGTATACGAAACTAATGTTTTTAGAAAATCTAAAATTTCCGAAAATCGACTGATCCTCATCCTCTTAATACAAAATGTTAGAAACTGAAGGATTATTAGACGGCCCTGGAATGGCTGATAAGCTGGTTAGGCACGTGAAATCATTGATTTTTCGTTATTTTTCTCAAAACTACTCTTTTTCAGCTCTCGTGTCTCAAGCATTCCATATATAGTTGCAGTCATCGTTCCAGATTACTGCACCAACCAATCGGATTATTTTAATTGATCAGTTGGTCAATGAAAAACATCCGAATGGCCGGTCCAGCGAATAACATAAATAGGGGTGTAAGCGTTAAAACTAAAATACTCCTTTTAAGGTATTACTGGATGGACCGAGTCTGGCAAAAAATTATTCCAAAATGGTTGAATTGTGGATTTTCCAAGTTTAGATCATGTCGTACATGTTTAGCCTTACAAATAACTAATTTATTAATAAATTAACACTTAGAAATGTTAATTTTCTACTTTTATTAATAATTGAAGTCCAATTTGATGATATTAGCGTGAGCTTGACTGAGGTTTTGGCAGTGACTGTACATCTGTTTCAACTGTCCAACAAAAAAATTTCTTAATTTTTTAATTTAATTAATACGTTCAATCATCTTATTATTATCAATAATTACCCAAACAAACTCAATATATATTGAGTTTTCCAATGATTGCTATTAATTCATCGTTCAAAAAAGCGATACTCCTCATTACCTTAATTAATTTCTCGACAATTACTCAATCGATTTGTTTGAATCTCAGCATAATCAATCTTTGATCCTAAATCTTGATGATATAATATTTTCAGAATTTACGATTTAGTTTAATTCGTTTTGCAACCAATAAGGGGCACCACGAGAGTGACTCCCCCAGGCAAGGTGATTTTCAGGAATTTATCGAAAGAAAAGTATTGCATCGAATATTTTGAAATTTCGAGGCTATATTTGTGTATAAATTATGTATATACAGTAATTTTTTTGTATGAAAATATTCAATTTTTAGCGACTTATGCGCCGTCTCCCGAGTTTCCAAAAATAAAGTTTCTCACTGCTGCAGTTATATTCCGGCCTTCAGAGTGCCTGAAATCAAAAAATAAAAAAGTCCGTTAAACTCGAAGGCATTTCGTGTACAATGACGCAGGATTGTGAAAAAAAAATGAAAATCCAACAAAATGGCGGAATATTGAAAAAAAAGTTCCAAATTACGCTTAAAAATCCGACGGTTTTTTGCATGGCAAATTGACATTTTTTACCCAATCGAAAAAATTGACGGTCATTGTATGAAGAAACAAATACTAAATACGCTAAAACAAGATTCAAGTCGATCGGATGATTTGTATTAGAGTTAGAACTGCAGTAAATTTGAAAAATGTCGTTTTGAGCAAAATGCTTTGAAAAATAGCTCACGCACGTTTCTGACCAACGAGCAGCTGCTCTTTAGAAGGCTGTAGTTCAAAAACTATTTGACATTCGCACTTGAAATTTTAGTATATTATTCTTGAAGGTAAAGACTATCGAAAAATGCAAAAAAAACACGATTTTTTTTATGTGTCACACTAGTGGTGCACCTTAACGTCTGCAGAAGTTGTTTTTCCAGAATCGACCCTGTTAAATTCGTATGTTTATAACTACTAGATTATTTAGTGAAAAAATTCTGAAATAATTCATCTATTATTATTCTATCAAGAACTATAATTCCTCAAATTTTCAAGAATTTTTGGTCTCATTACTTAATTTACACACCTCTCATATTCTGTACATTCTCAGGCTGATAAGAGAGAGAGAGAGCAAGGCAATAGGACGAGCAGAAAGGACGAAGAGTTTATTCGCAAAATCTTCACGTTCATATTCCGTAAATTTCTCGTCCGAGCAATTTTCCCGAAAATAAATAAAGACGCGCGAAACGACGAGATGAGAGAGGGCGAAGAGAATTATTCCGATCAAGCGAGCTTTACCGTCTGTTGCGGTAATTCAATATCAAAACTCGCGGTGGTGGGTGCGCGATCGTAGTGTTTTATTATTATTACATCCGGCATGATTCCCCGCACTTACCCCCCCCCCCCCCCCCCCTTGCCACTAACTTCGCGTACATACATAAGCAAGTACATATAAATTCAAAAGACTCGTCGGAAGAAAACGGATCGAGTTTATCGCTTTTTTACTTTTTTATCTGCACACCTCGTATGCACGGTTATTCGAGACTTTTAATATAAAAATGACGTGCCGAGAGAGAGAGAGAGAGAGAGAGAGAGAGAGAGAGAGAGAGGTGGACACTCAAAAAAGGTACATGGGAATAAAAAGTAGCTTTTTCGGAGTTAAAAAAAAGAGGTAAACTTCATTCATATTTGAGGGTCCGCATGGAGCTCCAGTAAACAGATTAATTTTTATAACACGTCATTACGATTGAAATGCATTTTTCTTTTTCCCCCAGAGATGTCGAGGATTGAAATGGTATTGGAAAAAATTGCGGTTGCCGAATAATTTCAATGGAAATACTGTAATTAACTTTGGCAATTAGTCTGCGAGCATAGAACTCGGAACCACTGATTTATTAGTCATACTGAGTCGTTACGTGACAGCGACCGCACGAAAACACAGCGAAGTTAAGTGGGGCTTGGGAAATGAATTTTTGACGATTTTTTCGTCGTTGCTGCATTCGAGTAGGCTTGACACGCTTGGGATTCGTATGAATTTGGAAAAAGAGTTTAGAGACGAGCAAAACAATCATCAGTAATATGTTATCAATTATAATACAATATTTAGAGGGATAAGAAGATTTTTTAATCATTTTTTCGTGGAATACTTGATATTTGATATTCACATCTCAATAGAGTAAATTATTTATTACTTCACAAATCTATTATTATATATGATACAATGAATATTACTCAATGATGAATTATTTCATAACAAATATTACTCAATTATTATCAAATGATATTTGCTCTGAACTGTTTTATTATTTCGTAGATTTATTACAAAATAAGTAGGAGCGAGGGGGATAAGATGGGTTTGCAACGTGTTGTCCGCCAACCCCGTCTTGCCCCCCTCTCCCTTACTTCCAAAAAGCGAAAAGCAAATTTCGATCGGAAATTTTGCATACACCTTCATTTTATTGCTATAAGACTTGTTTGAAAAATATTGCTAATCGCCAAAAATCCTTTGAAGGTATTACTGGATGGATATTAACCCTCCCTGGTGACCCTGGTTAGAATCGACCCATCAATAAATTTTTGGCGTAAATATATAATAGCCCCCGACTTCGAATGGGACACATAACATTTACGCTCTTCACATCTCGGAATAAATACCTTTTTTGAAACGCGCAGTATGCTACTATTTTTCTCTAAAAAAAAGCATATCGAAGGAGTCTCAAGTCCAAATTTTAGGTAAAAATGTTGAACATTCACGGAACTATGATTTGTTGAGCGAAAAAGTGTCGTTTTGCGTTTTCACCGCTTTATGAATTTTTTTTAACATGTCGCCATGTTATTGCTTATAAATAAATTTTTCGTTCATCATCTAGAAAGTTCAAAGCATGTTCCAAAATTTTTTGAACCACTTCGGACGGATAGTTTGCTCACAAAACTTTTTTTGAAAACTGACTGGGTAGAATCGACCCAAGTGTGACCACCGCGATTGAATTTGGAAGTGTGACCACGAAGAGTTAAAAAATTGCCAAAACTTTTGGAAATTTGAAAACTGATAGTTCTTGATAGAATAATAATACATGAATAATTCTAGAATTTTTCACTAAATAATTTGGTAGTTACAAAATCCAAATTTAACACGGTCGCTTATGGGAAAACAGCTTCTGCAGATGTTAATGGTTGCCAAACGAATGGAACCAAATCGCCCTAAATTCGGAAAATATTATATCATCAAGATTTAGGATCAAGCGATTGATTGTACTGAGTTTCAAATAAATCGACCGAGTAATTGTCGAGAGACTAATTAAAGTAATAAGGAGTATGGCCTTTTTAAAGATGAATTTATAGCAATTATTGGAAAACTAAATATAAATTGAGTTTTTGGGTAATTATTCATAATAATAAGATGATCTAAACGTATTAATTATTATAAAAAATTGAGCAATTTTTTTGTTGGACACTTGAAACAGATGTACAGTCACTGACAAAACCTCAGTCAAGCACACGCCAATATCGTTGAATTTGACTTCAATTATTATTAAAATTCGAAAATTAACATTTGTAAGTGTTAATTTATTATTAAATTAGCTATTTATAAGGCTATGTACGACATGATCTAGACTTGTAAATACACGATTCGCCCATTTTGGACTAACTTTTTGCCCGACATTCAATCCAGCAATACCTTAAGGCAAGTCTCATAACGTTAAAATGAAGATGTATGCCAAATTTTAAATGGCAATTCGGTTTCCGCTTTTCGGAAGTTTACGCCAAAATAATTCAGTGCTTCACAATATGAATTTCGTAATTAAAATCTATTCATTATGAACCAATCGAAAAGTGATGTTCATCGATTACTGGATGATAATACTGAAATTTATTGAGAAAAAAAATGAATCATATCATAATAAATATCACCAGACTATTTAAAATAGGTGGACAATTCTTCTACCAATTTTCCTATTATTAATTCCTTACGTGAAGAGCCAGGAAATTCGTTCGAGAATAAATTATTTGAAAATTTATAGTTGATCGTGAAATTATAGCAACAAATTTGGTACGGTAGAATACATTTTACAGGTTATGTTTATGTGTCTAATTTTTCCCCCAGTCAACCCGCGTGAGTGAAAATTAATCCGGTCTCAATATTTTACAGATTGCAAAACGTAGAATCAAATAGTTCTGTGCACATGTAAAATTATAATTTATCGTATTACGATTTTTTCGGTATCGAAATATATGTACATTTTCATAGTGCAACCCTCTTTTAACTTGCAAATGTATTACATTCAGAGATGAAAAATTCAAATTGTCAGCTCTAGCTAAGTAAATTTCTGCCCATGGTAATGTCGAATGTCATTTAAAGCCTTAGGTCACTCTAGAGGCCAAAAAGGGCATATTTTGTGATTTTTGTTTCAGCGAAACCATAAAATAAAGCGGAATTATAAAATAGGGATTTTAGTGTACACGTAATTGACTATACAAAATTATTTTTTCACAGCAATACATGTCAAAATAGCGACTGTGCAGCATTTTTCCGATGACGCCTTTATTTCTGGAAGGTCAACGGCCGGACCAACTGCTCCTATAGTTCTTCAGTTATGATGAGACACTAAAGTTTTTTCGATTATATATTAGGTGTGTGAATTAATTTTTACAGTTTTTTTTCCATACTTGCGGTTTATTTAAAAATAGACAAAACCGTGTTTAATCCAGGTAATATCCCCCGTTGCTTTCTACAACCTTTTGCCACCGATCTGGTAACATACAGATACCATCACGATAGAAGCTGGCTGGTTTCGAGGCGATCAAGTCATCGACGAATTTCCTAATATCTTCGACTTCTCGGAAGTGGCTCGCGCTTAAGCTGTGCGCCATTGACCGAAATAGGTGATAGTCGGATGGGGCCAAGTCCGGTGAATATGCAGGATGAGGAAGAACTTCCCAGCCCAGGTTTGAAATAGTTGTTTGGGTCGTACGAACAACGTGAGGTCGAGCGTTATCATGCAGGAGAATGACTTTTCGCCTTCCGTGTCCTGTTAATGGCCTTTTTTGCTCAATTGCTTCGCTTAAACGATTTAATTGGTCACTATATCGTTCTGCAGTGATCGTCTGACCCGGTTCTAGAAGTTCATAATAAAGAACACCCTTTATGGCCCACCAGATAAATAAAAGCATTTTTTTGACGTTCATTTGCGGTTTGGGAGTTGATGTTGTTGGTTCTCCAGGGTCCACCCATGATTTTTTCAGCTTGGAATTCTCATAAAGGATCCATTTTTCATCCCCCGTCACGATTTTCCAGAGAAAGTTCTTCCTTCGTTGTTTGCTAAGCAACCAAAGACACGTGTTCATCCGTTGTCCGAGGTTATATTCGGTAAGTTCATGTGCGACCCATTTCCCGAGCTACTGAATTTTTCCCATTGCGTGTAATCTCTTGGCAACGGTTGATCGATCAACTCCTAGTTGGGCTGCAAGTTCTTCTTGTGTCTGAGAAGAATCTTGGACCAGTAAAGTTTTCAAATCGTCGTCCGAAAATTTTTCAGGCTGTCCAGTACGCGCACGGTCACTGAGTTCGAAATCATTGTTTCTAAAACGTTTAAACCAATAATTGCATGTTTCGTATGACACAATACTCTTCCCGAATACAGAACAAATTGATTCCCACGCTTTGGTGGCACTTTTTCCTTGTTGGAATTCGTAAAGGATGCAGTGGTGAATGTGCAGCTTATCGGTTGCCATTGTTTGTGCTACTTTATTTTAAGGTTATGATGCGCGCCCAATAAATTCATACAGCGTCTTGAACAGGGCTATGTCAATATTTTAAAATCCTGAAAGGACGTTGAAATATTTCAACTTGAAAGAGGATTCCCAGCCTGCTAGAAAAATCTGTAAAAATTAATTCACACACCTAATATAAGAATAGCTATAGAAGGACGTAGGATTTTTTTGATATATTGTTTTTCGTCAAAATGGCGCATTTCTAAAACAAAAAAGTATAAAATGCCATGAGAAAATCGTCAAAAAATTGTTTATAAAAAAGGAACTATGCAATATAATTTTAAAAAAATCCTACGTAATGCTTCAGAAAATGTAATTCTAAATATATAGTTAAAATTTCAAGTGAAACCGTTGGAATTTGTTTGAGTTATGAGTCCGGCCGACTTGAAAAATGTAGTTTTGAGATAGACGCGTTTAAAGTTAGAAAGTCACGACATGAATCAAGAGGGGTTGCGCTAGAATTCGAAAATCGAGTACTTAGAGATTTTTCACACCCACAATCTTTGGGAATATAATTTTATAGGTACTAAGGTAAATTTTTAACAAAAAAAAATCGATTTTTGGAAAATCCTAGAGTGATCTAAGGCCTTAAATGAAACGATGCGTCATCTTATCTGAAATTGTTTTTTTTTTTTTAATAAAATGCGGCCATTTACAAGCAACGGCAACGGTCTCCTCTCGTGACAGGCGAGCGGTCGGCACGTCAGTCACCCTGTTATCACGGTTTGCCCCGGGCAACGCACGACAAATGATATCGGAAAACTACGTTTTCCTCTTATTGCTAAGCTCCCCGAACTCGTATCAAGATGACACCCGTCTCCGCGTCTCTTTGGGAGGCTGAGCTATGACAATGGTGAACAACCCGATCGAAATCCACACGGCAGCTTTTACGTGACGCGGTCACAAACATGAAAAAAAAATACTGTTTTGTTGTTTCTATAGAAAATATGTTTTTTTTTCTGCCTTCTTGTGCACTTTTATAAAACATAAACCCAAACAAACCTTTTGTTTTCTCCATTTAAAAAATAAATTGCAAACAAACGCAAACACCTTTTTTCGACACTTAACTTCTAAACAACTTTGCGTACAAATTCCGTTTGAGTTGTTTAGAAGTTAAGTGTCGAAAAAAGTGGTTTGGGTTTGTTTGCTATTTATTTTTGAAATGGAGAAAAAAAAGGGAGAAAAAATTTCTTTGGGTTTGTATTGTATCCTAGGTGGATTCCGTTTAGAAATGTTCTAAACTTAAATCTCATTACAAACAAACCGAAACTCTTTTCTTTACACTTTGAAAATAAAATTTGAAGAAACCCAAACAAACTCTTTTTTTGCTACATGGCGACAATAAAATTGAATGAAATCCAAAAAAAAAATGCTTTCCTTTTGTTACATTTAAAAAAATGCAATTCAAACGAATCCAAATGAACCTCTTTTTTTACACTCTAACAAGACAATTTAAGCAAACCCAAGCAATTTTTTTTCCTTCATTTCGACAATGAAATCCAAAAAATAAAATACAAACTCCTTATTTCGACATTCCGACAATGGAATTCAAAACAAACAAATTTTTTTTTTACATTACGACAATAAAATTCAAACGAACTCAAGTAAAAATGCATTCAAACGAATCCAAATGAACCTCTTTTTTCAACATTCTAACAAGACAACTTAAGCGAACCCAAACAAACTTTTTTCCTTCATTTCGACAATGAAATCCAAATAATAAAATACAAATTCCTTATTTCGACATTTCAACAATGAAATTCAAAACAAAAAAAAAATCTTTTTTTTACAGTATGACAATAAAATTCAAACGGACTCAAGTAAACTCATTTCCTCTACATTTTGGCGAATAAAATTTACACGATCCCAAAAAATCTTTTTTCAACATTTCCACATTAAAATTGAATAAAATGCAAAAAAACTCTTTTTTTTGCAACATTTTGAAACGAAATTTAATCGAATCCAAAGAAATTCCTTTTTTTCTACACTTCGACAACGGAATGTCAACAAACCCAAACAAATTCCTTGTTTTCCACACTTCAACAATGAAATTTCAACGACGCCAAACAAATCTCCTTTTTCGACATTTCGAAAATGCAATTTGATTCGCAAAAAGACATACGACAAAATGTGTAGATTAATAAAAAAAAATATCATCCACAAGATTAAAGGTCGCAAGGTGTTTGACGTTTTCGTTCTGCGATCTTTTTCCTCATCGCCCTCCGCACAATTCAGCCATTGATCTGCATGTACACATGCCCGGGCAAAAAGAGCATTAATCTGAAAAGAATAATAAATAATAATAAAAATAAAAACATAAACTTTATTGAGTGATCAATCCTCGCTTTATCGGTCGCTTTATTGCTGGGGTTCGCTTTATTGAATTCAAATGTCATATCCAATTTTTTTTTTCAATAAATTCCGCCAAATGGCTGGCGCGCTGGAGATTCACCGATTGCATGATATTTCCCCCCCCCCCCCCCCCTTGTTTGTGCACAGGTGGGAGGAGTATTAAAATCATGATATTAAAATATGTCATCAAAATATCGCCAAAGCGTCACACAACGCTCCGTTGATTCGTCAAATATTTCATCTCTCGAATAAATGAATGCCCATATAAGGTGTATACATCGTAAGTGTTTAAATTACAATACCTTAATTAAATATGAATAATATATATGATACAGTATTATCAAGCAATAGTTTTTTTTCCCTCTTTCATTTTTGGTCCTTTTCTTCTTGTTTTCAGTCAAGCCTTAAAGGGGTTATCAACCCCCAGAATAAAGAGAAAAAAATGTCTTTTTACTGATTATTGTTAAGCATATTATTGTACCACCTTAAAAAAAATCCCGAAATTCCAATTGGCGAAATAATTATGAGAGTAATATAATGGCGTAAGAAACAGGTCTATTCAAAGATTTTTTTTTTCAAGCGACGTCTTTCGAGACGGTCTGTATGATATCTTAAAGAGTTAAAAAACATTTTCGAGCAGTTTTATTTTTATCTTCGAAAATTCTCAACCCTTCGTGGTCATACGTTTTGCCTATAACACGCTGGTCACAGGGGGGTCGCAATGACCCCAGTCATGTTGAAAGGGCTATTCTACTGTGAAGGCTCAAAAAATAGGCTATTTTTTAATATTGTTTTTTTGAAAACTATGGCATGTATCAGTAAAACTTTTTATTCAATTAAAGGTACACTCTTATAGAATAAAAAACAATTTTTTGTTGCTGCATATAAATTTATATTTATTTAAGAATTTATAATCGTGTAAAGGCATGAAAAAAAAAAACGTATGTCGCTGGCGTCGATGATTTACGCTCTCCAGGTAATCTGAAACAAAAAATGCAAAAAGATTCTCAATCGGTATGAGTGTCGCTATCGCCCGAACTAGAATTATTAAAAAATATTAATTTGTACTTACTCTTACTTTTATTGTGACGAAAAAAAACGTGTTTTTCGAACACTTTTGCAAAAAAACGACGCCATTTTGTTATTTTGCAATATAAAATAATAATAGTAGTTCGGGCTATAGCGACGTTCATAGAGATAAAGAATCTTTTTGAATTTTTTGTTCCAGTTCACTTGGAAATCGCAAATCATCAACGCCAGCGACATACTTTTTTCATGCCTTTACACGATTATTAATTGTTAAATAAATATACATTTATATGCAAGAATGAAAACATTGTTTTCTGTTCTTTAAGAGTTTACCTTTAAGGGAAAAAAAGTTGGTACCGATACATGCACCAGTTTGCGGAAAAAAAATTATGAAAAATAGCTTATTTTTTAGCACAGTATAATAGCCCTTTAAACGATTGCCGAGTTGACCGTATCGTTCCGAATGACTCATAAAAAATCAGGATATTAGTTTAAACATTCGAGAATGTGGCATTCTCGCTATAATATTTTAATCGAATTTTAAAATACACGGAGAGAATTAAATGTTCAAAATTACCGTGCAGTAACGGGAATCAGACGACAACCCTGAAACTTCGCTTATTATTACTGAGTAAAACACAGATTTTCACGAAAATAAAATAAAATTTCTTCTTCAGATAGAAAATTTTACCAGATTTTCTAATAAATTTTGATGTGTAACAAAATACGCAAAACTTAAATTTAAAAAATATATAATATCAGCGAAATTTTACTGTGCATTTTATTATTTTATGCCTTTCAAAAATGTCTATAAAAGAGTATCGTCTTTATAACAGTTATTTTAAGATTTATTATAAAATTTAATGAGTGTTATAGGAAAATGTATTGTGCTCTCGGTAAAAATTATCATGCGCGCTACCCTTCTTGTATAGTAAAATTTTAGCTACGTATTTGAAATTTTCTGTAACGTGAGTTAAAAAAAACTTGTCGCATACGAATTATTATGCTTTTCTCACTTGTCACCACATTGAAATATATCACGGTAATTTTTACCGTGAAATTCACGACAAAAATTACTTTTTAATTCTCTCCGTGTAGCTGAAGAAAACCAGCAACAATTCAATTCTCATATATACAGGAACATAAATAAAGCATATGAAAACAAAAAATACTACGATAATTTTTTTAAATCTTAATTTGTTCAGGCGAAATCTTAATTTGTTCGCGAAATTATAGCAACAAATTTGCCACGTTTAAATACATTTTAGAGGCCACGTTCAGCTGTCAATTAATTCATGTGTCATTTATTACTTACTCATCGAATAGCCATATTTATCGATTGATTGACAATACTAGATTTAAAAAAAATGAATCATTTCATAATAAATATAACTAAACTATTTGAAACGGCTGGACAATTTTTCTCAATATCCCATTATTCAGTCCTCCAGCAATCGTCGATGAGTTTTCCTCAAACGTATTTACTTTTTGTGATTTCAGCTGGAATGTAGAAAATACTCGAATCGCTTTCACTTCCGCACTGAAGAGTTGGTCCTAGCCAAAGTTGCACGCAAGACCAAGTGCTGAGATCTTCCTTGTTCGCCGAGTGGATTGGGTGCGCGCGCGCGCGTGTGTGTTTGTGTGTGTGTGTGTGTGTGTGTTCGCTGGAAGGGTGGAGTGCCTCAAGGGTGGGTCTTCGAAATGAGCTATGAAGAGCGCCCTGGGCTGCCTGCTAGCCGCTGTCCTTATACTCCAATTTCACCGATCCAACTTTTACGTGACAGCTCTGCCACCCATTGTCAAGATAGGTGAGTAAATATCGATATGTAAAAATATATATATTTAGTATATATTACGGTGGTCCATTTTTTATTTTTTGCCGGCCATCTGATTAAATCGTGACAAGTAGAGAAAAAAAAATATCGTAAAGGCTCCCTGTAAGTGGAAAATATTTAGAGGTCGCTACCTGGGTTTAAACAAAATTATTCTGAAAATGAATGAAATTCAATGATTTATATTTTTTCCAAACTATTTGTCGAAATACAAATTTGTTTATACTTTTTATAACAATGTAACTTTATTCTTTATAGCATGTGCAATCGTACCGATATTGAAATTTGGCATGTTTTTCCGATCTTCGCTTACGACTAACAGCAGACACTGTTTCTGTTCTTCATCATATGTAATAGCCCGATTAAATTCTTCTATAAGGACAACTCCTCGCTCTGCTGTGTCGTTTACTACACGGAATCCTTTGCGAATAGCGAAACACTTTAAAAAGCTTTCATCACTTTTCTACTCCAGTGGGTCCCGAGCAAGAAAAGTTGGTTCTATTTTTATTATTTAAAAAAATCGCAAGCTACAAGCTGTTACGAAGTCTGCTAATCTGATGTCAAGAAGGCTCTGGTCTGTTATATCAGCTTTTACTTGACGACTGGTACTCCCTGGACGTGCTAATGATTCAGTCATTTGATGAATCATGTATGATTGTAACTTATTTTTATTAAGCGCCATTGTAATCTACTAATGATTAGTAATTCAAATTACGGCCCTCTGAGAAAGGAACACCTTAAACTACCAAAAAGTCAACCAAAAGATAAAAAATGTTCCCGTTCATGACATTTTGTAGCCTCCTTATAAATAAAGCGATCTTTGTCCTAAATCTACGGTATATAGTTCAGAATAATAATAAAAATAAGGAATAAGAAAGAACTTTCGTTGCATTCCAACAATGTCCAGCGTTCCATTTCTGCAACTCAAACAACCCTATTTAAATCTTGCCACCGACTCTTTGATTGGGAATCCAATTTCTAGTGGCTCAGACAGTATATACTTTTACCACCGCGAACCACTGTTTACAAAATCTAGGAACGATCCTAAAGTGGAGGTTATCCAGGAAAATGGTGAACGAAAAAAGAGTGATGAGATTTGCGGTGATTGCTACAACCATTGACCAATTTGAGCTGCAAACGCGGAAGCCCGGAAATGATTTTCCCGGGTCACATTCAGATAGATTATGGATGCGGATTGTGCGGTGTGTTAATTCAGCAGCTTACCATAATCGCGTAGCCTTCTGCCTCGTCATTCCCCACGCCCACTCCTGGTCTACTGGATCATCATTTCAATCATTTTCCCAATAACTGCGTGATTATTGGCCTGATTGAACGCGAATGGATTTTCCTTAGGCTACCACAATCCTGCCATCATTAGTCTATCGAACGTGCGTCCAGCCAATCAAGAGTAAAAATATGTTGCCAATCAATAACAAGTGCCAATTTGTTTCGCCAATTATGCGCTGGCAACTGAAACTTGCCGAAATGGAAAGTGCTTCCACTGCTATATGGGATAACGTTGAGGTTGTAGTATCAAAAAGGAGGCTGGGTATTGGATTCAGTTGTCTTCCATGTCATACCAAACTCTACTGGAAATGACAAAAACGAGCAGAAGACTCCCCGTGCGGAAAATCGGCGGGGTATATCTAATATAAATCAGGACCTTCAATGGATTATTTGTGGATTCCATAGCAGGGTTTCCCCGTAAAAGAGCCGGACTGGGCCGCTATTAGGCAATGGTAGGTTGGGTAGGTTGACTAAAACTATGGTCTAAGTGCGGAGACCAAATTAAGGCCTTTAAGGGGTGTAGATGTAGATTCCCTAGTAGCGATTACCCAATACTACTAGACTTTATTATTATAGGGGCAAATCAGTATAAATTGCTTCACTAAAGAATTTGTGGCATAATAATTGTCGAGATCGATTAAATATAATAATTAAACTATGCGTTTAGTAGACTAGCTGTGATGCCTTGAACCAACACGCACGCAGTGAGTTAATTGGAACAACGCGGGATCCAACGTGTCAAAATATGCGACAGAAGTCTAAGCTTCCAATGTATTGAAATAACACATTTCTTTTTCACAGTGCACACACACACGCACGTACGCATATAGCTGCAATAATTTTTATGAGGCATCATTGGCGCAATTTTAAAGGCCCTGGTTATTTTGCCTTTAATGGCCCTTGGTAGCAAAGTGTGACCGGCCACTGATGGCCCATGTGAGGCTTCCAGACTAGGGCCTTAATAAAGTTAGGGAAAATTAAGATCGGTCCGATCAAAGCCCAAACTCAATTTCCGCACGGGTCCTCAGTGTGCTTATTTGAATTTGTACGAATAGCAATGAAGACATGGTGAAAAACATTCATGAAATATTTCAAGTTTTATTAAATTATTTTTTTATGCTCACTTTGGTGAAACTTAAGGCGGGCAACCACTTTAGGAGACCGAAAATTAGATGATTAAAATTTTTTTTATTGTGAAAAAAAAATGAAAAATTTCGCAACTCTGACAATAATTTATTCATATTTTCATACATCTCTGGTAATTTTTTCAAGATATTTCATGCATTAATTAAGGTGTAATCCGCTGTGTCCCTTGGCGTGTCCTTATCATCGTTGTCGATTTGCGGGAATTTTGCAGCTCGCAATTCACATCTGATGTAGTCCAACAAATTTTTATACATTCTTGAGATGTTTTTTTAAGAACAAGAACCTAATGTTTAGAAAAAAATGGAGAATTAAATGTTGGAACGTGTTTGAAAAAAAATGATCGATTTTTAGCATTGTTTTCCCGGCATTTTGCAATAATAAATATGTTTCAAACAATCTAATCTTTCCAATTTTACGTTTATTTTTTAATTAATTATATTATGTGAACATGTTGCAAATTTGAAGATGATCCATCAATTAGTTTTTGAGTTATGATTCCCGCAAATTGAAAAAAATGTCGTTTCGAGAAAAACACGTTTAAAGTTTCACAAACGAAAACCTCAAAGTCAAATGTGTTGAATCAAACGATAAAGTGTCTTACCGATTAATCAGCGATTTCATCACCATAAAGCAGTCCCTTTTCCTCATGCAACTCATTTGAAGCTTGCACTTCCTCTTTACGAGCTTTTAGAGATTTTTTTATCTCTAATAAACTTTTTCTATTTTGCCGAGCCACACGCATCTGATCCATTTGCTCGGCATATCCGTAGCTCTACGATTTGTAGTTCATTCATAACCATGGGTAGGGCTGAATTTCCCTCATTGAATGAAATAGCAGCAAGAAATTCCGCTCCCTCGATTATTTTGTACCCAGAATGGAGATATTTTGGAGCTAATCGTCAAACGGTCGAGTTTGGGTTTCTTTGGGTAATGAAAACTCAAATTTGGGTAATGAAAACCCAAATTTGGGTTATGAAAACCCAGACCAACTACCTAACTGAGCGCTCGTGGATACCTGAGCGCGCTTGGGAGTCGAGCGGAGAGTCTTTATCATTCATATACATACCGTTAGAAGGAATCCGAATGTCGTTTTGAAATTTTCAGGGTGTATTCTTAAGATATTTTGCTAACGATTTATTAAATTTAAAAAAATGGATTTTTTGAAGCTCCTAAATTGGTTACCTGCCTTAAATAAAATGAATCGATTCAATTATTATCGAACTATCGACTTCAATTATTCTAGATCGATTTTTTTCTGAAGTGAGAGGGAGATGCCCAGCTCCCCCACCTGGCTAAACCAATGGTGAGCAGCGAGTACCGAGGGAAGTAGGGAACTGTGCCTACCAGTATACGTCGAGTATACTCCGTGGCCACGCCCCTAGGTATACTACCACTCCGGCACCAGCGTCCCTGTGCCCCCACTATAAATCTAAGGCCCGGAAGTGGGGATACGGTCCGAGCTATAAAAGGGTTAACGCTCGGGCGGAGAATGTAATTCAGAAAAAGATCGTGTCGTGTGTAGCTTTGGCATTGCTCTGTCGTTAGCACTCCGTTCTCTACTCGCTTCTTTCACGATCGTTGCTTTATTCCGGGGTTACGGAACAACCTCGTTGATTGCCCAATTGGGCGACGTACGAGAGTATACTTGTGCAAACCCGTATGTAGCTGCCTTCATCTTAGAGTCGAACGAGCTTGTCTCTCTCTCCCCCTTCGTCCAGAAACATAAAGCAACTCTCTGTCCTCACCAACGCTTTTATGTACGATTCCGTTTTGGCACGAAAATCGCCCTTTATCTCCCGCGAGCGGAGGTTCTTCACCCCTCACAGAATCACAACTACAGAACTTTTTTTTCTCCCTTATTGTCTATTTGCCTCGATCACAAGGGAGACGAAACGGACTCTAATGATCGAATCATCATTCGGATTAGCTTTCTCGCAAGGAAAATTCAAACCAAACGTCCGAAACTTTGACCTTTGCCGTTTGTAAGTCTCGTTCCAAGGTTAGCCAAGCACACCCAAACATCTGAACCTACGGTACTCTGAAGTTGATTGAAATGGCGCGTAAATGAATTTTCGTACTGATGCGCTATAAAATGCCACCTTTTAATCAAGTTACAATTTGGGCTTTTCAAATACCCACCTCGGATGAGTATCCTTCAAGGGGATCAAGATCGCTATTTTCGGGGATTTAACGGTGCGCAATCCACTTGAAAAACCCTTCAAGACCTTTAAGGCCACTCCTAGGTCGAAATTAGTTAATCCTGCCCCCACGATTTTCGTCGTTCACTGCAAATGGCTATGATCCACCGCTCTTTAGGACCTTCCGTAACGTTTCCAAAGCCGCCGGCTTTGCATTT
>OZ010715.1:30163491-30263232 GCA_963932345.1 Ophion ventricosus | reverse complement strand
AGTTTCAAGACAATTGGCTACTACGAGGAGGGTTCTCCAAATATAAAGTTTTCAATATCACCTTCCCCCATGTATTGACATCCTCTCGATGACGAATCTTCCCCCCTTATTCAACTTTTTTTTATTTTTGCAGCGATTGCTGGAAATGTTACGTAAGACACTGAGAAGTATTGAGACGCCCTTAGTGCGTAGAATTCTCATCCACCAAAATCCCTCCCCCCCCGCTCTCTTTCTTTCTCCTCCTCCCTGCATCCCTGAAAATAATTATCTGTAAAGACAATTTTGGAAAATTACTCACGAATCTTGTTTATTTGTAAATTGTTGTGTGTTTGTTTGTTTACTTATTCCTTTATTTGATCATCTGTTTTTTGAGGTCGTTTGTTGTTGCCTCTTGTTCGTTCGTATGCTTGTTTATTGTAATTGTAATTAACTGCACAGAGCAATGGCCAATAGCTCAAATCATATTCCACACGTCAAGCTGTGTTTCTGTGAAGGATTTAGCGAAATTGATTCAGTAGTTCCTGAGTTATAAGCGCCCAACCCTACATACGGACAGACAGGCAGTTTTTCCTCAAAATACAATTTTTTCACTAGGTTTGGTTCATATAAACGTTCGGCAAAGGAATTTTCTAAAAATAAAAAAATTACAGACACAGCACCCCTTAAAAGGATTTTCTACATATAGATATAGCAATCCAAGATATGAAAAAAAGAATACTGTTGCATCGTTCGCAATATCTGCAATGCCAGTTATAATTTTATCACATACTTCTAAGATCGATGACCTTGACACAATCATGATAACAAAAAAAGCGTATACGCGTATAAGTACGGCTTCGGTCGCATTCCGCAAACAGAGAATCCGATCCCTGTATGAGATTCGATGAGCGGGACTCTCCGGAGACGAAAGTACACGAGATTCCGTTTTATGAGATCGATCGATCTTCATCCTGATCGTTGTCCCTCATCATATTGGACCTGTCGTTTGCCCCGAGCTAATATCGATGGCCGTTCGTTATCAGTAAGCCCTCGAGAATACTGGACCATCATCAAGCTTGTCGAATTTCCTACACTCATTGCTTCTTGGATAGGGGAGCTTAAGGAAAATGAGGCAAAGCCTGACGGAATTGTGGATAGTTCGATCGTGACTATGGATAAAAGGGAAACTTAGCTCGTACAGAAAAAAAACCACGTTATTATTTCCCTTCTCTCTGTGAAGAGAAAGAGTAAGGAAGACCTCGCTGGTGAGTCCATTGGATCAGGGCTGAAGCTGGAAAATGTAGGCATTTGCCTACATTTTATTTATTTTTCATCATGCCCGCATCGGATTACTATAAAGGAGAGTCGAAAAGTGTCTTGCCGATTGACGAGTTATGCTTTCGAGACATTGTCATGAGATTTTTGGCCCTAGATCGAAAACTGGAAACCGGCTAGCTCATGCGGTTGAAGAGTCACGGAGGAGAACTAAGCAGCTGTGGGACGAGGATATCTATTACTGTCCTACCATCTCTGATTTATTAAAAGCATTCTCCTGCTTTCGTCCGTCGCGAGAAAAAGAATCTGCGGGAAGCTTTGCTCACTACTAAAAGTCATCCGCAGTCTTGGAGTCACAAGAACGTTTCTTATTCGAAAAAATACATCCAGTGAAGGTAACGTTCAGCTCGAAAAACAAAAAATTTCGGCGAGTCCCCAAAGAAGCAAATGGAAGTGGGATGCATGGGGTTCGTTCCAGACAAATCATTCCAATGTGGTTGCCATCAGCTATCCCGTCAACATGTCATCAAGTCAGTTGCTCCGGCATTTATTTTTAAATGCTCCAATCCATGCATATGTTTGTCAGGTTCATTGATGGATATGTCGTCTTCAAACCATCCACATCCTGATGCGATCCGATCATTGGTATGGGAAGTACATGGAGCATCGATCAAACAGCGCAATGGCAATTGTATCTCCATTTTCAAGTATACAGCGAGGCAGTCACCTGGCAAACACTTTCATCAGATTGATCCAATAATTGCCAACAAACGATCGAGGACGAATCCTGGAAATTACCAGTTTTCGGAAGTAACGTTGCTATGGCATCAGCATGGCATCAAAAAAGCTGCTTCAACATTGTTTTTTAAATGCTGCAAGCCCTACCCAGGTTTGTCAGGTTCATTGGTGGACATGTCGTCTTCCGACGATCCACATCGTAATGCAATCCGATCATTGATATTGGAAGTACATGGAGCATCAATCAAACAGCGCAATGGCAATTGTATCTCCATTTTTCAGTATACAGTAAGGCGGTCACCTGGCAGACACTTTCATCAGATTGATCCAATAATTACCACCGAACGATTGAGGAAAAATCCTGGAAATTGCCAGTTTACGGAAGTGACGTTGGCTTCCAAAAAAGGACCTTTAGCACATTGAATGACAGAAGGGGTTGAGTTGTAAACAGGATAAGGTACGCTCGTTCTCTCTCTCTCTCTCTCTCTCTGGAGTCGCCATATAGTCGAAACACCCGGAAAATCCTATCTCCTCATTTCACTAGTACATACGGTAACGTACATACTCCGTCCCTTTTTCCCAGCCCCTTTTTCTTCTTCTCTGTCGTACAGCGGTGATTCTTCGCTATCAGCCTGAAGCTCGCTTCTCTAGCAGCTCGTGGCACGTCCCGCACCATTTCTCTCGTTTCCTCGGCACAGCTTTTGCGCAACGGCTTGGCTATATCTGTCCTGCCGGGAATGGTTTTCCATAGCGCTTTTGCAGTGCCAGAAATACTACATGTATGACGAAATCTACTATGTGTGTGGGTGTGTGTCTAGTGTGTGTTTTGTCTCGCAGTTGGACAGCAAAGATGAGTATGAGATGGAGAGCGAGAGAGGAGTGAGAAGAAAGCTCCATTGCACGTGCATTGCATATGGATGAGAACGGTTTTGCGATTTTAGACTGAAGGAGACTGAATTTACTTGTTTAATGAGCATATCTCATATATAAAAACAGACTGCTTGGTACATCGACTCATGAATTTTTTTAGTTGGTGGTATGAATCGTTTCGAATCAATTTATATCTACTAGCTGTGCTCGTGACTTCGTAAACGCAAACCACTAAAATACGTGCCGATGCCGTTTTTTTACAAGTGTACTCTGAGCTTTGAACCATCCTCAAAGTAAGTTGAAGAAAACAACAATTAAAAGTATTCTTCCTTCAGTACCCGTGCAGAAATTTCTTACGGTTACCTAAGTTCCGATCGAATCCCGAACGGGATATGATACGATTTCCCTAAAAGGGGTATCCTCATCGGAATCCAGATGGCGCCCATTATGTAGCATAAGGCAGAGACGTGGTGGCAAGAATTTGAAATACGTATTAAGGCCTTAGGCCACTCTAGAAGCCAAAAAAGGGCATACTTTGTGATTTTTTTTCAGCGAAACCATAAAATAAATCGGAATTAAAAAATAGGGATTTTATTATACACGTAATTGATTATACTAAATTATTTTTTTCACAGCGATACATGTCAAAATGTCGACTGTGCAGTATTTTTCCGTTGGCGCCTTTATTTCTGGAAAGTCAAGGGCCGGACCAACAGCTCCTATAGTTTTTGAGTTATGATGAGACACTAAAGTTTTTTCGACTATATATAAGAATAGCTATAGAAGTACCTAGGATTTTTTGATATATTGTTTTTTTGTCAAAATGGCGCATTTCTAAAACAAAAAGTATAAAATGCCATGACAAAATCGTCAGAAAATTGTTTATAAAAAAGGAACTGTGCAATAAATTTAAAAAATCCTACGTAGTGCCTCAGAAAATGTAATTCTAAATATACAGTTAAAATGTCAAGTGAATCGGTTCGAATTTGTTTGAGTTATTAGTCCGGCCGTCTTCAAAAATGTAGTTTTGAGATAAACGCGTTTAAAGTTAGTAGAAAGTCATGACATGAATCAAGAGGGGTTGCGCTAGAATTGGAAAATCGAGTACTTAGAGATTTTTCATACCCATAATCTTTTGGAATATAATTTTATAGGTACTAAGGTATATTTTTAACGACAAAAATCGATTTTTGGAAAAGCCTAGAGTGGCCTAAGGCCTTAAATACATTTTTCTCAGAAAATTACACACATATTTTCTTAGTTCGAACGAACTCCATTTAATTTAAATATAATTACTTAGAATAAATAACCTACATCACTTTTCTCCAATAAATATAAATCTTTCAAGGTCTATATATTGTTTTTTTTTTCAATTTTTTAAATTAATTGTGAAGAATTTTGTTCGAATTTCTGTTATTGAAATATTAGGTGTGTAACTTAATTTTTACAGATTTTTTAGCAAATTTAGTTAATATAAAAAATAGAGAACAACGAACCCAATCTTGGAAATGTTGTCCATCGTTTTCCATGACCTTGCGCCATCTCTCAGGTAACATACGAATGCCGTCGCGAAAGAAACTTGCTGGCTTCGAGGCGATAAAGTCATCGACGAATTTACGCACATCGTCCAGCGTTTTGAATTGTTTATCCACAAAGGCGTACTGCATTGACCGGAACAAATGGTCATCGGATGGGGCCAAGTCTGGTGAATATGCCACGTGCGGGAGAACTTCCCATCCCAAGTTCAAGAGGGTCTTCTGAGTCGCGCGAGCAATGTGAGATCGAGCGTTGTCATGCAGCAGTATGACTTGCCTACTTCCTTGCCCAGTAAATAGCCTTTTCTGATCAAGTTCTTCGCTCAGTTTATTCAATTGTCGGCTGTAGCGTTCCGCAGTCACCGTCTGACCAGTTTCCAGGAGTTCGTAATAAAGCACACCCTTCATATCCTGTCCAGGGCGCGGCTGGTCACTAAGATCGAAATCACCACTTCTAAAACGTTTGTACCAATAATTACACGTTTCATAAGACACAACGTCGGCACCAAGAACACAACAAATGGATTCCCGTGCTTTAGAAGCATTTTTTCCTTGTTGGAATTCGTATAAAATGCAGTGCCGAATGTGCTGTTTATCAGTTGCCATAGTAAACTCTGCTATTCTGAGAGGTTATGTAACTCACGTAGACTTGTCGTTCGGTGTTCTGAAACCTTACGTCCGAGCCTTTCAAAACCGCATAAAACCGCGAAAATATTTCTATTTTAAATATAATTTTAAGCTCGAAGAAAAAATCTGTAAAGATTAATCCATACACCTAATATATAAGTTTTCACAGTTATACTGTAACACTAAATTTTTACCTAATCTTTTTCAGATCCTTGAATAAATGATTTCAGAAAACGTCCAGCCTCTCCAGTTGATACGGATCGGTATCTCCTGGTGATTTTTACATACATCCCTGATATTCGATTCGATATCGAACTAGATCTTGTTCTAGAAGTTCGGGATTCTAGCCTGGATCCTATGCAAAGTTTATATTTGGATTCTGACTAGAGTACTTGATAGTTCCGGATTAGGATCCTGGCTGGAATCCGATTTCCGAGCGTTACATTTCGCTCCCGGATCCGACGCGATATCCGGCTCGATCCCGATTGAGAAACCAGAATTCTTAGTCCGAATTGGACTGTATCCATGACAATATTTCTGCACGGGTAGTTAGGTTCATTACAACAAAGCTTCCCTGTTAACAATGTTAGCAGTAGAACCATCAGGGATGTGGGTATAAAGATTGCCGGAGTTGCTAACACGGAAAAGAGCAACATAGAGCTGGCCGTGCGAAACGCAGCTGACCCTGAAGTGCACGCCTGCAACGCGCAGCGTCTGGCCCTTCTGCCTTTGCCGGCGTGAATTTTTTTTAACTCTAAATTCGCATATCTTTTGATTGAGTGAGCCGATTGCGATGAAATAAAAACTAATTGTTACTTCATGTTGAACTCTTTATTTATTCTACATCTTTTCGCGTTCATCAATCTTTGATGACCGACTATTTTCATTTGACCCGATTTTCTTGACTCTTCCGCCAAAACGTTGGCCCTACTCTACTCGTCGAATCCCCTACTCAAGAGTTGTGTTGACACACGAGGTCCGAACCTCCATCAAGTAGCGCAGAAGTTTTTTGTCGACACGCGATACTCACGAGTGTGTAAGGAACCCTCTAATGATTGCACGAGGGCTTTGAAAAAGCTGGATAAAAGGAACGTCTGGACTTACTATGGACATAGACATCGATTCATTGCTGCGTGCCACGAGCCAGAAAAAAAAATGACTTCGTTTTGTACTTTTACAACTGTCATTTTTATTCCGACTGCGTGTTGTATTGTGAATAATGAATTTACCCGAAGTTTCGGTCCTTTTGAAAATTCCTGTGATGGAGGGTGCTTTTAATACTATTTAGAAAGAGCGAGAGAGAGAGAGAGAGAGAGAGAGAGAGAGAGAGAGAGAGAGAGAGAGAGAGCGAGAGGGGGGGGGGGGGAGAGGGTGAGAGAGAGGGAGGAACAGAACCTTCGCGAGCCCCACGTGCAACAATGCAATTAGTCAATCCGATTATGAGAATACGGCAGATTGTATCGACGTTAGCACACGGACGAGAGGACGCGAGAGAGAGAAAGCTTTCCCGTGTGCATGACCCTTTAGTGATTCAAAGGGTAATAGTATTGAAAGCTTTTGTAGGACTCGTCAGCAATAATGGAATGCACCCCGCTAATAATAGTAATAATCATAGCAATAATGAATAGCAATAACAATTGAAATAATAAATATTAATGACAATGGCAATAATAATAATAGTAATAAACCATTTATCTAAGTGATTGCGAGCAAATAAAAAGTTACAAATGTGAACGCTTAAAAAAGACCTCAAAGTCCGTCAATAAATAATGAATAATGTCATTATTTAAACTTTGAAAATATATTTCTTAAATTTTTTTTTAAGAATTTCGATAATTTTCATTATCGAAACTTTGAAAATATATTTCTTAAAAGATGTAGAGGTGCACTAAGGAAGAATTTGTCAAAAATCAACTCTTAAGGGGATGAAATGGGGTGTGAGAGTTTTGATGAAAAATTGTATTCCTTACGTGTATCAACTTGAAACTTCGTATAAATATTCTTTAAAAGAAATAATGAAACGCATACCCGTGCAGAAATATTGTCATGGATACAGTCCGATTTGGACTAGGATCCTGATTTCTCAATCGGGATCCAGTCGGACATCGAATCGAATCCGGGAGCGAAATGTAACGCAAATGGGATTCCAGCCAGGACCCTAATCCGGAAATATTAAGGACTCTAATCAGAATCCAAATAGAAACTTTGCATAGGATCAAGGCTAGAATCCCGAACTTCTAGAACAATATCTAATTCGATATCGAATCGCATCTCAGGGATGAATGTAAAAATCTCTAGGAGATAGCGATCCATATAAGCTGGAGACCGTGGAAGTTTTCTGAAATCATTTATTCAAGGTTCTGAAAAAGATTGGGTAAAAATTGGTGCTACAGTATAACTGTAAAAACTTATATATTTTAATAAAAGATTTTCGAACAAAATTCTTTACATATAATAAAATTTTTCGAAAAAACAATATATAGACCTTAAAAGACGTATCCTGAAGAAAAGTGATATAGGTTATTTATTCTAAGTAATTATATTTAAATTAAATGAAGATCGTTCGAACTAAGAAAATATGTATTTAATTATCTAAGAAAAATGTATTCAATACGTATTTGAAATACGTATTTCAAATTCTTGCCACCACGTCTTCGCCTTATGGTTCATAATGGGCACCATCTGGATTCCAATGAGGATAATCCTTCTAGGGAATCCGTATCATGTCACGATCGGGATCTGATTGGAACTTAGGTATCCCGAAGAAATTTCTGCACGGCTTTATATAAACGATCTGTAAAAAATGTATTATACGTATATATGTACTTAGATGCAACATAACAGCTCGTCACTCCAGATGCTATGCATCAGCATTAAGCGTAGAGAAATTCTCAAGTAGCAAGCCGAGAAAACTCAATTGTTGCGAGCTTTATACTCTCGTGTGTCGTGATAACGCAACCCGATATACGTATTCGTGCATCTCCTTTGTCTCAAGTGTATAGCGCAACAACCGGCATGTCTTCCTATTCCCTGAACGGGACGAGAGAAGTGTCTCACAGTGTCAACGTAGTCTGCATATACCTTTTACCTTAGTGCGTTATATGAGCGACTTGTGACTCCATTTTACCTCAATGAGGTACGTATGCTCTCAAGACATTGCAATGAGAGATAGACAGACAGAGAAAGAAAGAGAGAGAGAGAGAGAGAGAGAGAGAGAGAGAGAGAGAGAGAAAATTCGCGGGTGCTCAAAGGTTTGGAATCCCTCGTATCTTAATCCAAAGATCTTGATGCTATGTGATACTGCTGTGTCCTGCTAGTAACATCATGACATTTGAGGCTGTGAAGAGTGTCTCAAAATGACATGACACTTTTAATTGCACGCCATTTTTTTTGTAGCGAACATAGAGTACTAATCTTTGATAACTGGCATCAGAAAGTATTGAGGTTTAGTCATGGAGAATCACATGATTGATCAACGCATAAAAATTGTGAAAATGCAATGTGAAACAATGCACTTATTGCGGACGAATTTTCATGGTAGTGTTATCTCGCGCCGCGGTGATGTGAATTGGCCATCAAGATCGTACGATTTTACGTCATTGGACTTCTTTCTTTCGGGTTTTCTGAAAGGAAAAGCGTATGCGAATTATCCACATCCACCTGTTTTAAATAGTTTAGTGATGTTCATTATGAAATTATTATTTTTTGCCATAAATTTCATCATTATCGCCAATTAATCGATCCATATCATTTTTCGATCAGTTCATTATGAATATATTTTCATTACGAAATTCATATTGTGAAGCAATGAATTATTTTGTAATATGTGAAATAATGAATTACTTCAGAGCAAATATAATCCGATAATAATTAAGAGATATTTGTTATGAAATAATTCATTATTGATCAATATTTATTATATCATGTATAATAATAATGTTATGAAGTAATAAATAATTTATATCATTCAGATGTGAATATTAAATGGCAAGTGTTTCATGAGAAAATTATTGAAAAATGTTCTCATCCCTGTAAATATTGTGTTATAATTAATTGAATATTACTGATGAACGTTTTATTTGTGTTTTTCTACTTTTCTCAAATTCCACCGAATCTGCGGCCCTTAGTCATAAATCCACCCCTGTCTGTCACGTAAAGCAAAGTTTTCGGTATCCGAGGAGGTTACTGTAAAGAAGTAAAGACAAAAAGTCCCCGTAAGAACGTGGACGGAGCGAAACGTGCGTGCGATTTTCATCGTCGGGTCCCGCGGGAATTACCGTTCGTATTACGAGAGAACGGTGCACGTGATCGCGCAAAAGTGTGCGTGTCGATAAATTTGCCCTTAACTTTCTCGACCTGGACGCGGGACAGAAGAGACGAGGATTTCGGGACAACTGGATTGAGACGATGATCGGGAAAATTTAACTTTTGCGATCGCGCGCACGACTCCTTCGAATTTGGAATTCGAAAATAACGAGAAAGTTAAATTCCTGATGATCTTCAGAGTTTTCCTAGACGAAAATTGTTCTCGAAGACCTTGGACGAGTCAGGACACGCTCGTCTGCTTCCACACCCTCTTAAGGGAGACTACCAGTCTAGAGCCCGGAAAGAGGATGAACTTCAACAATTTTTCTATGGATAGCCAGTTGATAGAATGAAAATTCCATTTTGTGGCCTTTATTCTGGAGGGTGTGTAAAAATGACCTGACATTTTAATTTATTAAAAAAACGTATTATTTATTTGAAAAGTACGAATATTTCAATTTTAATATAAGGTACAAACATGGAAATTATGTGTGGAACACAATATCCGATAAATGGCCGCCTCGTCCCTGTTCGAAAACGTTCACTCTTTTAACGAAATTTTCAAAAACAGTTTGGCATAATTGCGGACTAATTTCATTAAGGGGCCAGTCCACTTTGGAGCCACGAAAAAAGGCTATTTTCGTAATTTTTTTTTTTGAGGATTTTATAAAAGATATGAATCTTATAAAAGAATGAATATAAAAGTTGTTGGGCTTGATAAATAAAGTCTTAAAATACATAAAAAAAAAATTTTAATTCATTTTTATTCATTTTTAAGTACAAGAACTATAGTTTAACGTAACGCCTCAAAAATAGGTGGGCTAGGTAGCTCCATCACAACTCGGCAACGGCTTGTCTGAAACAAAAAAATGAAAGTCCATTAGATTCAGTATGATACCAGCTACAAAATGACCCTCGGATATAAAGTTTGATCTAAAAATAAAAAAATGGCAGATGAAAAACGAAAAAAGTAAAAAACGCGTTTTTTCGCAGTTTTTCGCGAAAAAAAGAGTAAAAATCAAAATTTTAGAACCATAGAGGGCCATCTTGTTGCGAATCATGTTTACAATATGTGGTTCAAATTTCAAGAGAATCGATGTATTAGTTTTAGAGATACGATGGAGCTAGATTTTGAAAACGTTGTTTCGAGAAAAACGCGTTTGAAGTTTATACTATGAAAAACTCTTACCTAAACTCAATCGACAATATTGACACAATATTTCTGAATGTATGTACTTTCGAAAACAGTAAAGAAAATTGATTTTTTGAAATTTTCAATGTGAACTGGCCCCTTAATGGTGCGTCCAATTGCTTCCTTCAGCTACGAAATGGTCAGTAGATCATTGGCATACACTTTTCCTTTCGGAAAACACCAAAGAAAGAAGTCCAATGGCGTCAAATCGCACGATTTTGGTGGCTAATTCACATCGTCGTGGCGCGAGATAACGCGACCATGAAACTTCGTCTGCAATAACTGCATTGTTTGGCAGTGAATTTTTACAATTTCTCTGCGTTGCTCGATTGTGTAATTATGCAATACTTCCTGATGCCAGTTGTCAAAGATCAGTACTCTATGTTCGCCACAAAAACAATGACACGCAATTTAAAATGTCTGGTTATTTTGAGACACTATTTACATATCTTCAAGTGTCTCTACAACTCTTTTTACAAGATTTTGGAAACAAATGGCGGTGCTGGAGCCGGATGAAGCTGGATAAACTTACGTTTGTCTGATAGTGTCCTGCGGCCGGCAATTCTCCTCCAATGTTTTACCTCGAACGAAAATTCACAATAATTTGAGTTCCAGATAATATTTGTCTTCGAAGTACATAGGGAAAACGGAAAATATCGATTTTTAATAAGAACTTTGATTTTGGAAAAAAAAAATTATTTCCGTTTAATAAAATCGCCGAAAATAATGTTTTTCGCACAAAGTTTTCAACAAGAATCGTATTGTTTCGATTCAACGGTCAGTATTGTTTCGACAAGAATCGAAACAATACTGACCGTTGAGACTAGGAACAGCTGAAAGTACGAACATACACAGTATTCACACAGACTTAAATTTTGACCTTGTAACAGCTCAATGTGGTATTACTACGAATCCAATACATTGTCAGACAGCCCTTTGTCCGTTTTCTAAGCATTACAATTCGTAGACGGACCGAGATACCTCTCTGTATCCTACTGTGCGCACGGCCCAGTCCGCTCTAGCCAAGAGTTCGCACATTTTCTCGACGCTTACCTGTTCTCGGGTCTGTATCTTCGAAAATACTTCGAGTTTACTTCTAGGGCTTTAGGAACATGTTCTCCAATAGTTAAACCATCGATTAAAGGGAAAAAAGCGATTTTTTTTACCCTCTACACCAAACGACTGCCTTAAAGGGCTTTACTTGGTCTCCATACTTGGACCATAGTTTTAGTCAACCTCCCAACCCGATCATTCCCTAATAGGGGCCCGGTCCGGCTCTTTTACGGAAAACCCTACTATGGAATCCACAAATAATCCCTTGAGAGCCCTGAATCGTATGCCCTGCTAATTTTCCGCACGGGACAGTGATTTTCCAGCACGACAACGCTCGGCCTCCTAGTTATTCAAGTATTGCTACTAGGAACTTTTCCTAAACCGACAGACCAAACCCAAACTCAGGAACTCTTAGATCAAAAGAGCAAATAAAAAATTCCACGGTCATGAAAAATAAGGTATTCGAAAAGAAAGAAAAAAACAGTTCGATGTAACATTGTTGACTTCAATGGCGTTCAAAGGTCCACCTTAGCAGTCTGCTTCTCCGCTTTCTGCCTACATTTTTCTGCGGCTCTCCACAAAATCCTACCAGCCCCGAGCGATTCTGCCAGCTTTGCCCTATTGCACCCCATTCTAGGGTGGGTGTAATATGGGTCGCGCACCCTCCGAGAGCCGTGTCAAACTTATAGACACGTTCGACGGTAATGGCCAAGGGTTTGGGTTAAGATAGAATGGAGGTGGGCGGTGTGGGAGCCAACGATGTTCGGAATTCAACCCCCGTGGTGGATCGAGGACTTTCGCTTGTTTCCTGCCAGGAGATGTTCTTTGGCGAAGGGATGTGTCTTCGTTCACTCCCTTTCTCGTCGCGTACTCTTCTGATGTTTATATTGACGATATTTTCCAGTCCTTTATCTCTCTCGCTCTCTCTTACACTCCCCAACCCTCATTCCAAATATTTTCCAGTCCTTTCTCTCTTTCTCCCTCTCTCTATCTCCCTCCATGTCTCTTCCTTCAATTTACAGACTTCCGCATGGCTCTTCCCTAGGGGTCGTTCACCATTTCGGTCACCCTTATGACCCACGGCTGACTAAACACAGCTCTGTAAGGACAAAACCTTCTTCCCTTCGTATTCACTATGCCGCTGCTCGGTCACTCTCTCCTTCCGATCTATTTGCTTCACTTTTAGCGGCGTCTCTATATCCACCCGGAATTCGTAAAAATTCATTCGACTAAAAAGAAAAACCTGCTGCTTCGTATCCGAATCTCGAACGAAAAGCGTAAGTTTCTGTTTTCGGTAACTCTGACCAATGTATATGTGCCACGTGAAATTATTTACTCGTTGACGTGCAAAAAGTATATTGTCCAGTACTTTCTCACATCGTTCTCGCGGGGATACTCGACGCTTTTATCTGTTCGTAAACTCCATGAATGTGCAACCGCGTGTAGGAGGGCGGGTTTCACCCTGCCTGGTCGATCTCGGTCTGGCTATTCCTTGCACGTACATATATATATAGGTGCCAGCATACACATAACTTATTGGATAATGCAATAGAAACGCTAGCAGTCAAAACGCTAAAAATCAAATTTTTCCTTTTGCATTCCATCATCAAAATAATGTATTTTAAATATATTTATTTATTCAAATCAAGATCTATTTAAAATCGTCTAATAACTAAATATTTTATTTATTCCTAATAAATTTGTGATTTGCTTTTATCTGGCTTTTATCTGGGAAAAATGGTACACGCTCCAGTCTCTCAAAAATTATATGGCTTTGTTTTCATTAGAAGACTGTTGTAATATTCTGCAGTTGAGGACAAACGTGTCGTCTTTCTATACATAAATCGTTTCGCCTGTTAATAAAAGGTACGACGATACCTTACTTTTTTCGAAATAACAGTCTTGTTAGAGAATAAAAAGAAAAATAATTTAACTTTTTTTTCACTTTCTTCCTTTCCTTTCTCGTATTCATGCGATATATCGTGTTTTATATTTATTTATTTAATTTCAATCCAATCTTCATTTATTTAACGTGAATATATTTAATATTTAAAAAGAATAAATTGAACGAATAAAAAAAATATATTTGAAAAAAATAGGATCGTAGTAGACTGTGAGACAAGGAAAAAACCTATTTGGTTTAAGGCGTCAGTCTCCATCTATTGCACATATTTTCAAGAATTTTTTTTTTTCGTAATAAAATTTATCTCTATATTTTTATCTTTTCATACATAAGAATAGAAGTTTCAAAATACATGAAAAAATGTAAGAAATGTTTTAAAATAAATTTCTCTTGGTGATCTGGCTGCCTGAAGTTACCCTTGCTTTCACCTTGTCGATACGAAATCGACCCCTACTAAAATCTTCCACCTCCACTAAAAAGAAAACAAAATGGCGCACTTACAAATTTTTTGACTATTTTTTACAGCTCAAATTGTTTAAAAATGAGATTAAATGTTAATGAATATTTATATCGTTAGGAGGCCTCGAAGAGATACATGCATAGAATAATCCCTGTAAATTTGAGCCTAATCGGTGCAGTAGTTTTTCCAAAATCATGTCGACAAAGTCGAAAAACGCGTTTATAGTTTCTCTTATAAAAATGTACATAAAACTTTAAAAAAAAATCTCTTACCCTTAATCAGTGATGTCTGGTCCATACATTATTCCTTCAGTTTCTTCAAAAGCTTCACTTTCTTGGGATTTTTGGTTCTGGATCTCTGTTCTGCGAGCTTTGGACGCTCGACACGGCGGTAGCGCGCTGACTGCGTAGATACGCTTCTATTCTATCACTCATTTTAGCCCCTTATCGGTCACTCCGACCTAAATAACGTTCTCTACCGTATTTCTACAGGTATGTAGTATACGAAGCTCATGTTTTTGGGAATCGAAAATTTCCGAAAATACGCTGATACTGATCCTTTAAATAGATCCTATTTGAATTAAATTTCTTTTTTAGCAATGCAACGATCTCAGGACTTCTATGAAAGAGGGATAATGAAGCTTGTAGAGAAATGGCAGAAAGTAATTGAACAGAATGGACCATATTTATAGTTGATGAAAATGACTTTTTTTGGTCAATAATTTGCCTTAAAAAGTGAGTTGATTGTCGCTACGTAATAATGCATACACCCAATATCAACGACGGTAATTGTCGACTATATTTGTCATCAGTAGAGAAACTTCGATAACTAGCCAAGCGCTCGAAACAATTGCCATAAACGTGGTAAGCTTTGTAGGAACGAGTTGGGTTTCTACCTCTTCTTGACTTTTCCTCTTTCTCTCTCTCTCTCTCTCTCTCTCTCTCTCTCTCTCTCTTCCTCTTTCACTCTCGTAGCGTTTCACGTAAATAACATAGGGTGGCTTATGTTTGGTGGAAAGCCAGCCAGGACAATTTCGAATTCAGTCTCCGTACACGAGCTGGAATATCGGGGAAAATAGTGATCAGAGTTGTACAGCCAGAAGAAAATGTCTCCCTAGCACGGTCGTTCGCAAACTCTATTCGTACGAAAAAAAAGTAGACTCTTTCTTCGGACTATCCTCTGCGTTATGTTCTATTTATCCTGTATCCGGCTTTAGCAGGGACATTCGTATACGAATTAGTTCGAAAGATCGCGGCAACTTTGTCAAAAACTTTGTGCAATCTCGGTACACGAGAGGATGACCGCAATATACGAACGTTAAAAAAATATATATATATATATATATGGGTAACTAGCCTTTGCCTGCGTGGAATTTGGCCCATGGAAACTTCATTACAAGTTGCACTCCTTGTTAGGGGTTGTTTTGGAAAATCCTAAATCATATGTTTTATTATCTGTTTTGAAGACTATTTTTACCAAGTTTTAAGTTGATACTCGCAATGAATACAATTTCTCATACAAACTTTTACATCCCATTCCGTCCTTTTAAGGGTTGATTTTCGAAAAAATCCTTTCTCAGTGCACCTCTACGCCCTTTGAGGCCTTAGGCCACTCTAGGATTTTCCAAAAATCGATTGTTTTTTTGTTAAAAATGTACATTAGTACCTATAAAATTATATTCCAAAAAATTATGGGTGTGAAAAATCTCTAAGTACTCGAGTTTTCGAATTCTAGCGCAACCCCTCTTGATCCATGTCGTCACTTTCTACTAACTTTAAACGCGTTTATCTGAAAACTACATTTTGAGATAAACAAGTCGGCCGGACTCATAACTCAAACCAATTTCAACCGATTCACTTTAAATTTTAACTGTTCATTTAGAATTACATTTTCTGAGGCACTACGTAGGATTTTTTAAATTATATTGCATAGTTCCTTTTTTATAAATAATTTTTCGACGATTTTCTCATGGCATTTTATACTTTTTGTTTTAGAAATGCGCCATTTTGACAAAAAACAATGTATCAAAAAAATCCTTCGTACTTCTATAGCTATTCTTATATTATATATAATCGAAAAAACTTTAGTGTCTCATCATAACTCAAAAATTATAGGAGCTGTTGATCAGGCCATTGACCTTCCAGAAATAAAGTCGTCATCGGAAAAATGCTGCACAGTCGCCATTTTGACATGTATCACTGTGGAAAAATAATTTTGTATATTCAATTACGTGTATAATAAAACCCCTATTTTGTAATTCCGATTTATTTTATGATTTCGCCGGAAAAAAAAACACAAAATATGCCCTTTTTGGCCTCTAGAGTGGCCTAAAGCCTTAAGGAATATATCTTTCGAATTTAATTGAGATTAAAGCAGAGAATTCGATTTTTCTAAACACACTTCAACACCGCGTTGCACCCCTAATTAGGGGTTGTTTTAAAAAATCCTAATATATGTGTTTTATTATTTGTTTTAAAGGATATTTATACTAAGTTTCAACTTAATACTTGATAAGGAATACAATAACTTGATAAGGAATACAATTTTTCATATAAACTTTTACGACCCATTTCACCCCCTTAAGAGTTGGTTTGTAAGAAATATATCTTCCAAATTTCATTTTTCTATCTTCAACAGTTTGGGCTGTGCGTTGTCTATATGTATGCCAGTCAGTCAGTCACGAAACTATTTGATATGTATACTGACAGAAAAATTCTTTTGATATTAACTAGATGCGTCAATTTGATTTTTTAAATTCGAATTAAATAGATTTTTCGTGAAGTCAAATTTTTCCTATTGCATTCCATTATTGAAATGATTTATTTTAAATATATTAATTTATTGAAATCAAGATCTATTTAATATCGTCCAATAACTGAATATTCTTATTTATTCCTAATAAATCTGTGATTTGGTTTCATCTGGTAGTGTAAGACAAAAGAGACAGACGGAAAAATGGTACACGATTCAGTCAATCAACAATCTCATGGCTTTGTTTTCATTATAAGACTGTTGTAACATTCTGCAGTTGAGGAAAATTAGTCTTTCTGCACATAAATAGTCGCGTCTGTTAATAAAGGACACGACGATGCCTTTCTTTGGTAAATCTTTAGCGGCTTTTCCGAAAAATGGCCCCCGAATTTTTTTTCGCGATTTATCACTTTATTTTGTTATAAACAGCGATATTGTTGATGCGGAAGAAGGTTCCTATCAATATTGCATTTTTTATGACCATGTTTTGCAGTTTTGTAAATTTTGTAAATTTTCAAATACCGTTTGCGTTAAAGGAGACGATGTTTTCACTTAGTTTCGTGGCATCGAGGCCACGAAACTAAGTGTTCTACGGCCGAGTGTTCTACGCACCCCAGGATTCTACGCACCCATCCGAGGTGCCCTCCGCCCATCCCAGTATTCTCCACACCCTCCACATTTTTCAAATTTTTTTTTTTCTTAAAAAATCTGCAACCTAAAAAACCGTCTCCCCCCAACATAACATCATTATTTACACCACAAAAAAGCGATAAATCGCGAAAAAAAAAATCGGCAGCCATTTTTCGGAAAAGCCGCTGAAGTATAGAATTACCCCCGAAAAAGTTGATCCATTTTTTCTTAAATTAATACAAATGAATGATATAAAATAAATGAATAAACATATAATTTATAAAACATCGAATAAAAGCACGTGCAAAAACTTCCACACGAAGTATACATACTCGTATGTCCACATATATGTATGATAATATTTCTTGATGATATTTACGATATGAAAACACGCCAGGACGCTGCGAGCTGGAAGGACAACACTGAATTCAAGCCCCGTATGCAGCAGCCCCTTGCGTTTATATGAAACTTTATAAACGTTAAGCTCCACAGGCTTCCGATAAATTTTACGAGTCCAAAGTTTGCAAAGATTTTTGTAACATTTTCTTTTTTTTTTTTCTTATTTTCCGTAATTTTTTGCACGTTTAGCTTCCAGAGTCTGGTTTTATTTTTGTTTGCCGTATTGTTACTGCTTACCAGCAACATCGAGGCATTGACAGGGACAAACATTTTTATCCCCGCTTGTTCGGCAAGTTCGTTCGAATTTTTACGATCAAAGTTTCGTCCCACCCTCTCCCTCCTCCCTCCCGCCACGATCGCGAAATACCCTAGTGCAATTAAGTTGAAGGGTGTACGTTGCCAAAATGTGAAAACTTCTGGTTTTTACCGCGGCTATCCGGCGGCTCTTTTGTTCCTCGAGATTTTGCAATTATTTTTATCGAGTCGCGATAAGAATTCCGCAACCGAGTGCACATTTTTTTTCTTCAATAGACATATGCATTTTTTTTTGCAATGTTCCTTTGTCCTGTCACCCATCCAAGTACTGGTAACGCCTTCTCCGCTTTCTCTTATTTTCGTCAATATTTTCACTCAATGGAACATCGTTCGTTAGATGACAGCTACGTCGATTGAAATCCGATTAAAAAAAATGCATCAGCTCACATTCAGTTTCGTTCAGGACCAACGTCGATCCATTTTTTGCCGATGTCGCGAGGTGACTCCGTATATTTGATAATAAGTTGCACGGTGTGCAATGTGCAATATATATTCGCGCTGAGACGCCAAGGTTCGCGGTGGTAATAAGAGAGGTACGACCCCTGAGGGTTGCTAATGCGATTACACTCGAGGGCTTCAGCCAACCACCTCGCTGGACCTCGCGGATTTCAACGGCTATCGTCTAGTATGGTTGTTGCGGTTAACCATTTGACGCAATTTTCCTTATAGCTCGATGTGCACGAGCGTCGACAGAGCGACGAAACACCACCACCAAACCCCCACCACCCTCTCAGCCCTTCTGAAAGTAAAGCATTTAGGAGCATCAGTAAAATTGATTAGAAATACGAGGGTGAAAAAAAATGTACAGTGAAAAGTATTTTTTTTATGGAATTCACGGTGAAATGTATTTTTGTGGAAATTATAGGAATAAGTATTTTTATGGAATTTACGGTAAAAGTATTTTCGTAAAATTTACGGTAAGAAAGTTTTTCGTGGTATTCACAGTGAAAGTATTTTTATCGAATTTACAGCAAAAGATGTTTTTCGTAAAATTTACAGTAAAAATATTTTTTTTTTAAATTTAATTTACAGAAATAAGACTTTTATAGAATTTAAAACAAAAGTATTTTTTTGTGGAATTTACAGTAAAAGTAGTTTTCGGAAATTTACAGGAGAAGGATTTTTATGAAATTTACAGTTGAGAGTATTTTGTGAAACTAACAGAAAAATGACTTTTATGGAATTTATAGTAAAAGTTTTTGTGCGGATTTTACAGTTAAAGTATTTTTGCGTATTTTACAGCAAAATTATTTTGGGGAATTTACAGTCAAAGGATTTATATGGAATTTACAAGTGAAAGTATTTATTTGTGGAATTTGCAGTGAAAAGGTATTTTTCTGAAGCAATAGCAAAGTATTTTTATGGAATTTGCAGTAACAAAGTATTTTTGTGGATTTTACAGTAAGAAGAATTTTTGTGCGATTGACAGTAGAAGTATTTTTGTGGAAGTAAGAGGATTTTTTATGGAATTTATTGTTGAAAGTATTTTCGTGGAATTCACAGTCGAAGATATTGACGTGGAATTCACAGTTAAAGGTATTGATGTGGAATTTAAAATTAAACGTATTTTTGTGAAATTGACAGTATAAATAATTCTTATTCAATTTATAGTAAAAAGTAATTTTATGGAATTTACGGTAAAATGATTTTTACTGTATTAACATTAAAAACTATTTGTATGGAACTTTTAATGTAAATACAGTAAAAATTAAGTCAAAATCCTTGGCTTTGGATTTGGAAATGGAATTTGCAGTAAAAAATATTGAATGGGATTTACTTATAGTAAAGTAAATCCCATTAAATATAGTAAATTTATAGTAAAAAATTACCGTTACGTTTTACTATGAAAACATTAAAAAGCCTTTTACCCAAATATTTATTATCCAAATAAATATTTGGATTTGACTTCGTTTAATAAAAAAAAGTTCACTGTAAATTCCATTTCGAGTAAAAATCCTCGAAGTCCTTAAGCCTTCGGCAACTCTAGAGGCCAAAAAAAGGGCATGTTTTGTGATTTTTTTTCAGCGAAACCATAAACTAAATCGGAATTACAAAATAGGGGTTTTATTATACACGTAATTATTTCTGAAAGGTCAACGGCCGGACCAACAGCTCCTATAATGTTTGAGTTATGATGAGACACTAAAGTTTTTTCGATTATATAAAAGAATAGCTATAGAAGTACGTAGGATTTTTTTGATATATTGTTTTTTTTTAAATGGCGCATTTCTAAAATAAAAAGTAAAAAATGCCATGAGAAAATCGTCAGAAATATATGGAATATAATTTTTTTTTAATCCAACGTAATGCCTCAGAAAATGTAATTCTAGATATACAGTTAAAATTTCAAGTGAATCGGTTGAAATTTGTTTGAGTTATGAGTCCGGCCGACTTGAAAAATGTAATTTTCAGATAAGCGCGTTTAAAGTTAGTAGAAAGTCGCTACATGAATCAAGAAGGGTTGCGCTAGAATTTGAAAATCGAGTACTTAGAGATTTTTCACACCCATAATCTTTTGGAATATAATTTTGTCGGTACTAAGGTACATTGTTAACAAAAAAAATCGTTTTTTGGAAAATCCTACAGTGGCCTAAGCCCTTAACTGTAAATTCCATAAAAATACTTTTCACTGTTAATAAAATAGATACTTTATGCTGAATGAAAAAAAAAAACTATAAAAAAAATCCGCGAAAACAAAACTTTCTTCAAGATTAAGCAAAAGCAATCCCATACCCGTAAAATAGTTCGGGTGGAAATAATCGCAATTCAATGTCCCATAAATAATAGTCGACCAGGCTGTATTGTCACAGTGATTGGAGAAAAAAAATCGGGTAAGCTGAGGTGCAAGATATTGTCAGATAGACCCAAACAAATGAACTGCCATTTATTTTCTCAAGCAGATCAAACGTGAGCTTCATGCTTGAGCGCTTTTTATCGGCTAGGTCCACCTTGGAATGGAGAAATATCGGTCGATTGTGTCATTAGCCCCTGACGTAGCTCCCCAAAGGTCGGTGTCCCCGACGTACAGAGGATTGGAGACTTGCCAGGGTTTGTCTGGTCCAAAAGGAAGATCGAATGGAGGACAGCTAGTGTAACCGAGAGATCAACTCCTTCTCGTACTCGATCCTCAAACGGGATGGTTTCTCCATCTGGCTAACACTGACAGAGCATTTTTACATTTTTAACAAAAAAAAATCGATTTTTGGAAAATCCTAGAGTGACCTAAGGCCTTACGGCCGTATTATAACCTAGAGCGCGATTTTGGCGGTAACTTTTAGAATGAATTTTGAATATGTACAAATAAAAAAAAATAAAACATTTGTTATCGTGTACTTTTGTAAGTTTGTTTGAAAGGGTGCGCGGAAAGGCCTATAATTATCGACCAGTATTGCGAACATTGTATGAATGCGAAAAAAAAGCAAACGTATTCTCAATCTGCATGAGTATTGTTATGTTTGAAACGAGATTCAGCAAAAAAAAAAAATTGGTGGCATGCTAAACTTTGATTATCAATTTTTCCTATTTTGCTGACCATTCTAGGAGGCAAAAAAAAATTATTTCAACTCAATTCTGCTACCAATACTCTTGCAAAAGAGTCTACTGAAGGTGTATGCCAAATTTGAGCACAATCAGCCCATTGGTCATCAAGATATCGTGGTTGCCGATTTATGAATACGATTGAACGATTTTCACACACATACTCAGAAAGGATTGTAGAATAATACATTGAATTAAAAAAAAACGATTTTTCCCTATTTTATAGATAACGATAGTGCCTTAAGTATTTTTAACGTATCAATATAAATGGGACCCCCTATACATATAAATTAGGGTGGCCCACTTTTTACCTTGTTTTTTATTTCTTTGCGGGCCACCTGATGAAATTGTGACAAATAAAGAAAAAATAATATCGCCAAATAATAGAAAAACGCCTTGGCGAGACTACTACCTTAAAGTGGCTACTACCGTCCTAAAAACGTTCATGAGCCATCTATGGTATCTGTCAGAAGAGTTAATCTGTTTGTCTTTTTTCGATGACGGCCTTCCAATTAATCCTAACCGCGAAATGACTGAATCATTAGCACGTCCAGGGAGTACCAGTCGTCAAGTGAAAGCTGATACAACAGTCCAGAGCCTTCTTAACATCAAATTGGCAGACTTCGTAATCGCTTGTAGCTTGCGATTTTTTTGAAATAATAAAAATAGAACCAACCTTTTTTGCTCGGGACCCACTGGAGTAGAAAAGTGATGAAAGCTCTTTAAAGTGTTTCGCTATTCGCAAAGGATTTCGTGTAGTAAACGACACAGCAGAGTGAGGAGTTGCCCTTATAGAAGAATTTAATCGGGCTGTTACATATGATGAAGAAGAGAAACAGTATCTGCTGTTAGTCGTAAGCGAACATCGGAAAAATATGCCAAATTTCAATATCAGTACGATTACACATGCTATAAAGGATTAAGATAAAGTTACATTGTTATAAAAAGTATAAACAAATTTGTATTCCGACAAATAGTTTGGAACAAATATAAATCATTCAATGTCATTCGTTTTCAGAATAATTTTGTTTAAACCCAGGTAGCGACCTGTAAATATTTTCCAATTACAGGGAGCCTTTACGATATTTTTTTTTCCTCTATTTGTCACAATTTGATCGAATGGCCCGAAAAAAATAAAAAATGGACCATCCTAATATATATATATATATATACATATAGCTATGCCAGAACTCTCTATTTCTTTCTCTGCTTTGCTCACACGCCTCTACAGATTTTCCCAGTACAAACTACACTCCGCATGTAGGTACGTACCATAGTCGAGGTGTTCTCTGTGCGTCCAGGAACGATGAAGCTCTCTCCCTGATTGCTAACCATTACGATGTCAATTCGCGCGTGCCACAACGAGAACCATTAAACTGGCAGTTGCAGATTCCGTGCTCTGTGGACGAACGCATCGGATCCTTCAAGTATTGAAGGACTTAAGTTCATTCCACCCTAAATGGCAGTGCGGTAATGAGCGTGACTAGGCGAGTGATGATGCCCCAAGCGGATCTTCCCCTTTGAATACTATTTTTCCGGACACTTTTCAAAAGCCACTGGTGCAAATTATTTCTGTACGAAAAATAGGGAGGGCGGTGCAAGAGAGAGAGAGAGAGAGAGAGAGAGAGAGAGAGAGAGAGAGAGAGAGAGAGAGAGAGAGAGAGAGAGAGAATGCTCCAACGATGTAACGACGTAACTGAAGTTCGTCGTCACCAACATTTTCTTCGTTTCATGGGGATTATTTTCCTCGTCACATAGCACACGCTATTGCCGGTGCTCTTCGAAACAACCACGGAATTACATCCCGTGCAGACATTTGTTGGCAAGTCCCCAGATCCTACCACATCTCCGTAGGGATTTAATAGGGACGCCACACGTAGAGAGTCCGCATTCGAATCAAAGAGGATTCGGCGCTATTTTCCGATTGACGTCGTTTGAGAATTTATTCGAAATTCTTAACAGGAATTAGATGGATCTATCAAAAAGAAAAAAAATATATCCATTCTAGATCCCGTGTACACATTTGTTGGAGAGTCCCAAGATGCTCTCTGAAAATGATGGTTTTGATGATGATCATGATGATCATGATGATGATGATCATCATCACCATTATAGTAATCATAGGGCAGGGAGGGGTATGTTGAGCAAGTTTGGAATTATCGCCCTGTAATTCCTTAAAGGGGGGGAACCCTTTAGATGCCCGAAAATGAGTCATTTTTCATGAATTTTTTGAAAGGTGATAAAATAATCGCATCATTTCAAAATTTTGACATTATCTTATTACAACTTTTAAGTGTTAAATTTTTTTTAACGGATCAAAATGGCGGCGTTATAAAGTATTCCTTTAGTAAATATTTCATATTTCGATTTTTCGACTTTCCAGTATATTCTCAATATATGATACTTTCGAAATATGTTAAAAATAATCCATTTTCTAAATATTGTAAAGGGTTTTCCCCCTTTGACAGTCTCTTGTATAAAAATGAAACCTACTTTGGTCAATAGGAAATTTATCTGGGAAAAAAGTCTATAGACGAAATTCCTATTATTCTTATTGTTTCACAGATAATCTCTCTCAAGTGACTAAGACCATATTTGCTCAACCTGCCCCGATAGTGGGGTAAGTTGAGCATGAGTATGAAGTAAGTTGGGCAAAGTAAGAATAGCATTAAAAAAATCAGACGTATGCAACATAACTTGGTACAATGCAGTAATAAACCAACAGTTGCTTGTTAATTTGTTAGGTTTTGAAACATCAACATTAATTGCAATGAACGTTGAAATATTTATTCTCATACAATGGTAGAAGAAAACCTTTCAATCACTTTTTTTTTTACTTTTGGGTACAAAAATAATAAAACGTCCCGTGTTACCGTCTTGTGTGCCGCATGGCAACGGGTAATGGCGTGATGTGTTCCACTCCCCATACCTCTCTTCACCCCATTTGATGCACCCGCGTGCCGTACTTAGTTTTCCAAATATTTCGATTGCCCAACTTACCCGACTGCTCAACATGACCCTCCCTGCCCTAATATTAAAAATAATAATCATAATCTTTAATACAATCATACTCTGTATATATTCCCTGTATAGTAATAATAATAATAAGAATAATAACTACAGAAAAATGTGCCTCCTAAAATAGTAATCATATTATTGTGGAGAGAGAAAGAGAAAGAGAGAGAGAGAAAGAGAGGGAGAAGCATTCCTTTTTGTCTCACGTCTCTCGGGCATCTCATCCGTGGGACTTTTAATGAAAATTCTTGGTCTCATTAAGGGAAGTGTCAGGCCCGACTTCCGTCGCAATAATGTTATTACCGTAGGCAAAGGTTAACTTTGAAAAGCGCGTCAGAAGGAAAGTCAAGTTTACTGGTAACGTAACACTCTCTAACCCTCTCTCTCTCTCTCACTCTCTCTCTCTCTCGCTCTCTCCCTCTCTCTCTCTCTCTCTCTCCTTCTTTCCGGCTTTCTCACGATTCCTCTCGTCCGGTCTCTGTCTGGTTGGATTTGGCCGAGGCTGGAGAGCCTCCGCACTAATGTTTCTGCCCCCGCGGCGGAGGGTAGCTGTGTGGTTCGAAGTGGGGGGGGAGGGGGCGGGTCTTCACCGCTGGTTTCAATGAATAATTCACGAGTCCGTTCGTAGGGGTTTGAGTCGCAACCGGTTCTTCTGCCACCCACCCTTTCCGCGTCGGCCTCACCCTCGCTCGCGGTTCGTGGTTTCCTGATGCGTCGCGACGCATAACGTTATAGTTTGCAGGTGTATCGTATAATGCGACGCTCGATGGAGTTCTCGTCGTTCGTTCGATGGAGTTCGACGCTTCGTGCCCCTATAGCCCTCCCACCCTTGCCGCCAGTCACTCTCTGTGCCATACGTTGTTGCTCAACTCGAGTAATACATACACATTATTTATGTACATGTGTATAGGCATATGAAGATCAGCGTCGTACGTCGACGAATATCACCAGACATAGGAAAGGATGATTTTGAAGAACAGACTTTGAGGACCGTCCCGGTGGAACATTGGCATCATACTCGAAGTTTTGTTAAGCTTGGTGTCTTGGAAATTATCTTTGGATAAACGTAAGCATCCAAAGGTTATTTTGAGAACTGTCTCGAAACAAAAATCAATGATTTTTCTAAACAAGCACGGGTCTGCATAAGCTTGATTCGAATCTAGGATCCTGATTTCTCAATCGGGATCCAGTCGGACATTGGATCGGATCCGGGAGTGAAATGTAACGCTCGCAAATCGGATTTTAGCCAGGATCCTGATCCGGAACTATTAAGGACTCTAGTCAGAATCCAAATTGAAACTTTGCATAGGATCCAGGCTAGAATCCCGAACTTCTGGAACAAGATCTAATTCGATATCGAATCGGGTCCCAGGGATGAATGTAAAAATCACCAGGGGATGCCGATCCGTATCAGCTGGAGACGCTGGACGTTTTCTGAAATCATTTATTCAAGGATCTGAAAAAGATTAGGTAAAAATTTGGTGCGACAGTATAACTGTCAAAACTTATATATTTTAATAACAGAATTTCGAACAAAATTCTTGAAATTTAATAAAAAATTTCGAAAAAATAATATATAGACCTTGAAAGACTTATATTTCCTGGAGAAAAGCGATATAGGTTATTTATTCCAAGTAATTGTATTGAACTTAAATGGAGATCGTTTGAACTAACAAATTATGTATTTAATTTGCTAAAAAAATGTATTTAATACGTATTTCAAATTCTTGCCATCACGTCTCCGCCTTGTGCTACGTAGTTGGGCGTCATTTGGATTCCGATGAGGATACCCCTTCTAGGGAATCTGTATCATATCCCGATCGGGATCTGATCGGAACTTAGGTATCCCTAAGAAATTTCCGCATGGGGAGGCCCAAGAAACAGGTCGTTTTCTAATCATTTTTTTTCTGATGACAGTATTAGGATGACGAGGTCAGAATTTCAGATATAATTGACCGATGGTTTAGTTGAGGTTATGTTTTTTTTGCATTGAAAAATATTAATTAACAATGAAGTTATTAATGTTTAGATAAAGTCCCGCCATTGCTGCATGGCCAATCGGTGTAGGTGCTTCTGGCAGGTAGGCTTATCTGAAATGGAAAATAAAAAAATTTACTTTTAGTATAATAATAAAACTTTCGGATGACCTGATACTTTTTTGAAATTTTGAAAATTACACAAACGGCAGACGGTAGAAAAAAAATCGATTTTCGGTTTTGAAAAAAACGGCTTTGTTCATATATTAATAACAAGTGGATAAACATGTCAAAAAAATCAGCCCGTCATACGATAGAAAATGTTATAGACTATGTTCTGACCAAATTTGAATTTGGCTTACCTGCGTAAAACGCAATCACAGATCGCTTTATAAAAAATTGTCATAACTCGGTCAATTTTTGGAATTCTTACAAAATATTTGTTGCAAATTTAAATTAAGTTTTTTTATATACTTTCCGTTCAATTTATCCCAATTGTTTCTAATTTAGTTTCCAATTATACTTCTAGTATAATTGGAAAGCTTCCGTATGGCCACATAATTTTTTGATATTTTAAAAAATACGAAATTGGCAAGCTCTAGAGGAAAAATTCGATTTTCGACTAAAAATCGGCCTTTAATCATTCGTTATTAACAAAGGGATGAAAAAAATCGTTCTTAACAAATCGATTATTAACAAATGGATGACCGTATGATATGACAAAATCATACGGTCATACGATAGAAAATGTGACAGACAGAAAGTGCTCTGTCTGAATTTAAAGTGATTCGGACAAATAGATGTTCAGATACGATTCCTAAAACATAATTTCAAGAAAAAAAAAACACAAAAGAAAAAAGGGTAAATTGCAGTTGACGTTCTGACCTTTCACAAAAATCGCCATAAGCGACCATTTCTTGGAATTTTTTACCAAATCTTTGTTTCAAATCAAAGTTATCATCACAGGCTATAAAAACTATGCAATGAAAAATCGTGTTTTTTCAATTTTAAGTTTTCGCAGCTCCTTTAAGGGCCACCCTAACTTTTTCGTCAATGTTCAATACCTACGCAGAAATCTTAGCCGGTCATTTCTAGTGACTCACCCGGTGTACGAAGAATATGAGTACATATGTATACTTCTCTGAGATTCCAAACTCCTCCGCCACTTCCGGCGTGTACCGAATTTGACGATGATCGATGAAGTAGATATAGCGCAGTGTGTATTGAGGCAGGAGAGCAAGAGAGAGAGAGAGAGAGAGAGAGAGAGAGGAGAGACGCTGTCTACATAAGCCGATTACTCCTTTCTCAAAGGATGAAAAGTATACAGACTCTTGACTCGTAGATAATAAAAGAGAAAACCGTGGATGATTGGAACATCACTTATCGAGCCAGCCCTGTAAATCCAGTCATTTCTGTTCGATGCATCCAACGTTTTCCAATATTAAATGTGACAGTGCTGCGTGATCGGAGCAGCGTCGTACTGCACAAACGGAAATGATGCTCTCGTAAAGCAGCTCAACGGTTCAAGTATTTGCATTCTCCTATTTCGAAAAATGGAGAATCCAATCAAGTCGAGAAGAATTCTCGAACTCTGACCATCATATGTTTTCAGATAAATTCACTAGTATCCCTTGAGCTAGAATGTTTTCAGATAGTTTTCAAATAAATTACAGACAGTTTCCAAGAGAACTTCCTGAGCCACGATATTCTCTGGTAAAATCACGAGTATTCCCTAAGCCACGATGTTTTCAAATAAATTCACTACAATTCCCGAAGCCACGATGTCCTCTAATAAAAATACTAGAATTCCCTAAGCCACGATGTTTGCAAATAAATTGACTAGAATTTTCTCAGTCGCGATGTTTTCAAATAAATTCACTAGAATTTCGAGAGCCACGATGACCTCCAATAAAAAACACTCGAATTCCCGAAGTCACGTTGTTTGCAAATTAATTCACCAGAATTCCCTAAGTCGCGATGTTTTCAAATAAATTCACTACAATTCCCGGAGCCACGATGTTGCCAGATAAATTCACTAAAACTCCCTGATTCATGATGTTTTCAAATGAACTCACGAGAATTTCCTTAGTCACGATGTTTTTAAATGAATTCACTGCAATTCCCTAAGCCGCGATGTTTCAGATTAATTCGTTACATTTCCCTAGCGCACGATATTTTCGGAAAAATTTACTAGAACTGCCTAAGCCACGATGTTTTCAAATAAATTTACTAGCACACCCTAAGCCACAATATTTTTAGAGAAATTCACTAGAATTTCCGAATCCACATGTATTCGGGTGGAATTCATTAGAATTCCTTCAGCGACAATATTTTCCGAGAGATTCACTAGAACTCTCTAAGCCACAACATTTTAAAATGAATTATCAAGAACCCTCAACCATATTATTTTTGAATAAATTCACCAGAATTCCCTAAACCATGATGTTGTCAGATAAATTCACTAATATTCCTTGATCCACGATTTTATAAGATTAATTCACTAGAACTTCTTAAGCCACGATGTTTTCAGAGAAATTCACTAGAACTTCCTAAGCCGCGATTTTTTCAAGAAAATCGCTAGAATTCCCTAGCTTACGATGTTGCTAGTAAATTCACGATAACTCCCTAAGCCCGATTATTTTCAAACAAATTCACTAGATATTTTCATAGAGTTTCATTAGGACCAAACATTTTATATAAAAATGTTCAAAGTTTTCAAATTTTTCGAACAAAGTTTCAAATCAAATGTTTACATTTACCCCCGATGATGTTTAAAAGTACGGTTTGATTGCCCGATTTCGTGTTCACATTAATCACAGTTTACCAAGGGTCAAATCGGGGACCCGGGCATCTCTTTCTACGCTCCCCTTAAATTTTTCGGTGCCCATACTTCTTCCTACTTTTAAATTGCCGCAGAATAAATATATTTATCACTTCATATGATGTATGCTGAGCAAGCGAGCGAGAACAGTTGAAGGGGCGAAAAAGCACGTTATTCTCCGGCGCCTTATAACCTCGTCGAAGCTGATAAATTGCCGTAACTCATCCTTCATTCTTTCAATATCGCCAAATTGTCACTTATTGTGCGTGACACAATTTTCACTCGTGCCTGCGTAAATATCGTTAATAGCGAATCTTGAATATTAAATGGCAACTCAATAAAACGAAATGTTTCTGGAATATTCATCCACTATATATATATAGTAAAAATGCAAATAAAAGAATATATACATATACATAGAGAGGGTGAGAATCTTAAGATAACCACGCGTTTTTGAGGGTCCTGCGACCCAAACAAAAATCGATGGAATTTAGTTCCATAAAAAAAAATTTCAGTTTTTCGTATACGAAATTTAATGATCTTCATTCTGATTAAGTGAAAGTTGGATTTTTATTATTTTCCCGAATGCTCAACTTGTTTTGCCAAATACTACTTATCACAAAAATACGCTACATTTTTTTTCGAAGAGGCTCTAAAAAACTATTTTTATCATATTTTTCTTGGTCAATCAATCTCCGCATCAAATCCTCAAAAACATTTGGACATCTTGTAATTCTCACCCTGTATATTAGCGGATGAGTTACCGAAACTCTTCGTTTACATTTATGTATAAAAAATATATGTAAAATAATTTTTTAACGAACGTAATACTGTCGAGATTCAAATTAATTATGTTATGTAAATCGCGTACATTATTATTTTAATCACTGATATATTTACATTCATCATTCAGTTTGAATTAACATTTTTAATTCACTGTCCGTAATAAACAACAACAAACAAAAAATGCCTCGAATATTTGCCACATATCGGGCTCGTCAATACTTCACTCATCATGGAACGTGTATATATATATGTATGTATGTATATATGATCCACTATATACATGGGCGAAAATGGTGAAACTCACCGAACGAATAAAATCCAATTGTTCTCGTAACTGCTATTCGTGAAAGCCGACATAACTCGTATATGTGCGTGCTAGCTTATAGGTCTTCAACCGAGAACGAAAATGCAAACGACAATGTGGCCAATATCGGCCCTTAGTTTCAGAGGCGAGATGCGTAAATGAAAGAACGCACATGAACAAAAAAAATCACACTTTTTTTTATCCAAAGCAGAGAATAAGTGAAAAATTTAAAAAAAATGAATAATTATGAAAACACCGATGAAAGTGTCATCGAGAAACATACTTATCAATTTATCTACCAATTATTTTATCGACGAATCGTCGATCAATATTGTTGGATGTTGAGCTCATAAAAGATAGAAAGTAAGATTAGATTGAGTTCGTTTGGGTTTGTTCGGGTCAGTAGACAGAGAGAGAGAGAGAGAGAGGAGCGGGGGTGGAGAGGGAAGGCGAGAGAGATTAATTGATTGATAGTTTTGTTATGCCCTAATTGTCTCACTGTTGAACGAAGTACACACAGAAACTCCACAAAGTTTAAGCGTTCTCTGTTCGTGACAAAAAAAACAAAAAGAAATAAACCACGGTGCAAGTGAATTTTTTTTTACATAAACCTAAACGATTATATCCCAAAAATCGTCGGGAGTATACAATTTTGTTTTCGTCTTTTCTGTTTAATCGTTTTATTATTAATAGTTGATAAGAAAGTAAGTAAATGCAGGTACAAATGTTGAAATAAAAATTAATTCCTAATCTTAATGATAATACAGAAACAGATTAGTTAAAATACACTCAGAAAAACAATTAAAGGAGCAGAAAATGTTCACAATTTTTTCAGTGATTTTTGAAAGGCAGTAACTTCGCGAAAAATGGTCTTATCGGGAGAAGAAAAAAAAGCATTTTGAAGCTTGAAATCGCTAGTTTAAGAATCTCGCGGAGAATTTTTTTTTTTTGAGCAATACACTCGGCGCTGTCATAAGAAATAGAGTGAGAAAAAAATTTTCGATTTTTTTTTTCAACATCCTCTATGTGCTAAAAAAAATTCCTGGCTGAATCAATGCTTAGGTCTTTTAGCCGGATTCTTTAGCTTCGATTTGGTATTTTTTTGCTCTCTGTACGTCCATTTTTCGCTGAGATATCGCCGATTGAATGAAAAATCAGCTTTTGTTTTGATCATCGATATCTCATGAACTAATGATCGTCTAGCGAATGGAAGGTGGGTTTCGGAAACTCGAATAACTTCTCTATAAGTTCCTTTTGGTATGTTAGAGGATTTTTTTTTGCTTTTAAGCTTAATATTGATTTGAAAAAGTACAAAAAATGTCTTTTTCTGCCGGTTTGGAAAATCTACTACAACTTTGGAAATATTGCGAAAATGACCAATGTTTCCAGGTTGTTTTTGAGCTCAATAGATGCCCAAAGACCCTGTAAAATTTTAAATGCATCGATTAAACCTTTTTTTTAACCCGAATCGTCAAAGTTTGATCAAAAATTGAAGGAGCACTTTTATTACTCCGTAAACGTCAATTGATGGTGGTTAAGATGAAAAAAAAATCGTTATATTTCCCAAGCATTGAATCAGCCAGGAAAATTTTTTTAGCCCATGGACAATCTTGAAAAAAAAAAATTAGAAATTTTTTTTCTCGCTCTACTTCTTATGACAGCACCGAGCGTGATGCTCAAAAAAAATTCTCTGTGAGATTCTTAAACTAGAGATTTCAAGCTTCAAAATTTTTCTTCTCCCGATACGACCATTTTTCACGAAGTTATGGCCTTTCAAAAATCATTGAAAAAAATTGTCAAATTTTTATGCTCCTTTAATTGTTTTGCTGAGTGTACATAAGATATTATTATTTATAACATAGGGCCTCATTATTAGGTGTATGTCTTAATTTTTACAGATTTTTTCTTTGAGCTTAAAATTATATTTAAAATAGAAATATTTTTGCGGTCTTTTGTGGTTTTGAAAGGATCGGACGCAAGGTTTCAGAACACCGAACGACAAGTCTACGTGAGTTACATAACCTCTCAGAATAGCAGAGTTTACGATGGCAACCGATAATAAGCACATTCGGCACTGCATTTTATACGAACTCCAACAAGGAAAAAATACTTCTAAAGCACGGGAATCAATTTGTAGTGTTCTTGGTGCCGACGTTGTGTCTTATGAAACGTGTAATTATTGGTACTAACGTTTTAGAAGTGGTCATTTCGATCTTCGTGACCAGCCGCGCCCTGGCCAGGATATGAAGGGTGTGCTTTATTACGAACTCCTGGAAACTGGTCAGACGGTGACTGCGGAACGCTACAGCCGACAATTGAACAAACTGAGCGAAGAACTTGATCAGAAAAGGCTATTTACTGGGCAAGGAAGCAGGCGAGTCATACTGCTGCATGACAACGCTCGATCTCACGTTGCTCGCGCGACTCAGAAGACCCTCTTGAACTTGGGATGGGAAGTTCTCCCGCACGCGGCATATTCACCAGACCTGGCCCCATCCGACTACCATTTGTTCCGGTAAATGCAGCACGCCTTAGTGGATAAACAGTTCAAAAGGCTGGACGATGTGCGTAAATTCGTCGATGACTTTATCGCCTCGAAGCCTGCAAGTTTCTTTCGCGACGGCATTCGTATGTTACCTGAGAGATGGCGCAAGGTCATAGAAAACGATGGACAACATTTCCAAGATTGAGTTCGTTGTTCTCTATTTTTTATATTAACTAAATTTTCTGAAAAATCTGTAAAAATTAAGTCATACACCTAATATTTATAATATACGGTATTATTATTTATAATATATTTATAATAAATAAGATATTTATTTATTATATTATATTATATATAATATAATATCTATTTATATAATACGTTCAATTTCATTACTAATTTCGTCTTTACTTTGAGTTGGGCAGTCTATAAATGAAATCATTAATTTGTGGTAACTGGAATAAGTAAGTATTTGAATTATATTTATTTAATATATCTTGTAAAGATCGCATCAATTGTTGTACTGTATCTCGAGAGAGGAGAGAGGGAGCGAGAAAGAGAGAGAGAGAGAGAGAGAATGAAGAATTAGAGAGAAGGACGATAAATTTGGAAGAACAATCGAAACATCGATCACTCTTGAAAGGGCGAACGTATCACTCGAATCGTTGCTAACCCAGTCGCGAAGTGCATCGCTTCGTGCTCTAAAATTTTGCCGGTACACTCGACTGTACACATACATGCAAATGCACATGCAACGTGGTGAATGGCGAGAGCTACACGCGATATCGGACAACGCGGAAGGTGACTAAATGGTCCCGAAGGGATGAGACCCACAGACAATTGTTCGATCGTCAGCGACGAATTTCCCAACGTCGCGCGGCCATTGTTAATGAGTTCAATTTTCAAATTTGTATCTAACCGCCACCCCGTGGCGCCGTATTACACGCACACGCGAAATTACGTGTAACCGACGGGAGAACTGTCGGACGGTCAAATTTTACTGTGGCTAACATCGCCCTCGACTTGTCCTGGACACCCTCTACCTCGACCCTTCATCCCTTAGCAAACTCTGTTCAAAAGTAAACCGCAGAAAATATTTACGTGGAGCGAAGTGACGAGAGCCATGTCATCAGCGTTAGAAATTGAATAATTTCATTTTATACATGGCAATTCAATGTAGGTTTAATATAGAAGAAAAAACGTATTGCTATTTCGCTATTCACAGAAATTAATTCAGATCCGTTTTTGTTAGGTATATTTTTTTACAAAAAAAAAACTATTGCGTTTATGCTATTTTTATGAATTAATTCAGATTTGTTTTTCGTTGGGTATCATTTTTTTTTGTATTACAAAAACTTTTGCTATTTTTATAAATCAATCCCGATTGGTTTTTCGTTAGATATAATTATTTTTTTATGAATAAAAAATGTTGCTATTTTGCTAATTTTATGAATTACGTCAAATTTGTTTTTTTGTTTAGATTTCATTACTTTGTTATCATGAAAAAAAAAACAATTGCTATTTTTCTACTTTTATGAATTAATTGAAATTTGTTTTTCTTCGAATATAATTATTTAGTTATTAAACAAACTATTGCCATTTTGTTATTTTTATGAATTTATTCAGATTTTTTATCTATTTGATTACTCTTAAGAATGCTATTGTTAGGAATTAATTCAGATTTTTTACCAGGCGGGTAGAATAGTAAAGGAGGAGGGGAGGGCGACCGACTGTTACAGGCGACCCTATATGGCGAAATAATAAGGTTTGTCATAACTAATTTCCTACCGAACGTTGGACACGAGGAGACGATAAAATGGAGCACTATCTGAATCGTTCATCAAGTATGCTTTTCGAAATTATAGCCTGTTATCCGACATATTTTGAATGATCCTGTAGTTCTTATAATGTGTGTGAATACACAGGCTCCAAACTGTACGTATTTGATTATCCCCCTCAAAAACTTTAACAAGTAAAAAAAAACGCCAAGTAATAAAAAATGCCCTCGAAAAAATTATCGGTTGTTTCACTATCTACAAGATTCTAATTAACCTCGAAATATTTGTGATTTTTTCAAACAATAGTTTTATTTAGATTCTAATTTTTCAACTCAAACGTACAAAAGAAGTGAAATAACTTTTTATGAAAAAGCCAAGCAAATTTACCAGAAACGTACAGAAAATTACCATACTCTAGTAATACCATTTTTCTCAATATTTTGTTTTCAAAAACCATTTTACTCTTATAATAAAAGTACGAATCACGATTATATAAAAGTACAACGTATGCATCACACAAGTACTGTATGTATGTATCACTAGAAAAGCTAGGCAACGACTTGGCGTGCATGGTTAAGAAAAAAAGCTCGGCGAAGGATGACGTTTTCTCAACAACCTGACCATTAGTTTAAGAAAAACATAAATTGACGCAATTTATTATGTAACTGCAAACCAAGTTTCTGATTCCGCAAAGTATAACTTAAAAAATCAGTGATGTACCCCTAGACCACACGGCTCTTGAAATCTCACTTTATTTGCATACCTTGAAAAGTTGTGTGGAAGTATTCACTTTCTACTCTATTGCCGAACCACCATACATCTCATGAAATCTATTGCGTCGTATAAATTTTGGTGTAATGAACATAGTTTTGGCAGGCTGAAGGTTTGAACTACGGTCCGCACCACTTGCTGGTGGAAAAGGAATATCGATATTACTCTCGACACCTATCGCTCCATTTCCGATAATCTGTCTCGGTACAGTGGAACATCTCATTTCTAATAATCCTGTATGCCTGATGTGATGTTACAATTTGAAATAATCTATGTAGATAAATTGTTGCAAAAGTTACTTTTGCAAGCGGTAGGGACGTTTCTGTAAGAAAATCGTGTATCTTCCCCAGCTTTTTTTCTTAACCATGCACGCCAAGTCGTTGCACAGCTTTTCTAGTGATACATACATACAGTACTTGTGTGATGCATACGTTGTACTTTTATATAATCGTGATTCGTACTTTTATTATAAGAGTAAAATGGTTTTTGAAAACAAAATATTGAGAAAAATGGTATTACTAGAGTTTGGTAATTTTCTGTACGTTTCTGGTAAATTTGCTTGGCTTTTTCATAAAAAGTTATTTCACTGCTTTTGTACGTTTGAGTTGAAAAATTAGAATCTAAATAAAACTATTGTTTGAAAAAAATCACAAATATTTCGAGGTTAATTAGAATCTTGTAGATAGTGAAACAACCGATAATTTTTTCGAGGGCATTTTTTATTACTTGGCGTTTTTTTTACTTGTTAAAGTTTTTTAGGGGGATTTTATTATACTACTAATGAATTACAAAAGATAATTGCTTCGTAGTCATTAATTAAAAAATGGCGGCTGCACAGCATGTTTGCGTCGATGGCTTTTTTTTCAAGGGCTCCACGGTCGGAAATGTAACTCATGCAATTTTTAGCTTGAAACAAGAAATCAATTTTTTTTAGATTGTATCTAATAACAGCTAGAAAAGTACATAGGATTTTTTCGATATAGTCATTCTCGGCAAAATAATACACTTATGAAATAAAAAGTTTAAGATTTTCGGAAAAAACGCCAGATAATTAATTATAAAAAAATACTGTGCAATATATGAAAAAAATCCTACGTATGTCGCCGGAGAATGCAATTTTGAATATACAGTTAAATTTTCAGATCGATGGGTGAAGATTTGTTCGAGTTATGTTTCCAACCAGTGAAAAATTGTGATTTTGAGAAAAATGCGTTTCAGTAAAACGCGTAAAACAGTTTTCAGTGTTATAAAGACACGGAAAATTATTATAAACCTCTAATCTGCGATGTTTCCACTATACATACTACATTGCTTTTTATATTGATGTCGGGTCCCTCTGTTATCTTTCTGGGTGCTCTGAGGCTGATCCATGCCCCTTTTGCAACTGCAGACTGCGATTATTCGGAAAGCTTGATGCGCGGCGGGTCGGCCTCCGGGCACAGATTATAGCTGTTTGGGGTACTTAGACATTTTCATCGCCCATAATATTTTGGTATACGATATTTAAGATCCTTAAGCACCTTTTAAGGGAAAAAATGTTATTTCTTGCCTTAAATCATACTCAGATCACACTTGCATAGGATACATTGCAAGTTTGATCTGCTGATGGATAGGCGTTGGTTCTAGGTACTTTCTGGGTAGGATACTATGGTATTTGTATTGTTTGATGTATTCGAAAAGAGTTCTGGCGCCTAACTGTTGTCAAATAATTATAAACAATTTTTATCAGCATCTAAACTAAGCAAGTGTGATCTGCTGATGGATAGGCGTTAATTCTAGGTGCTTTCTGGGTAGGATACTATGGTATTTGTATTGTTTGATGTTTCGAAAAGAGTTCTGGCTCCTAACTGTTGTCAAATAATTCTAGGTGCTTTCTGGGTAGGATACTATGGTATTTGTATTGTTTGATGTATTCGAAAAGAGTTCTGGCTCCTAAGTGTTGTCAAATAATTGTAAAAAAAATTTACCAGCATCTTAACTATGCAAGTGTGATCTGCTGATGGATAGGCGTTAGTTCTAGGTACGTTCTGGGTCGGATACTATGGTATTTGTATTGTTTGATGTATTCGAAAAGAGTTCTGGCACCTAACTGTTGTCAAATAATTATAAACAATTTTTATCAGCATCTAAACTAAGCAAGTGTGATCTGCTGATGGATAGGCGTTAGTTCTAGGTGCTTTCTGAGTAGGATACTATGGTATTTGTATTGTTTGATGTATTCGAAAAGAGTTCTGGCTCCTAACTGTTGTCAAATAATTGTAAAAAAAATTTATCAGCATCTTAACTATGCAAGTGTGATCTGCTGATGGATAGGCATTAGTTCTAGGTACTTTCTGGGTAGGATACTATGGTATTTGTATTGTTTGATCTATTCGAAAAGAGTTCTGGCTCCTAACTGTTGTCAAATAATTGTAAAAAAAATTTACCAGCATCTTAACTATGCAAGTGTAATCTGCTGATGGATAGGCGTTAGTTCTAGGTACTTTCTGGGTAGGATACTATGGTATTTGTATTGTTTGATGTATTCGAAAAGAGTTTTGGCTCCTAACTGTTGTCAAATAATTGTAAAAAAATTTTATCAGCATCTTAACTATGCAAGTGTGATCTGCTGATGGATAGGCGTTAGTTCTAGGTAGTTTCTGGGTAGGATACAATGGTATTTGTATTGTGTGATGTATTCGAAAAGAGTTCTGGCTCCTAACTGTTGTCAAATAATTGTAAAACAATGTTATCAGCATCTCAACTATGCAAGTGTGATCTGCTGATGGATAGGCATTAGTTCTAGGTACTTTCTGGGTAGGATACGATGGTATTTGTATTGTTTGATGCATTCGAAAAGAGTTCTGGCTCCTAACTGTTGTCAAATAATTATAAACAATTTTTATCAGCATCTTAACTATGCAAGTGTGATCTGCTGATGGATAGGCGTTAGTTCTAGGTGCTTTCTGGGTAGGATACTATGGTATTTGTATTGTTTGATGTATTCGAAAAGAGTTCTGGCTCCTAACTGTTGTCAAATAATTGTAAAAAAATTTTATCAGCATCTTAACTATGCAAGTGTGATCTGCTGATGGATAGGCGTTAGTTCTAGGTACTTTCTGGGTAGAATACTACGGTATTTGTATTGTTTGATGTATTCGAAAAGAGTTCTAGCTCCGAACTGTAGTCAAATAATTGTAAAAAAATTTTATCAGCATCTTAACTATGCAAGTGTGATCTGCTGATGGATAGGCGTTAGTTCTAGGTACTTTCTGGGTAGGATACTATGGTATTTGTATTGTTTGATGTATTCGAAAAGAGTTCTGGCTCCTAACTGTTGTCAAATAATTGTAAAAAAAATTTATCAGCATCTTAACTAGGCAAGTGTGATCTGCTGATGGATAGGCGTTAGTTCTAGGTACTTTCTGGGTAGGATAATATGGTATTTGTATTGTTTGATGTATTCGAAAAGAGTTCTGGCTCGTAACTGTTGTCAAATAGTTATAAACAATTTTTATCAGCATCTAAACTAAGCAAGTGTGATCTGCTGATGGATAGGCGTTAATTCTAGGTGCTTTCTGGGTAGGATACTATGGTATTTGTATTGTTTGATGTATTCGAAAAGAGTTCTGGCTCCTAACTGTTGTCAAATAATTGTAAAAAAAATTTATCGGCGTCTTAACTATGCAAGTGTGATCTGCTGATGGATAGGCGTTAGTTCTAGGTACTTTCTGGGTAGGATACTATGGTATTTGTATTGTTTGATGTATTCGAAAAGAGTTCTGGCTCCTAACTGTTGTCAAATAATTGTAAAAAAATTTTATCAGCATCTTAACTATGCAAGTGTGATCTGCTGATGGATAGGCGTTAGTTCTAGGTACTTTCTGGGTAGGATACTATAATATTTGTATTGTTTGATGTATTCGAAAAGAGTTCTGGCTCGTAACTGTTGTCAAATAATTGTAAAAAAAATTTATCAGCATCTTAACTATGCAAGTGTGATCTGCTGATGGATAGGCGTTAGTTCTAGGTACTTTCTGGGTAGGATACTATGGTATTTGTATTGTTTGATGTATTCGAAAAGAGTTCTGGCTCCTAACTGTTGTCAAATAATTGTAAAAAAAATTTACCAGCATCTTAACTATGCAAGTGTGATCTGCTGATGGATAGGCGTTAGTTCTAGGTACTTTCTGGGTAGGATACTATGGTATTTGTATTGTTTGATTTATTCGAAAAGAGTTCTGGCTCCTAACTGTTGTCAAATAATTATAAACAATTTTTATCAGCATCTAAACTAAGCAAGTGTGATCTGCTGATGGATAGGCGTTAGTTCTAGGTGCTTTCTGAGTAGGATACTATGGTATTTGTATTGTTTGATGTATTCGAAAAGAGTTCTGGCTCCTAACTGTTGTCAAATAATTGTAAAAAAAAATTATCAGCATCTTAACTATGCAAGTGTGATCTGCTGATGGATAGGCGTTAGTTCTAGGTACTTTCTGGGTAGCATACAATGGTATTTGTATTGTTTGATGTATTCGAAAAAAGTTCTGGCTCCTAACTGTTGTCAAATAATTGTAAAAATTTTTTATCAGCATCTTAACTATGCAAGTGTGATCTGCTGATGGATAGGCGTTAGTTCTAGGTAGTTTCTGGGTAGGATACTATGGTATTCGTATTGTGTGATGTATTCTAAAAGAGTTCTGGCTCCTAACTGTTGTCAAATAATTGTAAAAAAATGTTATCAGCATCTCAACTATGCAAGTGTGATCTGCTGATGGATAGGCATTAGTTCTAGGTACTTTCTGGGTAGGATACGATGGTATTTGTATTGTTTGATGTATTCGAAAAGAGTTCTGGCTCCTAACTGTTGTCAAATAATTATAAACAATTTTTATCAGCATCTTAACTATGCAAGTGTGATCTGCTGATGGATAGGCGTTAGTTCTAGGTGCTATCTGGGTAGGATACTATAGTATTTGTATTGTTTGATGTATTCGGAAAGAGTTCTGGCTCCTAACTGTTGTCAAATAATTGTAAAAAATTTTATCAGCATCTTAACTATGCAAGTGTGATCTGCTGATGGATAGGCGTTAGTTCTAGGTACTTTCTGGGTAGGATACTACGGTATTTGTATTGTTTGATGTATTCGAAAAGAGTTCTGGCTCCGAACTGTAGTCAAATAATTGTAAAAAAATTTTATCAGCATCTTAACTATGCAAGTGTGATCTGCTGATGGATAGGCGTTAGTTCTAGGTACTTTCTGGGTAGGATACTATGGTATTTGTATTGTTTGATGTATTCGAAAAGAGTTCTGGCTCCTAACTGTTGTCAAATAATTGTAAAAAAATTTTATCAGCATCTTAACTAGGCAAGTGTGATCTGCTGATGGAAAGGCGTTAGTTCTAGGTACTTTCTGGGTAGGATACTATGGTATTTGTATTGTTTGATGTATTCGAAAAGAGTTCTGGCTCCTAACTGTTGTCAAATAATTATAAACAATTTTTATCAGCATCTAAACTAAGCAAGTGTGATCTGCTGATGGATAGGCGTTAGTTCTAGGTGCTTTCTGAGTAGGATACTATGGTATTTGTATTGTTTGATGTATTCGAAAAGAGTTCTGGCTCCTAACTGTTGTCAAATAATTGTAAAAAAAATTTATCAGCATCTTAACTATGCAAGTGTGATCTGCTGATGGATAGGCGTTAGTTCTAGGTACTTTCTGGGTAGGATACAATGGTATTTGTATTGTTTGATGTATTCGAAAAGAGTTCTGGCTCCTAACTGTTGTCAAATAATTGTAAAAAAATTTTATCAGCATCTTAACTATGCAAGTGTGATCTGCTGATGGATAGGCGTTAGTTCTAGGTACTTTCTGGGTAGGATACTATGGTATTTGTATTGTGTGATGTATTCGAAAAGAGTTCTGGCTCCTAACTGTTGTCAAATAATTGTAAAAAAATGTTATCAGCATCTCAACTAGGCAAGTGTGATCTGCTGATGGATAGGCATTAGTTCTAGGTACTTTCTGGGTAGGATACGATGGTATTTGTATTGTTTGATGTATTCGAAAAGAGTTCTGGCTCCTAACTGTTGTCAAATAATTATAAACAATTTTTATCAGCATCTTAACTATGCAAGTGTGATCTGCTGATGGATAGGCGTTAGTTCTAGGTGCTATCTGGGTAGGATACTATGGTATTTGTATTGTTTGATGTATTCGAAAAGAGTTCTGGCTCCTAACTGTTGTCAAATAATTGTAAAAAATTTTATCAGCATCTTAACTATGCAAGTGTGATCTGTTGATGGATAGGCGTTAGTTCTAGGTACTTTCTGGGTAGGATACTACGGTATTTGTATTGTTTGATGTATTCGAAAAGAGTTCTGGCTCCGAACTGTAGTCAAATAATTGTAAAAAAATGTTATCAGCATCTTAACTATGCAAGTGTGGTCTGCTGATGGATAGGCGTTAGTTTTAGGTACTTTCTGGGTAGGATACTATGGTATTTGTATTGTTTGATGTATTCGAAAAGAGTTCTGGCTCCTAACTGTTGTCAAATAATTGTAAAAAAAATTTATCAGCATCTTAACTATGCAAGTGTGATCTGCTGATGGATAGGCGTTAGTTCTAGGTACTTTCTGGGTAGGATACAATGGTATTTGTATTGTTTGATGTATTCGAAAAGAGTTCTGGCTCCTAACTGTTGTCAAATAATTGTAAAAAAATTTTATCAGCATCTTAACTATGCAAGTGTGATCTGCTGATGGATAGGCGTTAGTTCTAGGTACTTTCTGGGTAGGATACTATGGTATTTGTATTGTGTGATGTATTCGAAAAGAGTTCTGGCCCCTAACTGTTGTCAAATAATTGTAAAAACAAGTTATCAGCATCTCAACTAGGCAAGTGTGATCTGCTGATGGATAGGCATTAGTTCTAGGTACTTTCTGGGTAGGATACGATGGTATTTGTATTGTTTGATGTATTCGAAAAGAGTTCTGGCTCCTAACTGTTGTCAAATAATTATAAACAATTTTTATCAGCATCTTAACTATGCAAGTGTGATCTGCTGATGGATAGGCGTTAGTTCTAGGTGCTATCTGGGTAGGATACTATGGTATTTGTATTGTTTGATGTATTCGAAAAGAGTTCTGGCTCCTAACTGTTGTCAAATAATTGTAAAAAATTTTATCAGCATCTTAACTATGCAAGTGTGATCTGCTGATGGATAGGCGTTAGTTCTAGGTACTTTCTGGGTAGGATACTACGGTATTTGTATTGTTTGATGTATTCGAAAAGAGTTCTGGCTCCGAACTGTAGTCAAATAATTGTAAAAAAATTTTATCAGCATCTTAACTATGAGAGTGTGATCTGCTGATGGATAGGCGTTAGTTCTGGGTACTTTCTGGGTAGGATACTATGGTATTTGTATTGTTTGATGTATTCGAAAAGAGTTCTGGCTCCTAACTGTTGTCAAATAATTGTAAAAAAAATTTATCAGCATCTTAACTAGGCAAGTGTGATTTGCTGATGGAAAGGCGTTAGTTCTAGGTACTTTCTGGGTAGGATACTATGGTATTTGTATTGTTTGATGTATTCGAAAAGAGTTCTGGCTCGTAACTGTTGTCAAATAGTTATAAACAATTTTTATCAGCATCTAAACTAAGCAAGTGTGATCTGCTGATGGATAGGCGTTAATTCTAGGTGCTTTCTGGGTAGGATACTATGGTATTTGTATTGTTTGATGTATTCGAAAAGAGTTCTGGCTCCTAACTGTTGTCAAATAATTGTAAAAAAAATTTATCAGCATCTTAACTATGCAAGTGTGATCTGCTGATGGATAGGCGTTAGTTCTAGGTACTTTCTGGGTAGGATACAATGGTATTTGTATTGTTTGATGTATTCGAAAAGAGTTCTGAATCCTAACTGTTGTCAAATAATTGTAAAAAAATTTTATCAGCATCTTAACTATGCAAGTGTGATCTGCTGATGGATAGGCGTTAGTTCTAGGTACTTTCTGGGTAGGATACTATGGTATTTGTATTGTGTGATGTATTCGAAAAGAGTTCTGGCTCCTAACTGTTGTCAAATAATTGTAAAAACAAGTTATCAGCATCTCAACTAGGCAAGTGTGATCTGCTGATGGATAGGCATTAGTTCTAGGTACTTTCTGGGTAGGATACGATGGTATTTGTATTGTTTGATGTATTCGAAAAGAGTTCTGGCTCCTAACTGTTGTCAAATAATTATAAACAATTTTTATCAGCATCTTAACTATGCAAGTGTGATCTGCTGATGGATAGGCGTTAGTTCTAGGTGCTATCTGGGTAGGATACTATGGTATTTGTATTGTTTGATGTATTCGAAAAGAGTTCTGGCTCCTAACTGTTGTCAAATAATTGTAAAAAATTTTATCAGCATCTTAACTATGCAAGTGTGATCTGCTGATGGATAGGCGTTAGTTCTAGGTACTTTCTGGGTAGGATACTACGGTATTTGTATTGTTTGATGTATTCGAAAAGAGTTCTGGCTCCGAACTGTAGTCAAATAATTGTAAAAAAATTTTATCAGCATCTTAACTATGAGAGTGTGATCTGCTGATGGATAGGCGTTAGTTCTGGGTACTTTCTGGGTAGGATACTATGGTATTTGTATTGTTTGATGTATTCGAAAAGAGTTCTGGCTCCTAACTGTTGTCAAATAATTGTAAAAAAAATGTATCAGCATCTTAACTAGGCAAGTGTGATTTGCTGATGGAAAGGCGTTAGTTCTAGGTACTTTCTGGGTAGGATACTATGGTATTTGTATTGTTTGATGTATTCGAAAAGAGTTCTGGCTCGTAACTGTTGTCAAATAGTTATAAACAATTTTTATCAGCATCTAAACTAAGCAAGTGTGATCTGCTGATGGATAGGCGTAAATTCTAGGTGCTTTCTGGGTAGGATACTATGGTATTTGTATTGTTTGATGTATTCGAAAAGAGTTCTGGCTCCTAACTGTTGTCAAATAATTGTAAAAAAAATTTACCAGCATCTTAACTATGCAAGTGTGATCTGCTGATGGATAGGCGTTAGTTCTAGGTACTTTCTGGGTAGGATACTATGGTATTTGTATTGTTTGATGTATTCGAAAAGAGTTCTGGCTCCGAACTGTTGTCAAATAATTATAAACGATTTTTATCAGCATCTAAACTAAGCAAGTGTGATCTGCTGATGGATAGGCGTTAGTTCTAGGTGCTTTCTGAGTAGGATACTATGGTATTTGTATTGTTTGATGTATTCGAAAAGAGTTCTGGCTCCTAACTGTTGTCAAATAATTGTAAAAAAAATTTATCAGCATCTTAACTATGCAAGTGTGATCTGCTGATGGATAGGCGTTAGTTCTAGGTACTTTCTGGGTAGGATACAATGGTATTTGTATTGTTTGATGTATTCGAAAAGAGTTCTGGCTACTAACTGATGTCAAATAATTGTAAAAAAATTTTATCAGCATCTTAACTATGCAAGTGTGATCTGCTGATGGATAGGCGTTAGTTCTAGGTACTTTCTGGGTAGGATACTATGGTATTTGTATTGTGTGATGTATTCGAAAAGAGTTCTGGCTCCTAACTGTTGTCAAATAATTGTAAAAAAATGTTATCAGCATCTCAACTAGGCAAGTGTGATCTGCTGATGGATAGGCATTAGTTCTAGGTACTTCCCTGGGTAGGATACGATGGTATTTGTATTGTTTGATGTATTCGAAAAGAGTTCTGGCTCCTAACTGTTGTCAAATAATTATAAACAATTTTTATCAGCATCTTAACTATGCAAGTGTGATCTGCTGATGGATAGGCGTTAGTTCTAGGTGCTATCTGGGTAGGATACTATGGTATTTGTATTGTTTGATGTATTCGAAAAGAGTTCTGGCTCCTAACTGTTGTCAAATAATTGTAAAAAATTTTTATCAGCATCTTAACTACGCAAGTGTGATCTGCTGATGGATAGGCGTTAGTACTAGGCACTTTCTGGGTAGGATACTATGGTATTTGTATTGTTTGATGTATTCGAAAAGAGTTCTGGCTCCGAACTGTTGTCAAATAATTGTAAAAAAATTTTATCAGCATCTTAACTAGGCAAGTGTGATCTGCTGATGGATAGGCGTTAGTTCTGGGTACTTTCTGGGTAGGATACTATGGTATTTGTATTGTTTGATGTATTCGAAAAGAGTTCTGGCTCCTAACTGTTGTCAAATAGTTATAAACAATTTTTATCAGCATCTAAACTAAGCAAGTGTGATCTGCTGATGGATAGGCGTTAATTCTAGGTGCTTTCTGGGTAGGATACTATGGTATTTGTATTGTTTGATGTATTCGAAAAGAGTTCTGGCTCCTAACTGTTGTCAAATAATTGTAAAAAAAATTGATCAGCGTCTTAACTATGCAAGTGTGATCTGCTGATGGATAGGCGTTAGTTCTAGGTACTTTCTGGGTAGGATACTATGGTATTTGTATTGTTTGATGTATTCGAAAAGAGTTCTGGCTCCTAACTGTTGTCAAATAATTGTAAAAAAAATTTACCAGCATCTTAACTATGCAAGTGTGATCTGCTGATGGATAGGCGTTAGTTCTAGGTACTTTCTGGGTAGGATACTATGGTATTTGTATTGTTTGATGTATTCGAAAAGAGTTCTGGCTCCTAACTGTTGTCAAATAATTATAAACAATTTTTATCAGCATCTAAACTAAGCAAGTGTGATCTGCTGATGGATAGGCGTTAATTCTAGGTGCTTTCTGGGTAGGATACTATGGTATTTGTATTGTTTGATGTATTCGAAAAGAGTTCTGGCTCCTAACTGTTGTCAAATAATTGTAAAAAAATTTTATCAGCATCTTAACTATGCAAGTGTGATCTGCTGATGGATAGGCGTTAGTTCTAGGTACTTTCTGGGTAGGATACTATGGTATTTGTATTGTTTGATGTATTCGAAAAGAGTTCTGGCTCCTAACTGTTGTCAATTAATTGTAAAAAAATGTTATCAGCATCTCAACTATGCAAGTGTGATCTGCTGATGGATAGGCATTAGTTCTAGGTGCTTTCTGTGTAGGATACTATGATATTTGTATTGTTTGATGTATTCGAAAAGAGTTCTGGCTCCTAACTGTTGTCAAATAATTGTAAAAAATTTTTATCAGCATCTTAACTATGCAAGTGTGATCTGCTGATGGATAGGCGTTAGTTCTAGGTACTTTCTGGGTAGGATACTACGGTATTTGTATTGTTTGATGTATTCGAAAAGAGTTCTGGCTCCTAACTGTTGTCAAATAATTGTAAAAAAAAATTTATCAGCATCTTTACTACGCAAGTGTGATCTGCTGATGGATAGGCGTTAGTTCTAGGTACTTTCTGGGTAGGATACTATGGTATTTGTATTGTTTGATGTATTCGAAAAGAGTTCTGGCTCCTAACTGTTTTCAAATAATCATAAACAATTTTTATCAGCATCTAAACTAAGCAAGTGTGATCTGCTGATGGATAGGCTTTAATTCTAGGTTTTTTCTGGGTAGGATACTATGGTAGTTGTATTGTTTGATGTATTTGAAAAGAGTTCTGGCTCCTAACTGTTGTCAAATAATTATAAACAATTTTTATCAGCATCTAAACTAAGCAAGTGTGATCTGCTGATGGATAGGCGTTAGTTCTAGGTGCTTTCTGAGTAGGATACTATGGTATTTGTATTGTTTGATGTATTCGAAAAGAGTTCTGGCTCCTAACTGTTTTCAAATAATTGTAAAAAAAATGTATCAGCATCTTAACTATGCAAGTGTGATCTGCTGATGGATAGGCGTTAGTTCTAGGTACGTTTGGGTAGGATACAATGGTATTTGTATTGTTTGATGTATTCGAAAAGAGTTCTGGCTCCTAACTGTTGTCAAATAATTGTAAAAAAATTTTATCAGCATCTTAACTATGCAAGTGTGATCTGCTGATGGATAGGCGTTAGTTCTAGGTAGTTTCTGGGTAGGATACTATGGTATTTGTATTGTGTGATGTATTCGAAAAGAGTTCTGGCTCCTAACTGTTGTCAAATAATTGTAAAAAAAATGTTATCAGCATCTCAACTATGCAAGTGTGATCTGCTGATGGATAGGCATTAGTTCTAGGTACTTTCTGGGTAGGATACGATGGTGTTTGTATTGTTTGATGTATTCGAAAAGAGTTCTGGCTCCTAACTGTTGTCAAATAATTATAAACAATTTTTATCAGCATCTTAACTATGCAAGTGTGATCTGCTGATGGATAGGCGTTAGTTCTAGGTGCTATCTGGGTAGGATACTATGGTATTTGTATTGTTTGATGTATTCGAAAAGAGTTCTGGCTCCTAACTGTTGTCAAATAATTGTAAAAAATTTTTATCAGCATCTTAACTATGCAAGTGTGATCTGCTGATGGATAGGCGTTAGTTCTAGGTACTTTCTGGGTAGGATACTACGGTATTTGTATTGTTTGAAGTATTCGAAAAGAGTTCTGGCTTCGAACTGTAGTCAAATAATTGTAAAAAAATTTTATCAGCATCTTAACTATGCAAGTGTGATCTGCTGATGGATAGGCGTTAGTTCTAGGTACTTTCTGGGTAGGATACTATGGTATTTGTATTGTTTGATGTATTCGAAAAGAGTTCTGGCTCCTAACTATTGTCAAATAATTGTAAAAAAATTTTATCAGCATCTTAACTAGGCAAGTGTGATCTGCTGATGGATAGGCGTTAGTTCTAGGTACTTTATGGGTAGGATACTATGGTATTTGTATTGTTTGATGTATTCGAAAAGAGTTCTGGCTCCTAACTGTTGTCAAATAGTTATAAACAATTTTTATCAGCATCTAAACTAAGCAAGTGTGATCTGCTGATGGATAGGCGTTAATTCTAGGTGCTTTCTGGGTAGGATACTATGGTATTTGTATTGTTTGATGTATTCGAAAAGAGTTCTGGCTCCTAACTGTTGTCAAATAATTGTAAAAAAAATTTATCAGCGTCTTAACTATGCAAGTGTGATCTGCTGATGGATAGGCGTTAGTTCTAGGTACTTTCTGGGTAGGATACTATGGTTTCTGTATTGTTTGATGTATTCGAAAAGAGTTCTGGCTCCTAACTGTTGTCAAATAATTATAAACAATTTTTATCAGCATCTAAACTAAGCAAGTGTGATCTGCTGATGGATAGGCGTTAGTTCTAGGTACTTTCTGGGTAGGATACTATGGTATTTGTATTGTTTGATGTATTCGAAAAGAGTTCTGGCTCCTAACTGTTGTCAAATAATTGTAAAAAAAATTTACCAGCATCTTAACTATGCAAGTGTGATCTGCTGATGGATAGGCGTTAGTTCTAGGTACTTTCTGGGTAGGATACTATGGTATTTGTATTGTTTGATGTATTCGAAAAGAGTTCTGGCTCCTAACTGTTGTCAAATAATTATAAACAATTTTTATCAGCATCTAAACTAAGCAAGTGTGATCTGCTGATGGATAGGCGTTAATTCTAGGTGCTTTCTGGGTAGGATACTATGGTATTTGTATTGTTTGATGTATTCGAAAAGAGTTCTGGCTCCTAACTGTTGTCAAATAATTGTAAAAAATTTTTATCAGCATCTTAACTATGCAAGTGTGATCTGCTGATGGATAGGCGTTAGTTCTAGGTACTTTCTGGGTAGGATACTATGGTATTTGTATTGTTTGATGTATTCGAAAAGAGTTCTGGCTCCTAACTGTTGTCAATTAATTGTAAAAAAATGTTATCAGCATCTCAACTATGCAAGTGTGATCTGCTGATGGATAGGCATTAGTTCTAGGTGCTTTCTGTGTAGGATACTATGATATTTGTATTGTTTGATGTATTCGAAAAGAGTTCTGGCTCCTAACTGTTGTCAAATAATTGTAAAAAAATTTTATCAGCATCTTAACTATGCAAGTGTGATCTGCTGATGGATAGGCGTTAGTTCTAGGTACTTTCTGGGTAGGATACTACGGTATTTGTATTGTTTGATGTATTCGAAAAGAGTTCTGGCTCCTAACTGTTGTCAAATAATTGTAAAAAAAAATTTATCAGCATCTTTACTACGCAAGTGTGATCTGCTGATGGATAGGCGTTAGTTCTAGGTACTTTCTGGGTAGGATACTATGGTATTTGTATTGTTTGATGTATTCGAAAAGAGTTCTGGCTCCTAACTGTTGTCAAATAATCATAAACAATTTTTATCAGCATCTAAACTAAGCAAGTGTGATCTGCTGATGGATAAGCTTTAATTCTAGGTTTTTTCTGGGTAGGATACTATGGTAGTTGTATTGTTTGATGTATTTGAAAAGAGTTCTGGCTCCTAACTGTTGTCAAATAATTATAAACAATTTTTATCAGCATCTAAACTAAGCAAGTGTGATCTGCTGATGGATAGGCGTTAGTTCTAGGTGCTTTCTGAGTAGGATACTATGGTATTTGTATTGTTTGATGTATTCGAAAAGAGTTCTGGCTCCTAACTGTTTTCAAATAATTGTAAAAAAAATGTATCAGCATCTTAACTATGCAAGTGTGATCTGCTGATGGATAGGCGTTAGTTCTAGGTACGTTTGGGTAGGATACAATGGTATTTGTATTGTTTGATGTATTCGAAAAGAGTTCTGGCTCCTAACTGTTGTCAAATAATTGTAAAAAAATTTTATCAGCATCTTAACTATGCAAGTGTGATCTGCTGATGGATAGGCGTTAGTTCTAGGTAGTTTCTGGGTAGGATACTATGGTATTTGTATTGTGTGATGTATTCGAAAAGAGTTCTGGCTCCTAACTGTTGTCAAATAATTGTAAAAAAAATGTTATCAGCATCTCAACTATGCAAGTGTGATCTGCTGATGGATAGGCATTAGTTCTAGGTACTTTCTGGGTAGGATACGATGGTGTTTGTATTGTTTGATGTATTCGAAAAGAGTTCTGGCTCCTAACTGTTGTCAAATAATTATAAACAATTTTTATCAGCATCTTAACTATGCAAGTGTGATCTGCTGATGGATAGGCGTTAGTTCTAGGTGCTATCTGGGTAGGATACTATGGTATTTGTATTGTTTGATGTATTCGAAAAGAGTTCTGGCTCCTAACTGTTGTCAAATAATTGTAAAAAATTTTTATCAGCATCTTAACTATGCAAGTGTGATCTGCTGATGGATAGGCGTTAGTTCTAGGTACTTTCTGGGTAGGATACTACGGTATTTGTATTGTTTGAAGTATTCGAAAAGAGTTCTGGCTTCGAACTGTAGTCAAATAATTGTAAAAAAATTTTATCAGCATCTTAACTATGCAAGTGTGATCTGCTGATGGATAGGCGTTAGTTCTAGGTACTTTCTGGGTAGGATACTATGGTATTTGTATTGTTTGATGTATTCGAAAAGAGTTCTGGCTCCTAACTATTGTCAAATAATTGTAAAAAAATTTTATCAGCATCTTAACTAGGCAAGTGTGATCTGCTGATGGATAGGCGTTAGTTCTAGGTACTTTATGGGTAGGATACTATGGTATTTGTATTGTTTGATGTATTCGAAAAGAGTTCTGGCTCCTAACTGTTGTCAAATAGTTATAAACAATTTTTATCAGCATCTAAACTAAGCAAGTGTGATCTGCTGATGGATAGGCGTTAATTCTAGGTGCTTTCTGGGTAGGATACTATGGTATTTGTATTGTTTGATGTATTCGAAAAGAGTTCTGGCTCCTAACTGTTGTCAAATAATTGTAAAAAAAATTTATCAGCGTCTTAACTATGCAAGTGTGATCTGCTGATGGATAGGCGTTAGTTCTAGGTACTTTCTGGGTAGGATACTATGGTTTCTGTATTGTTTGATGTATTCGAAAAGAGTTCTGGCTCCTAACTGTTGTCAAATAATTATAAACAATTTTTATCAGCATCTAAACTAAGCAAGTGTGATCTGCTGATGGATAGGCGTTAGTTCTAGGTACTTTCTGGGTAGGATACTATGGTATTTGTATTGTTTGATGTATTCGAAAAGAGTTCTGGCTCCTAACTGTTGTCAAATAATTGTAAAAAAAATTTACCAGCATCTTAACTATGCAAGTGTGATCTGCTGATGGATAGGCGTTAGTTCTAGGTACTTTCTGGGTAGGATACTATGGTATTTGTATTGTTTGATGTATTCGAAAAGAGTTCTGGCTCCTAACTGTTGTCAAATAATTATAAACAATTTTTATCAGCATCTAAACTAAGCAAGTGTGATCTGCTGATGGATAGGCGTTAATTCTAGGTGCTTTCTGGGTAGGATACTATGGTATTTGTATTGTTTGATGTATTCGAAAAGAGTTCTGGCTCCTAACTGTTGTCAAATAATTGTAAAAAATTTTTATCAGCATCTTAACTATGCAAGTGTGATCTGCTGATGGATAGGCGTTAGTTCTAGGTACTTTCTGGGTAGGATACTATGGTATTTGTATTGTTTGATGTATTCGAAAAGAGTTCTGGCTCCTAACTGTTGTCAATTAATTGTAAAAAAATGTTATCAGCATCTCAACTATGCAAGTGTGATCTGCTGATGGATAGGCATTAGTTCTAGGTGCTTTCTGTGTAGGATACTATGATATTTGTATTGTTTGATGTATTCGAAAAGAGTTCTGGCTCCTAACTGTTGTCAAATAATTGTAAAAAAATTTTATCAGCATCTTAACTATGCAAGTGTGATCTGCTGATGGATAGGCGTTAGTTCTAGGTACTTTCTGGGTAGGATACTACGGTATTTGTATTGTTTGATGTATTCGAAAAGAGTTCTGGCTCCTAACTGTTGTCAAATAATTGTAAAAAAAAATTTATCAGCATCTTTACTACGCAAGTGTGATCTGCTGATGGATAGGCGTTAGTTCTAGGTACTTTCTGGGTAGGATACTATGGTATTTGTATTGTTTGATGTATTCGAAAAGAGTTCTGGCTCCTAACTGTTGTCAAATAATCATAAACAATTTTTATCAGCATCTAAACTAAGCAAGTGTGATCTGCTGATGGATAAGCTTTAATTCTAGGTTTTTTCTGGGTAGGATACTATGGTAGTTGTATTGTTTGATGTATTTGAAAAGAGTTCTGGCTCCTAACTGTTGTCAAATAATTATAAACAATTTTTATCAGCATCTAAACTAAGCAAGTGTGATCTGCTGATGGATAGGCGTTAGTTCTAGGTGCTTTCTGAGTAGGATACTATGGTATTTGTATTGTTTGATGTATTCGAAAAGAGTTCTGGCTCCTAACTGTTTTCAAATAATTGTAAAAAAAATGTATCAGCATCTTAACTATGCAAGTGTGATCTGCTGATGGATAGGCGTTAGTTCTAGGTACGTTTGGGTAGGATACAATGGTATTTGTATTGTTTGATGTATTCGAAAAGAGTTCTGGCTCCTAACTGTTGTCAAATAATTGTAAAAAAATTTTATCAGCATCTTAACTATGCAAGTGTGATCTGCTGATGGATAGGCGTTAGTTCTAGGTAGTTTCTGGGTAGGATACTATGGTATTTGTATTGTGTGATGTATTCGAAAAGAGTTCTGGCTCCTAACTGTTGTCAAATAATTGTAAAAAAAATGTTATCAGCATCTCAACTATGCAAGTGTGATCTGCTGATGGATAGGCATTAGTTCTAGGTACTTTCTGGGTAGGATACGATGGTGTTTGTATTGTTTGATGTATTCGAAAAGAGTTCTGGCTCCTAACTGTTGTCAAATAATTATAAACAATTTTTATCAGCATCTTAACTATGCAAGTGTGATCTGCTGATGGATAGGCGTTAGTTCTAGGTGCTATCTGGGTAGGATACTATGGTATTTGTATTGTTTGATGTATTCGAAAAGAGTTCTGGCTCCTAACTGTTGTCAAATAATTGTAAAAAATTTTTATCAGCATCTTAACTATGCAAGTGTGATCTGCTGATGGATAGGCGTTAGTTCTAGGTACTTTCTGGGTAGGATACTACGGTATTTGTATTGTTTGAAGTATTCGAAAAGAGTTCTGGCTTCGAACTGTAGTCAAATAATTGTAAAAAAATTTTATCAGCATCTTAACTATGCAAGTGTGATCTGCTGATGGATAGGCGTTAGTTCTAGGTACTTTCTGGGTAGGATACTATGGTATTTGTATTGTTTGATGTATTCGAAAAGAGTTCTGGCTCCTAACTATTGTCAAATAATTGTAAAAAAATTTTATCAGCATCTTAACTAGGCAAGTGTGATCTGCTGATGGATAGGCGTTAGTTCTAGGTACTTTATGGGTAGGATACTATGGTATTTGTATTGTTTGATGTATTCGAAAAGAGTTCTGGCTCCTAACTGTTGTCAAATAGTTATAAACAATTTTTATCAGCATCTAAACTAAGCAAGTGTGATCTGCTGATGGATAGGCGTTAATTCTAGGTGCTTTCTGGGTAGGATACTATGGTATTTGTATTGTTTGATGTATTCGAAAAGAGTTCTGGCTCCTAACTGTTGTCAAATAATTGTAAAAAAAATTTATCAGCGTCTTAACTATGCAAGTGTGATCTGCTGATGGATAGGCGTTAGTTCTAGGTACTTTCTGGGTAGGATACTATGGTTTCTGTATTGTTTGATGTATTCGAAAAGAGTTCTGGCTCCTAACTGTTGTTAAATAATTATAAACAATTTTTATCAGCATCTAAACTAAGCAAGTGTGATCTGCTGATGGATAGGCGTTAGTTCTAGGTGCTTTCTGAGTAGGATACTATGGTATTTGTATTGTTTGATGTATTCGAAAAGAGTTCTGGCTCCTAACTGTTGTCAAATAATTGTAAAAAAAATTTATCAGCATCTTAACTATGCAAGTGTGATCTGCTGATGGACAGGCGTTAGTTCTAGGTACTTTCTGGGTAGGATACTATGGTATTTGTATTGTTTGATCTTTTCGAAAAAAGTTCTGGCTCCTAACTGTTGTCAAATAATTGTAAAAAAATTTTACCAGCATCTTAAGTATGCAAGTGTGATCTGCTGATGGATAGGCGTTAGTTCTAGGTACTTTCTGGGTAGGATACTATGGTATTTGTATTGTTTGATGTATTCGAAAAGAGTTCTGGCTCCTAACTGTTGTCAAATAATTGTAAAAAAAATTTATCAGCATCTTAACTATGCAAGTGTGATCTGCTGATGGATAGGCGTTAGTTCTAGATGCTTTCTGGGTAGGATACTATGGTATTTGTATTGTTTGATGTATTCGAAAAGAGTTCTGGCTCCTCACTGTTGTCAAATAATTGTAAAAAAAATTTATCAGCATCTTAACTATGCAAGTGTGATCTGCTGATGGATAGGCGTTAGTTCTAGGTACTTTCTGGGTAGGATACTATGGTATTTGTATTGTTTGATGTATTCGAAAAGAGTTCTGGCTCCTAACTGTTGTCAAATAATTATAAACAATTTTTATCAGCATCTAAACTAAGCAAGTGTGATCTGCTGATGGATAGGCGTTAGTTCTAGGTGCTTTCTGAGTAGGATACTATGGTATTTGTATTGTTTGATGTATTCGAAAAGAGTTCTGGCTCCTAACTGTTGTCAAATAATTGTAAAAAAAATTTATCAGCATCTTAACTATGCAAGTGTGATCTGCTGATGGATAGGCGTTAGTTCTAGGTACTTTCTGGGTAGGATACTATGGTATTTGTATTGTTTGATCTATTCGAAAAGAGTTCTGGCTCCTAACTGTTGTCAAATAATTGTAAAAAAAATTTACCAGCATCTTAAATATGCAAGTGTGATCTGCTGATGGATAGGCGTTAGTTCTAGGTACTTTCTGGGTAGGATACTATGGTATTTGTATTGTTTGATGTATTCGAAAAGAGTTCTGGCTCCTAACTGTTGTCAAATAATTGTAAAAAAAATTTATCAGCATCTTAACTATGCAAGTGTGATCTGCTGATGGATAGGCGTTAGTTCTAGGTACTTTCTGGGTAGGATACTATGGTATTTGTATTGTTTAATGTATTCGAAAAGAGTTCTGGCTCCTAACTGTTGTCAAATAATTGTAAAAAAATTTACCAGCATCTTAACTATGCAAGTGTGATCTGCTGATGGATAGGCGTTAGTTCTAGGTACTTTCTGGGTAGGATACTATGGTATTTGTATTGTTTGATGTATTCGAAAAGAGTTTCGGCTCCTAACTGTTGTCAAATAATTGTAAAAAATTTTTATCAGCATCTTAACTATGCAAGTGTGATCTGCTGATGGATAGGCGTTAGTTCTAGGTAGTTTCCGGGTAGGATACGATGGTATTTGTATTGTTTGATGTATTCGAAAAGAGTTCTGGCTCCTAACTGTTGTCAACTAATTATAAACAATTTTTATCAGCATCTTAGTTATGCAAGTGTGATCTGCTGATGGATAGGCGTTAGTTCTAGGTGCTTTCTGGGTAGGATACTATGGTATTTGTATTATTTGATGTATTCGAAAAGAGTTCTGGCTCCTAACTGTTGTCAAATAATTATAAACAATTTTTATCAGCATCTAAACGAAGCAAGTGTGATCTGCTGATGGATAGGCGTTAATTCTAGGTGCTTTCTGGGTAGGATACTATGGTATTTGTATTGTTTGATGTATTCGAAAAGAGTTCTGGCTCCTAACCGTTGTCAAATAATTGTAAAAAAATTTTATCAACATCTTAACTATGCAAGTGTGATCTGCTGATGGATAGGCGTTAGTTCTAGGTACTTTCTGGGTAGGATACTATAATATTTGTATTGTTTGATGTATTCGAAAAGAGTTCTGGCTCCTAACTGTTGTCAAATAATTGTAAAAAAAATTTATCAGCATCTTAACTATGCAAGTGTGATCTGCTGATGGATAGGCGTTAGTTCTAGGTACTTTCTGGGTAGGATACTATCGTATTTGTATTGTTTGATGTATTCGAAAAGAGTGCTGGCCCCTAACTGTTGTCAAATAATTGTAAAAAAAATTTACCTGCATCTTAACTATGCAAGTGTGATCTGCTGATGGATAGGCGTTAGTTCTAGATACTTTCTGGGTAGGATACTATGGTATTTGTATTGTTTGATGTATTCGAAAAGAGTTCTGGCTCCTAACTGTTGTCAAATAATTATAAACAATTTTTATCAGCATCTAAACTAAGCAAGTGTGATCTGCTGATGGATAGGCGTTAATTCTAGGTGCTTTCTGGGTAGAATACTATGGTATTTGTATTGTTTGATGTATTCGAAAAGAGTTCTGGCTCCTAACTGTTGTCAAATAATTGTAAAAAAATTTTATCAGCATCTTAACTATGCAAGTGTGATCTGCTGATGGATAGGCGTTAATTCTAGGTGCTTTCTGGGTAGGATACTATGGTATTTGTATTGTTTGATGTATTCGAAAAGAGTTCTGGCTCCTAACTGTTGTCAAATAATTGTAAAAAAATTTTATCAGCATCTTAACTATGCAAGTGTGATCTGCTGATGGATAGGCGTTAGTTCTAGGTACTTTCTGGGTAGGATACTATAATATTTGTATTGTTTGATGTATTCGAAAAGAGTTCTGGCTCGTAACTGTTGTCAAATAATTGTAAAAAAAATTTATCAGCATCTTAACTATGCAAGTGTGATCTGCTGATGGATAGGCGTTAGTTCTAGGTACTTTCTGGGTAGGATACTATGGTATTTGTATTGTTTGATGTATTCGAAAAGAGTTCTGGCTCCTAACTGTTGTCAAATAATTGTAAAAAAAATTTACCAGCATCTTAACTATGCAAGTGTGATCTGCTGATGGATAGGCGTTAGTTCTAGGTACTTTCTGGGTAGGATACTATGGTATTTGTATTGTTTGATGTATTCGAAAAGAGTTCTGGCTCCTAACTGTTGTCAAATAATTATAAACAATTTTTATCAGCATCTAAACTAAGCAAGTGTGATCTGCTGATGGATAGGCGTTAGTTCTAGGTGCTTTCTGAGTAGGATACTATGGTATTTGTATTGTTTGATGTATTCGAAAAGAGTTCTGGCTCCTAACCGTTGTCAAATAATTGTAAAAAAATTTTATCAACATCTTAACTATGCAAGTGTGATCTGCTGATGGATAGGCGTTAGTTCTAGGTACTTTCTGGGTAGGATACTATAATATTTGTATTGTTTGATGTATTCGAAAAGAGTTCTGGCTCCTAACTGTTGTCAAATAATTGTAAAAAAAATTTATCAGCATCTTAACTATGCAAGTGTGATCTGCTGATGGATAGGCGTTAGTTCTAGGTACTTTCTGGGTAGGATACTATGGTATTTGTATTGTTTGATGTATTCGAAAAGAGTGCTGGCTCCTAACTGTTGTCAAATAATTGTAAACAAAATTTACCAGCATCTTAACTAAGCAAGTGTGATCTGCTGATGGATAGGCGTTAGTTCTAGATACTTTCTGGGTAGGATACTATGGTATTTGTATTGCTTGATGTATTCGAAAAGAGTTCTGGCTCCTAACTGTTGTCAAATAATTGTAAAAAAATTTTATCAGCATCTTAACTATGCAAGTGTGATCTGCTGATGGATAGGCGTTAATTCTAGTTGCTTTCTGGGTAGGATACTATGGTATTTGTATTGTTTGATGTATTCGAAAAGAGTTCTGGCTCCTAACTGTTGTCAAATAATTGTAAAAAAATTTTATCAGCATCTTAACTATGCAAGTGTGATCTGCTGATGGATAGGCGTTAGTTCTAGGTACTTTCTGGGTAGGATACTATAATATTTGTATTGTTTGATGTATTCGAAAAGAGTTCTGGCTCCTAACTGTTGTCAAATAATTGTAAAAAAAATTTACCAGCATCTTAACTATGCAAGTGTGATCTGCTGATGGATACGCGTTAGTTCTAGGTACTTTCTGGGTAGGATACTATGGTATTTGTATTGTTTGATGTATTCGAAAAGAGTTCTGGCTCCTAACTGTTGTCAAATAATTATAAACAATTTTTATCAGCATCTAAACTAAGCAAGTGTGATCTGCTGATGGATAGGCGTTAGTTCTAGGTGCTTTCTGAGTAGGATACTATGGTATTTGTATTGTTTGATGTATTCGAAAAGAGTTCTGGCTCCTAACTGTTGTCAAATAATTGTAAAAAAATTTTATCAGCATCTTAACTATGCAAGTGTGATCTGCTGATGGATAGGCGTTAGTTCTAGGTACTTTCTGGGTAGGATACTATGGTATTTGTATTGTGTGATGTATTCGAAAAGAGTTCTGGCTCCTAACTGTTGTCAAATAATTGTAAAAAAATGTTATCAGCATCTCAACTAGGCAAGTGTGATCTGCTGATGGATAGGCATTAGTTCTAGGTACTTTCTGGGTAGGATACGATGGTATTTGTATTGTTTGATGTATTCGAAAAGAGTTCTGGCTCCTAACTGTTGTCAAATAATTATAAAGAATTTTTATCAGCATCTTAACTATGCAAGTGTGATCTGCTGATGGATAGGCGTTAGTTCTAGGTGCTATCTGGGTAGGATACTATGGTATTTGTATTGTTTGATGTATTCGAAACGAGTTCTGGCTCCTAACTGTTGTCAAATAATTGTAAAAAAATTTTATCAGCATCTTAACTATGCAAGTGTGATCTGCTGATGGATAGGCGTTAGTTCTAGGCACTTTCTGGGTAGGATACTATGGTATTTGTATTGTTTGATGTATTCGAAAAGAGTTCTGGCTCCTAACTGTTGTCAAATAATTGTAAAAAAATTTTATCAGCATCTTAACTAGGCAAGTGTGATCTGCTGATGGATAGGCGTTAGTTCTGGGTACTTTCTGGGTAGGATACTATGGTATTTGTATTGTTTGATGTATTCGAAAAGAGTTCTGGCTCCTAACTGTTGTCAAATAGTTATAAACAATTTTTATCAGCATCTAAACTAAGCAAGTGTGATCTGCTGATGGATAGGCGTTAATTCTAGGTGCTTGCTGTGTAGGATACTATGGTATTTGTATTGTTTGATGTATTCGAAAAGAGTTCTGGCTCCTAACTGTTGTCAAATAATTGTAAAAAAAATTTACCAGCATCTTAACTATGCAAGTGTGATCTGCTGATGGATAGGCGTTAGTTCTAGGTACTTTCTGGGTAGGATACTATGGTATTTGTATTGTTTGATGTATTCGAAAAGAGTTCTGGCTCCTAACTGTTGTCAAATAATTATAAACAATTTTTATCAGCATCTAAACGAAGCAAGTGTGATCTGCTGATGGATAGGCGTTAATTCTAGGTGCTTTCTGGGTAGGATACTATGGTATTTGTATTGTTTGATGTATTCGAAAAGAGTTCTGGCTCCTAACCGTTGTCAAATAATTGTAAAAAAAATTTACCAGCATCTTAACTATGCAAGTGTGATCTGCTGATGGATAGGCGTTAGTTCTAGGTACTTTCTGGGTAGGATACTATGGTATTTGTATTGTTTGATGTATTCGAAAAGAGTTTTGGCTCCTAACTGTTGTCAAATAATTGTAAAAAAATTTTATCAGCATCTTAACTACGCAAGTGTGATCTGCTGATGGATAGGCGTTAGTTCTAGGTAGTTTCTGGGTAGGATACAATGGTATTTGTATTGTGTGATGTATTCGAAAAGAGTTGTGGCTCCTAACTGTTGTCAAATAATTGTAAAACAATGTTATCAGCATCTCAACTATGCAAGTGTGATCTGCTGATGGATAGGCATTAGTTCTAGGTACTTTCTGGGTAGGATACGATGGTATTTGTATTGTTTGATGCATTCGAAAAGAGTTCTGGCTCCTAACTGTTGTCAAATAATTATAAACAATTTTATCAGCATCTTAACTATGCAAGTGTGATCTGCTGATGGATAGGCGTTAGTTCTAGGTGCTTTCTGGGTAGGATACTATGGTATTTGTATTGTTTGATGTATTCGAAAAGAGTTCTGGCTCCTAACTGTTGTCAAATAATTGTAAAAAAATTTTATCAGCATCTTAACTATGCAAGTGTGATCTGCTGATGGATAGGCGTTAGTTCTAGGTACTTTCTGGGTAGAATACTACGGTATTTGTATTGTTTGATGTATTCGAAAAGAGTTCTGGCTCCGAACTGTAGTCAAATAATTGTAAAAAAATTTTATCAGCATCTTAACTAGGCAAGTGTGATCTGCTGATGGATAGGCGTTAGTTCTAGGTACGTTCTGGGTAGGATACTATGGTATTTGTATTGTTTGATGTATTCGAAAAGAGTTCTGGCTCGTAACTGTTGTCAAATAGTTATAAACAATTTTTATCAGCATCTAAACTAAGCAAGTGTGATCTGCTGATGGATAGGCGTTAATTCTAGGTGCTTTCTGGGTAGGATACTATGGTATTTGTATTGTTTGATGTATTCGAAAAGAGTTCTGGCTCCTAACTGTTGTCAAATAATTGTAAAAAAAATTTATCGGCGTCTTAACTATGCAAGTCTGATCTGCTGATGGATAGGCGTTAGTTCTAGGTACTTTCTGGGTAGGATACTATGGTATTTGTATTGTTTGATGTATTCGAAAAGAGTTCTGGCTCCTAACTGTTGTCAAATAATTGTAAAAAAATTTTATCAGCATCTTAACTATGCAAGTGTGATCTGCTGATGGATAGGCGTTAGTTCTAGGTACTTTCTGGGTAGGATACTATAATATTTGTATTGTTTGATGTATTCGAAAAGAGTTCTGGCTCGTAACTGTTGTCAAATAATTGTAAACAATTTTTATCAGCATCTAAACTAAGCAAGTGTGATCTGCTGATGGATAGGCGTTAGTTCTAGGTGCTTTCTGAGTAGGATACTATGGTATTTGTATTGTTTGATGTATTCGAAAAGAGTTCTGGCTCCTAACTGTTGTCAAATAATTGTAAAAAAAATGTATCAGCATCTTAACTATGCAAGTGTGATCTGCTGATGGATAGGCGTTACTTCTAGGTACTTTCTGGGTAGGATACAATGGTATTTGTATTGTTTGATGTATTCGAAAAGAGTTCTGGCTCCTAACTGTTGTCAAATAATTGTAAAAAAATTTTATCAGCATCTTAACTATGCAAGTGTGATCTGCTGATGGATAGGCGTTAGTTCTAGGTAGTTTCTGGGTAGGATACTATGGTATTCGTATTGTGTGATGTATTCGAAAAGAGTTCTGGCTCCTAACTGTTGTCAAATAATTGTAAAAAAATGTTATCCGCATCTCAACTATGCAAGTGTGATCTGCTGATGGATAGGCATTAGTTCTAGGTACTTTCTGGGTAGGATACGATGGTATTTGTATTGTTTGATGTATTCGAAGAGAGTTCTGGCTCCTAACTGTTGTCAAATAATTATAAACAATTTTTATCAGCATCTTAACTATGCAAGTGTGATCTGCTGATGGATAGGCGTTAGTTCTAGGTGCTATCTGGGTAGGATACTATACTATTTGTATTGTTTGATGTATTCGGAAAGAGTTCTGGCTCCTAACTGTTGTCAAATAATTGTAAAAAATTTTATCAGCATCTTAACTATGCAAGTGTGATCTGCTGATGGATAGGCGTTAGTTCTAGGTACTTTCTGGGTAGGATACTACGGTATTTGTATTGTTTGATGTATTCGAAAAGAGTTCTGGCTCCGAACTGTAGTCAAATAATTGTAAAAAAATTTTATCAGCATCTTAACTATGCAAGTGTGATCTGCTGATGGATAGGCGTTAGTTCTAGGTACTTTCTGGGTAGGATACTATGGTATTTGTATTGTTTGATGTATTCGAAAAGAGTTCTGGCTCCTAACTGTTGTCAAATAATTGTAAAAAAATTTTATCAGCATCTTAACTAGGCAAGTTTGATCTGCTGATGGAAAGGCGTTAGTTCTAGGTACTTTCTGGGTAGGATACTATGGTATTTGTATTGTTTGATGTATTCGAAAAGAGTTCTTGCTCGTAACTGTTGGAAAATAGTTATAAACAATTTTTATCAGCATCTAAACTAAGCAAGTGTGATCTGCTGATGGATAGGCGTTAATTCTAGGTGCTTTCTGGGTAGGATACTATGGTATTTGTGTTGTTTGATGTATTCGAAAAGAGTTCTGGCTCCTAACTGTTGTCAAATAATTGTAAAAAAAATTTATCGGCGTCTTAACTATGCAAGTGTGATCTGCTGATGGATAGGCGTTAGTTCTAGGTACTTTCTGGGTAGGATACTATGGTATTTGTATTGTTTGATGTATTCGAAAAGAGTTCTGGCTCCTAACTGTTGTCAAATAATTGTAAAAAAATTTTACCAGCATCTTAACTATGCAAGTGTGATCTGCTGATGGATAGGCGTTAGTTCTAGGTACTTTCTGGGTAGGATACTATGGTATTTGTATTGTTTGATGTATTCGAAAAGAGTTCTGGCTCCTAACTGTTGTCAAATAATTATAAACAATTTTTATCAGCATCTATACTAAGCAAGTGTGATCTGCTGATGGATAGGCGTTAGTTCTAGGTACTTTCTGAGTAGGATACTATGGTATTTGTATTGTTTGATGTATTCGAAAAGAGTTCTGGCTCCTAACTGTTGTCAAATAATTGTAAAAAAAATTTATCAGCATCTTAACTATGCAAGTGTGATCTGCTGATGGATAGGCGTTAGTTCTAGGTACTTTCTGGGTAGGATACAATGGTATTTGTATTGTTTGATGTATTCGAAAAGAGTTCTGGCTCCTAACTGTTGTCAAATAATTGTAAAAAAATTTTATCAGCATCTTAACTATGCAAGTGTGATCTGCTGATGGATAGGCGTTAGTTCTAGGTACTTTCTGGGTAGGATACTATGGTATTTGTATTGTGTGATGTATTCGAAAAGAGTTCTGTTTCCTAACTGTTGTCAAATAATTGTAAAAAAATGTTATCAGCATCTCAACTAGGCAAGTGTGATCTGCTGATGGATAGGCATTAGTTCTAGCTACTTTCTGGGTAGGATACGATGGTATTTGTATTGTTTGATGTATTCGAAAAGAGTTCTGGCTCCTAACTGTTGTCAAATAATTATAAACAATTTTTATCAGCATCTTAACTATGCAAGTGTGATCTGCTGATGGATAGGCGTTAGTTCTAGGTGCTATCTGGGTAGGATACTATGGTATTTGTATTGTTTGATGTATTCGAAAAGAGTTCTGGCTCCTAACTGTTGTCAAATAATTGTAAAAAAATTTTATCAGCATCTTAACTACGCAAGTGTGATCTGCTGATGGATAGGCGTTAGTTCTAGGCACTTTCTGGGTAGGATACTATGGTATTTGTATTGTCTGATGTATTCGAAAAGAGTTCTGGCTCCTAACTGTTGTCAAATAATTATAAAAAAATTTTATCAGCATCTTAACTAGGCAAGTGTGATCTGCTGATGGATAGGCGTTAGTTCTGGGTACTTTCTGGGTAGGATACTATGGTATTTGTATTGTTTGATGTATTCGAAAAGAGTTCTGGCTCCTAACTGTTGTCAAATAGTTATAAACAATTTTTATCAGCATCTAAACTAAGCAAGTGTGATCTGCTGATGGATAGGCGTTAATTCTAGGTGCTTTCTGGGTAGGATACTATGGTATTTGTATTGTTTGATGTATTCGAAAAGAGTTCTGGCTCCTAACTGTTGTCAAATAATTGTAAAAAAAATTTATCAGCGTCTTAACTATGCAAGTGTGATCTGCTGATGGATAGGCGTTAGTTCTAGGTACTTTCTGGGTAGGATACTATGGTATTTGTATTGTTTGATGTATTCGAAAAGAGTTCTGGCTCCTAACTGTTGTCAAATAATTGTAAAACAAATTTACCAGCATCTTAACTATGCAAGTGTGATCTGCTGATGGATAGGCGTTAGTTCTAGGTACTTTCTGGGTAGGATACTATGGTATTTGTATTGTTTGATGTATTCGAAAAGAGTTCTGGCTCCTAACTGTTGTCAAATAATTATAAACAATTTTTATCAGCATCTAAACGAAGCAAGTGTGATCTGCTGATGGATAGGCGTTAATTCTAGGTGCTTTCTGCGTAGGATACTATGGTATTTGTATTGTTTGATGTATTCGAAAAGAGTTCTGGCTCCTAACCGTTGTCAAATAATTGTAAAAAAATTTTATCAACATCTTAACTATGCAAGTGTGATCTGCTGATGGATAGGCTTAGCTCTAGGTACTTTCTGGGTAGGATACTATAATATTTGTATTGTTTGATGTATTCGAAAAGAGTTCTGGCTCCTAACTGTTGTCAAATAATTGTAAAAAAAATTTATCAGCATCTTAACTATGCAAGTGTGATCTGCTGATGGATAGGCGTTAGGTCTAGGTACTTTCTGGGTAGGATACTATGGTATTTGTATTGTTTGATGTATTCGAAAAGAGTTCTGGCTCCTAACTGTTGTCAAATAATTGTAAAAAAAATTTACCAGCATCTTAACTATGCAAGTGTGATCTGCTGATGGATAGGCGTTAGTTCTAGATACTTTCTGGGTAGGATACTATGGTATTTGTATTGTTTGATGTATTCGAAAAGAGTTCTGGCTCCTAACTGGTGTCAAATAATTATAAACAATTTTTATCAGCATCTAAACTAAGCAAGTGTGATCTGCTGATGGATAGGCGTTAATTCTAGGTGCTTTCTGGGTAGGATACTATAGTATTTGTATTGTTTGATGTATTCGAAAAGAGTTCTGGCTCCTAACTGTTGTCAAATAATTGTAAAAAAATTTTATCAGCATCTTAACTATGCAAGTGTGATCTGCTGATGGATAGGCGTTAGTTCTAGGTACTTTCTGGGTAGGATACTATGGTATTTGTATTGTTTGATGTATTCGAAAAGAGTTCTGGCTCCTAACTGTTGTCAATTAATTGTAAAAAAATGTTATCAGCATCTCAACTATGCAAGTGTGATCTGCTGATGGATAGGCATTAGTTCTAGGTGCTTTCTGGGTAGGATACTATGATATTTGTATTGTTTGATGTATTCGAAAAGAGTTCTGGCTCCTAACTGTTGTCAAATAATTGTAAAAAATTTTTATCAGCATCTTAACTATGCAAGTGTGATCTGCTGATTGATAGGCGTTAGTTCTAGGTACTTTCTGGGTAGGATACTACGGTATTTGTATTGTTTGATGTATTCGAAAAGAGTTCTGGCTCCTAACTGTTGTCAAATAATTGTAAAAAAAATTTTATCAGCATCTTTACTACGCAAGTGTGATCTGCTGATGGATAGGCGTTAGTTCTAGGTACTTTCTGGGTAGGATACTATGGTATTTGTATTGTTTGATGTATTCGAAAAGAGTTCTGGCTCCTAACTGTTGTCAAATAATCATAAACAATTTTTATCAGCATCTAAACTAAGCAAGTGTGATCTGCTGATGGATAGGCTTTAATTCTAGGTTTTTTCTGGGTAGGATACTATGGTAGTTGTATTGTTTGATGTATTTGAAAAGAGTTCTGGCTCCTAACTGTTGTCAAATAATTATAAACAATTTTTATCAGCATCTAAACTAAGCAAGTGTGATCTGCTGATGGATAGGCGTTAGTTCTAGGTGCTTTCTGAGTAGGATACTATGGTATTTGTATTGTTTGATGTATTCGAAAAGAGTTCTGGCTCCTAACTGTTGTCAAATAATTGTAAAAAAAAATTTATCAGCATCTTTACTACGCAAGTGTGATCTGCTGATGGATAGGCGTTAGTTCTAGGTACTTTCTGGGTAGGATACTATGGTATTTGTATTGTTTGATGTATTCGAAAAGAGTTCTGGCTCCTAACTGTTGTCAAATAATCATAAACAATTTTTATCAGGATCTAAACTAAGCAAGTGTGATCTGCTGATGGATAGGCTTTAATTCTAGGTTTTTTCTGGGTAGGATACTATGGTAGTTGTATTGTTTGATGTATTTGAAAAGAGTTCTGGCTCCTAACTGTTGTCAAATAATTATAAACAATTTTTATCAGCATCTAAACTAAGCAATTGTGATCTGCTGATGGATAGGCGTTAGTTCTAGGTGCTTTCTGAGTAGGATACTATGGTATTTGTATTGTTTGATGTATTCGAAAAGAGTTCTGGCTCCTAACTGTTTTCAAATAATTGTAAAAAAAATGTATCAGCATCTTAACTATGCAAGTGTGATCTGCTGATGGATAGGCGTTAGTTCTAGATACGTTTGGGTAGGATACAATGGTATTTGTATTGTTTGATGTATTCGAAAAGAGTTCTGGCTCCTAACTGTTGTCAAATAATTGTAAAAAAATTTTATCAGCATCTTAACTATGCAAGTGTGATCTGCTGATGGATAGGCGTTAGTTCTAGGTAGTTTCTGGGTAGGATACTATGGTATTTGTATTGTGTGATGTATTCGAAAAGAGTTCTGGCTCCTAACTGTTGTCAAATAATTGTAAAAAAAATGTTATCAGCATCTCAACTATGCAAGTGTGATCTGCTGATGGATAGGCATTAGTTCTAGGTACTTTCTGGGTAGGATACGATGGTGTTTGTATTGTTTGATGTATTCGAAAAGAGTTCTGGCTCCTAACTGTTGTCAAATAATTATAAACAATTTTTATCAGCATCTTAACTATGCAAGTGTGATCTGCTGATGGATAGGCGTTAGTTCTAGGTGCTATCTGGGTAGGATACTATGGTATTTGTATTGTTTGATGTATTCGAAAAGAGTTCTGGCTCCTAACTGTTGTCAAATAATTGTAAAAAAATTTTATCAGCATCTTAACTATGCAAGTGTGATCTGCTGATGGATAGGCGTTAGTTCTAGGTACTTTCTGGGTAGGATACTACGGTATTTGTATTGTTTGAAGTATTCGAAAAGAGTTCTGGCTTCGAACTGTAGTCAAATAATTGTAAAAAAATTTTATCAGCATCTTAACTATGCAAGTGTGATCTGCTGATGGATAGGCGTTAGTTCTAGGTACTTTCTGGGTAGGATACTATGGTATTTGTATTGTTTGATGTATTCGAAAAGAGTTCTGGCTCCTAACTATTGTCAAATAATTGTAAAAAATTTTTATCAGCATCTTAACTAGGCAAGTGTGATCTGCTGATGGATAGGCGTTAGTTCTAGGTACTTTATGTGTAGGATACTATGGTATTTGTATTGTTTGATGTATTCGAAAAGAGTTCTGGCTCCTAACTGTTGTCAAATAGTTATAAACAATTTTTATCAGCATCTAAACTAAGCAAGTGTGATCTGCTGATGGATAGGCGTTAATTCTAGGTGCTTTCTGGGTAGGATACTATGGTATTTGTATTGTTTGATGTATTCGAAAAGAGTTCTGGCTCCTAACTGTTGTCAAATAATTGTAAAAAAAATTTATCAGCGTCTTAACTATGCAAGTGTGATCTGCTGATGGATAGGCGTTAGTTCTAGGTACTTTCTGGGTAGGATACTATGGTTTCTGTATTGTTTGATGTATTCGAAAAGAGTTCTGGCTCCTAACTGTTGTTAAATAATTATAAACAATTTTTATCAGCATCTAAACTAAGCAAGTGTGATCTGCTGATGGATAGGCGTTAGTTCTAGGTGCTTTCTGAGTAGGATACTATGGTATTTGTATTGTTTGATGTATTCGAAAAGAGTTCTGGCTCCTAACTGTTGTCAAATAATTGTAAAAAAAATTTATCAGCATCTTAACTATGCAAGTGTGATCTGCTGATGGACAGGCGTTAGTTCTAGGTACTTTCTGGGTAGGATACTATGGTATTTGTATTGTTTGATCTATTCGAAAAGAGTTCTGGCTCCTAACTGTTGTCAAATAATTGTAAAAAAATTTTAGCAGCATCTTAAATATGCAAGTGTGATCTGCTGATGGATAGGCGTTAGTTCTAGGTACTTTCTGGGTAGGATACTATGGTATTTGTATTGTTTGATGTATTCGAAAAGAGTTCTGGCTCCTAACTGTTGTCAAATAATTGTAAAAAAAATTTATCAGCATCTTAACTATGCAAGTGTGATCTGCTGATGGATAGGCGTTAGTTCTAGATGCTTTCTGGGTAGGATACTATGGTATTTGTATTGTTTGATGTATTCGAAAAGAGTTCTGGCTCCTCACTGTTGTCAAATAATTGTAAAAAAAATTTATCAGCATCTTAACTATGCAAGTGTGATCTGCTGATGGATAGGCGTTAGTTCTAGGTACTTTCTGGGTAGGATACTATGGTATTTGTATTGTTTGATGTATTCGAAAAGAGTTCTGGCTCCTAACTGTTGTCAAATAATTATAAACAATTTTTATCAGCATCTAAACTAAGCAAGTGTGATCTGCTGATGGATAGGCGTTAGTTCTAGGTGCTTTCTGAGTAGGATACTATGGTATTTGTATTGTTTGATGTATTCGAAAAGAGTTCTGGCTCCTAACTGTTGTCAAATAATTGTAAAAAAAATTTATCAGCATCTTAACTATGCAAGTGTGATCTGCTGATGGATAGGCGTTAGTTCTAGGTACTTTCTGGGTAGGATACTATGGTATTTGTATTGTTTGATCTATTCGAAAAGAGTTCTGGCTCCTAACTGTTGTCAAATAATTGTAAAAAAAATTTACCAGCATCTTAAATATGCAAGTGTGATCTGCTGATGGATAGGCGTTAGTTCTAGGTACTTTCTGGGTAGGATACTATGGTATTTGTATTGTTTGATGTATTCGAAAAGAGTTCTGGCTCCTAACTGTTGTCAAATAATTGTAAAAAAAATTTATCAGCATCTTAACTATGCAAGTGTGATCTGCTGATGGATAGGCGTTAGTTCTAGGTACTTTCTGGGTAGGATACTATGGTATTTGTATTGTTTAATGTATTCGAAAAGAGTTCTGGCTCCTAACTGTTGTCAAATAATTGTAAAAAAATTTACCAGCATCTTAACTATGCAAGTGTGATCTGCTGATGGATAGGCGTTAGTTCTAGGTACTTTCTGGGTAGGATACTATGGTATTTGTATTGTTTGATGTATTCGAAAAGAGTTCTGGCTCCTAACTGTTGTCAAATAATTATAAACAATTTTTATCAGCATCTAAACTAAGCAAGTGTGATCTGCTGATGGATAGGCGTTAGTTCTAGGTGCTTTCTGAGTAGGATATTATGGTATTTGTATTGTTTGATGTATTCGAAAAGAGTTCTGGCTCCTAACTGTTGTCAAATAATTGTAAAAAAAATTTATCAGCAGCTTAACTATGCAAGTGTGATCTGCTGATGGATAGGCGTTAGTTCTAGGTACTTTCTGGGTAGGATACTATGGTATTTGTATTGTTTGATGTATTCGAAAAGAGTTTCGGCTCCTAACTGTTGTCAAATAATTGTAAAAAATTTTTATCAGCATCTTAACTATGCAAGTGTGATCTGCTGATGGATAGGCGTTAGTTCTAGGTAGTTTCTGGGTAGGATACTATGGTATTTGTATTGTGTGATGTATTCGAATAGAGTTCTGGCTCCTAACTGTTGTCAAATAATTGTAAAAAAATGTTATCAGCATCTCAACTATGCAAGTGTGATCTGCTGATGGATAGGCATTAGTTCTAGGTACTTTCTGGGTAGGATACGATGGTATTTGTATTGTTTGATGTATTCGAAAAGAGTTCTGGCTCCTAACTGTTGTCAAATAATTATAAACAATTTTTATCAGCATCTTAGTTATGCAAGTGTGATCTGCTGATGGATAGGCGTTAGTTCTAGGTGCTTTCTGGGTAGGATACTATGGTATTTGTATTATTTGATGTATTCGAAAAGAGTTCTGGCTCCTAACTGTTGTCAAATAATTATAAACAATTTTTATCAGCATCTAAACGAAGCAAGTGTGATCTGCTGATGGATAGGCGTTAATTCTAGGTGCTTTCTGGGTAGGATACTATGGTATTTGTATTGTTTGATGTATTCGAAAAGAGTTCTGGCTCCTAACCGTTGTCAAATAATTGTAAAAAAATTTTATCAACATCTTAACTATGCAAGTGTGATCTGCTGATGGATAGGCGTTAGTTCTAGGTACTTTCTGGGTAGGATACTATAATATTTGTATTGTTTGATGTATTCGAAAAGAGTTCTGGCTCCTAACTGTTGTCAAATAATTGTAAAAAAAATTTATCAGCATCTTAACTATGCAAGTGTGATCTGCTGATGGATAGGCGTTAGGTCTAGGTACTTTCTGGGTAGGATACTATGGTATTTGTATTGTTTGATGTATTCGAAAAGAGTTCTGGCTCCTAACTGTTGTCAAATAATTATAAACAATTTTTATCAGCATCTAAACTAAGCAAGTGTGATCTGCTGATGGATAGGCGTTAATTCTAGGTGCTTTCTGGGTAGGATACTATAGTATTTGTATTGTTTGATGTATTCGAAAAGAGTTCTGGCTCCTAACTGTTGTCAAATAATTGTAAAAAAATTTTATCAGCATCTTAACTATGCAAGTGTGATCTGCTGATGGATAGGCGTTAGTTCTAGGTACTTTCTGGGTAGGATACTATGGTATTTGTATTGTTTGATGTATTCGAAAAGAGTTCTGGCTCCTAACTGTTGTCAATTAATTGTAAAAAAATGTTATCAGCATCTCAACTATGCAAGTGTGATCTGCTGATGGATAGGCATTAGTTCTAGGTGCTTTCTGGGTAGGATACTATGATATTTGTATTGTTTGATGTATTCGAAAAGAGTTCTGGCTCCTAACTGTTGTCAAATAATTGTAAAAAATTTTTATCAGCATCTTAACTATGCAAGTGTGATCTGCTGATTGATAGGCGTTAGTTCTAGGTACTTTCTGGGTAGGATACTACGGTATTTGTATTGTTTGATGTATTCGAAAAGAGTTCTGGCTCCTAACTGTTGTCAAATAATTGTAAAAAAAATTTTATCAGCATCTTTACTACGCAAGTGTGATCTGCTGATGGATAGGCGTTAGTTCTAGGTACTTTCTGGGTAGGATACTATGGTATTTGTATTGTTTGATGTATTCGAAAAGAGTTCTGGCTCCTAACTGTTGTCAAATAATCATAAACAATTTTTATCAGCATCTAAACTAAGCAAGTGTGATCTGCTGATGGATAGGCTTTAATTCTAGGTTTTTTCTGGGTAGGATACTATGGTAGTTGTATTGTTTGATGTATTTGAAAAGAGTTCTGGCTCCTAACTGTTGTCAAATAATTATAAACAATTTTTATCAGCATCTAAACTAAGCAAGTGTGATCTGCTGATGGATAGGCGTTAGTTCTAGGTGCTTTCTGAGTAGGATACTATGGTATTTGTATTGTTTGATGTATTCGAAAAGAGTTCTGGCTCCTAACTGTTGTCAAATAATTGTAAAAAAAAATTTATCAGCATCTTTACTACGCAAGTGTGATCTGCTGATGGATAGGCGTTAGTTCTAGGTACTTTCTGGGCAGGATACTATGGTATTTGTATTGTTTGATGTATTCGAAAAGAGTTCTGGCTCCTAACTGTTGTCAAATAATCATAAACAATTTTTATCAGGATCTAAACTAAGCAAGTGTGATCTGCTGATGGATAGGCTTTAATTCTAGGTTTTTTCTGGGTAGGATACTATGGTAGTTGTATTGTTTGATGTATTTGAAAAGAGTTCTGGCTCCTAACTGTTGTCAAATAATTATAAACAATTTTTATCAGCATCTAAACTAAGCAATTGTGATCTGCTGATGGATAGGCGTTAGTTCTAGGTGCTTTCTGAGTAGGATACTATGGTATTTGTATTGTTTGATGTATTCGAAAAGAGTTCTGGCTCCTAACTGTTTTCAAATAATTGTAAAAAAAATGTATCAGCATCTTAACTATGCAAGTGTGATCTGCTGATGGATAGGCGTTAGTTCTAGGTACGTTTGGGTAGGATACAATGGTATTTGTATTGTTTGATGTATTCGAAAAGAGTTCTGGCTCCTAACTGTTGTCAAATAATTGTAAAAAAATTTTATCAGCATCTTAACTATGCAAGTGTGATCTGCTGATGGATAGGCGTTAGTTCTAGGTAGTTTCTGGGTAGGATACTATGGTATTTGTATTGTGTGATGTATTCGAAAAGAGTTCTGGCTCCTAACTGTTGTCAAATAATTGTAAAAAAAATGTTATCAGCATCTCAACTATGCAAGTGTGATCTGCTGATGGATAGGCATTAGTTCTAGGTACTTTCTGGGTAGGATACGATGGTGTTTGTATTGTTTGATGTATTCGAAAAGAGTTCTGGCTCCTAACTGTTGTCAAATAATTATAAACAATTTTTATCAGCATCTTAACTATGCAAGTGTGATCTGCTGATGGATAGGCGTTAGTTCTAGGTGCTATCTGGGTAGGATACTATGGTATTTGTATTGTTTGATGTATTCGAAAAGAGTTCTGGCTCCTAACTGTTGTCAAATAATTGTAAAAAAATTTTATCAGCATCTTAACTATGCAAGTGTGATCTGCTGATGGATAGGCGTTAGTTCTAGGTACTTTCTGGGTAGGATACTACGGTATTTGTATTGTTTGAAGTATTCGAAAAGAGTTCTGGCTTCGAACTGTAGTCAAATAATTGTAAAAAAATTTTATCAGCATCTTAACTATGCAAGTGTGATCTGCTGATGGATAGGCGTTAGTTCTAGGTACTTTCTGGGTAGGATACTATGGTATTTGTATTGTTTGATGTATTCGAAAAGAGTTCTGGCTCCTAACTATTGTCAAATAATTGTAAAAAATTTTTATCAGCATCTTAACTAGGCAAGTGTGATCTGCTGATGGATAGGCGTTAGTTCTAGGTACTTTATGGGTAGGATACTATGGTATTTGTATTGTTTGATGTATTCGAAAAGAGTTCTGGCTCCTAACTGTTGTCAAATAGTTATAAACAATTTTTATCAGCATCTAAACTAAGCAAGTGTGATCTGCTGATGGATAGGCGTTAATTCTAGGTGCTTTCTGGGTAGGATACTATGGTATTTGTATTGTTTGATGTATTCGAAAAGAGTTCTGGCTCCTAACTGTTGTCAAATAATTGTAAAAAAAATTTATCAGCGTCTTAACTATGCAAGTGTGATCTGCTGATGGATAGGCGTTAGTTCTAGGTACTTTCTGGGTAGGATACTATGGTTTCTGTATTGTTTGATGTATTCGAAAAGAGTTCTGGCTCCTAACTGTTGTTAAATAATTATAAACAATTTTTATCAGCATCTAAACTAAGCAAGTGTGATCTGCTGATGGATAGGCGTTAGTTCTAGGTGCTTTCTGAGTAGGATACTATGGTATTTGTATTGTTTGATGTATTCGAAAAGAGTTCTGGCTCCTAACTGTTGTCAAATAATTGTAAAAAAAATTTATCAGCATCTTAACTATGCAAGTGTGATCTGCTGATGGACAGGCGTTAGTTCTAGGTACTTTCTGGGTAGGATACTATGGTATTTGTATTGTTTGATGTATTCGAAAAGAGTTCTGGCTCCTAACTGTTGTCAAATAATTGTAAAAAAAATTTATCAGCATCTTAACTATGCAAGTGTGATCTGCTGATGGATAGGCGTTAGTTCTAGATGCTTTCTGTGTAGGATACTATGGTATTTGTATTGTTTGATGTATTCGAAAAGAGTTCTGGCTCCTCACTGTTGTCAAATAATTGTAAAAAAAATTTATCAGCATCTTAACTATGCAAGTGTGATCTGCTGATGGATAGGCGTTAGTTCTAGGTACTTTCTGGGTAGGATACTATGGTATTTGTATTGTTTGATGTATTCGAAAAGAGTTCTGGCTCCTAACTGTTGTCAAATAATTATAAACAATTTTTATCAGCATCTAAACTAAGCAAGTGTGATCTGCTGATGGATAGGCGTTAGTTCTAGGTGCTTTCTGAGTAGGATACTATGGTATTTGTATTGTTTGATGTATTCGAAAAGAGTTCTGGCTCCTAACTGTTGTCAAATAATTGTAAAAAAAATTTATCAGCATCTTAACTATGCAAGTGTGATCTGCTGATGGATAGGCGTTAGTTCTAGGTACTTTCTGGGTAGGATACTATGGTATTTGTATTGTTTGATCTATTCGAAAAGAGTTCTGGCTCCTAACTGTTGTCAAATAATTGTAAAAAAAATTTACCAGCATCTTAAATATGCAAGTGTGATCTGCTGATGGATAGGCGTTAGTTCTAGGTACTTTCTGGGTAGGATACTATGGTATTTGTATTGTTTGATGTATTCGAAAAGAGTTCTGGCTCCTAACTGTTGTCAAATAATTGTAAAAAAAATTTATCAGCATCTTAACTATGCAAGTGTGATCTGCTGATGGATAGGCGTTAGTTCTAGGTACTTTCTGGGTAGGATACTATGGTATTTGTATTGTTTAATGTATTCGAAAAGAGTTCTGGCTCCTAACTGTTGTCAAATAATTGTAAAAAAATTTACCAGCATCTTAACTATGCAAGTGTGATCTGCTGATGGATAGGCGTTAGTTCTAGGTACTTTCTGGGTAGGATACTATGGTATTTGTATTGTTTGATGTATTCGAAAAGAGTTCTGGCTCCTAACTGTTGTCAAATAATTATAAACAATTTTTATCAGCATCTAAACTAAGCAAGTGTGATCTGCTGATGGATAGGCGTTAGTTCTAGGTGCTTTCTGAGTAGGATATTATGGTATTTGTATTGTTTGATGTATTCGAAAAGAGTTCTGGCTCCTAACTGTTGTCAAATAATTGTAAAAAAAATTTATCAGCAGCTTAACTATGCAAGTGTGATCTGCTGATGGATAGGCGTTAGTTCTAGGTACTTTCTGGGTAGGATACTATGGTATTTGTATTGTTTGATGTATTCGAAAAGAGTTTCGGCTCCTAACTGTTGTCAAATAATTGTAAAAAATTTTTATCAGCATCTTAACTATGCAAGTGTGATCTGCTGATGGATAGGCGTTAGTTCTAGGTAGTTTCTGGGTAGGATACTATGGTATTTGTATTGTGTGATGTATTCGAATAGAGTTCTGGCTCCTAACTGTTGTCAAATAATTGTAAAAAAATGTTATCAGCATCTCAACTATGCAAGTGTGATCTGCTGATGGATAGGCATTAGTTCTAGGTACTTTCTGGGTAGGATACGATGGTATTTGTATTGTTTGATGTATTCGAAAAGAGTTCTGGCTCCTAACTGTTGTCAAATAATTATAAACAATTTTTATCAGCATCTTAGTTATGCAAGTGTGATCTGCTGATGGATAGGCGTTAGTTCTAGGTGCTTTCTGGGTAGGATACTATGGTATTTGTATTATTTGATGTATTCGAAAAGAGTTCTGGCTCCTAACTGTTGTCAAATAATTATAAACAATTTTTATCAGCATCTAAACGAAGCAAGTGTGATCTGCTGATGGATAGGCGTTAATTCTAGGTGCTTTCTGGGTAGGATACTATGGTATTTGTATTGTTTGATGTATTCGAAAAGAGTTCTGGCTCCTAACCGTTGTCAAATAATTGTAAAAAAATTTTATCAACATCTTAACTATGCAAGTGTGATCTGCTGATGGATAGGCGTTAGTTCTAGGTACTTTCTGGGTAGGATACTATAATATTTGTATTGTTTGATGTATTCGAAAAGAGTTCTGGCTCCTAACTGTTGTCAAATAATTGTAAAAAAAATTTATCAGCATCTTAACTATGCAAGTGTGATCTGCTGATGGATAGGCGTTAGTTCTAGGTACTTTCTGGGTAGGATACTATGGTATTTGTATTGTTTGATGTATTCGAAAAGAGTGCTGGCTCCTAACTGTTGTCAAATAATTGTAAAAAAAATTTACCAGCATCTTAACTATGCAAGTGTGATCTGCTGATGGATAGGCGTTAGTTCTAGATACTTTCTGGGTAGGATACTATGGTATTTGTATTGTTTGATGTATTCGAAAAGAGTTCTGGCTCCTAACTGTTGTCAAATAATTATAAACAATTTTTATCAGCATCTAAACTAAGCAAGTGTGATCTGCTGATCGATAGGCGTTAATTCTAGGTGCTTTCTGGGTAGAATACTATGGTATTTGTATTGTTTGATGTATTCGAAAAGAGTTCTGGCTCCTAACTGTTGTCAAATAATTGTAAAAAAATTTTATCAGCATCTTAACTATGCAAGTGTGATCTGCTGATGGATAGGCGTTAATTCTAGGTGCTTTCTGGGTAGGATACTATGGTATTTGTATTGTTTGATGTATTCGAAAAGAGTTCTGGCTCCTAACTGTTGTCAAATAATTGTAAAAAAATTTTATCAGCATCTTAACTATGCAAGTGTGATCTGCTGATGGATAGGCGTTAGTTCTAGGTACTTTCTGGGTAGGATACTATAATATTTGTATTGTTTGATGTATTCGAAAAGAGTTCTGGCTCGTAACTGTTGTCAAATAATTGTAAAAAAAATTTATCAGCATCTTAACTATGCAAGTGTGATCTGCTGATGGATAGGCGTTAGTTCTAGGTACTTTCTGGGTAGGATACTATGGTATTTGTATTGTTTGATGTATTCGAAAAGAGTTCTGGCTCCTAACTGTTGTCAAATAATTGTAAAAAAAATTTACCAGCATCTTAACTATGCAAGTGTGATCTGCTGATGGATAGGCGTTAGTTCTAGGTACTTTCTGGGTAGGATACTATGGTATTTGTATTGTTTGATGTATTCGAAAAGAGTTCTGGCTCCTAACTGTTGTCAAATAATTATAAACAATTTTTATCAGCATCTAAACTAAGCAAGTGTGATCTGCTGATGGATAGGCGTTAGTTCTAGGTGCTTTCTGAGTAGGATACTATGGTATTTGTATTGTTTGATGTATTCGAAAAGAGTTCTGGCTCCTAACCGTTGTTAAATAATTGTAAAAAAATTTTATCAACATCTTAACTATGCAAGTGTGATCTGCTGATGGATAGGCGTTAGTTCTAGGTACTTTCTGGGTAGGATACTATAATATTTGTATTGTTTGATGTATTCGAAAAGAGTTCTGGCTCCTAACTGTTGTCAAATAATTGTAAAAAAAATTTATCAGCATCTTAACTATGCAAGTGTGATCTGCTGATGGATAGGCGTTAGTTCTAGGTACTTTCTGGGTAGGATACTATGGTATTTGTATTGTTTGATGTATTCGAAAAGAGTGCTGGCTCCTAACTGTTGTCAAATAATTGTAAACAAAATTTACCAGCATCTTAACTAAGCAAGTGTGATCTGCTGATGGATAGGCGTTAGTTCTAGATACTTTCTGGGTAGGATACTATGGTATTTGTATTGCTTGATGTATTCGAAAAGAGTTCTGGCTCCTAACTGTTGTCAAATAATTGTAAAAAAATGTTATCAGCATCTTAACTATGCAAGTGTGATCTGCTGATGGATAGGCGTTAATTCTAGGTGCTTTCTGGGTAGGATACTATGGTATTTGTATTGTTTGATGTATTCGAAAAGAGTTCTGGCTCCTAACTGTTGTCAAATAATTGTAAAAAAATTTTATCAGCATCTTAACTATGCAAGTGTGATCTGCTGATGGATAGGCGTTAGTTCTAGGTACTTTCTGGGTAGGATACTATAATATTTGTATTGTTTGATGTATTCGAAAAGAGTTCTGGCTCCTAACTGTTGTCAAATAATTGTAAAAAAAATTTACCAGCATCTTAACTATGCAAGTGTGATCTGCTGATGGATACGCGTTAGTTCTAGGTACTTTCTGGGTAGGATACTATGGTATTTGTATTGTTTGATGTATTCGAAAAGAGTTCTGGCTCCTAACTGTTGTCAAATAATTATAAACAATTTTTATCAGCATCTAAACTAAGCAAGTGTGATCTGCTGATGGATAGGCGTTAGTTCTAGGTGCTTTCTGAGTAGGATACTATGGTATTTGTATTGTTTGATGTATTCGAAAAGAGTTCTGGCTCCTAACTGTTGTCAAATAATTGTAAAAAAATTTTATCAGCATCTTAACTATGCAAGTGTGATCTGCTGATGGATAGGCGTTAGTTCTAGGTACTTTCTGGGTAGGATACTATGGTATTTGTATTGTGTGATGTATTCGAAAAGAGTTCTGGCTCCTAACTGTTGTCAAATAATTGTAAAAAAATGTTATCAGCATCTCAACTAGGCAAGTGTGATCTGCTGATGGATAGGCATTAGTTCTAGGTACTTTCTGGGTAGGATACGATGGTATTTGTATTGTTTGATGTATTCGAAAAGAGTTCTGGCTCCTAACTCTTGTCAAATAATTATAAACAATTTTTATCAGCATCTTAACTATGCAAGTGTGATCTGCTGATGGATAGGCGTTAGTTCTAGGTGCTATCTGGGTAGGATACTATGGTATTTGTATTGTTTGATGTATTCGAAAAGAGTTCTGGCTCCTAACTGTTGTCAAATAATTGTAAAAAATTTTTATCAGCATCTTAACTATGCAAGTGTGATCTGCTGATGGATAGGCGTTAGTTCTAGGCACTTTCTGGGTAGGATACTATGGTATTTGTATTGTTTGATGTATTCGAAAAGAGTTCTGGCTCCTAACTGTTGTCAAATAATTGTAAAAAAATTTTATCAGCATCTTAACTAGGCAAGTGTGATCTGCTGATGGATAGGCGTTAGTTCTGGGTACTTTCTGGGTAGGATACTATGGTATTTGTATTGTTTGATGTATTCGAAAAGAGTTCTGGCTCCTAACTGTTGTCAAATAGTTATAAACAATTTTTATCAGCATCTAAACTAAGCAAGTGTGATCTGCTGATGGATAGGCGTTAATTCTAGGTGCTTTCTGTGTAGGATACTATGGTATTTGTATTGTTTGATGTATTCGAAAAGAGTTCTGGCTCCTAACTGTTGTCAAATAATTGTAAAAAAAATTTACCAGCATCTTAACTATGCAAGTGTGATCTGCTGATGGATAGGCGTTAGTTCTAGGTACTTTCTGGGTAGGATACTATGGTATTTGTATTGTTTGATGTATTCGAAAAGAGTTCTGGCTCCTAACTGTTGTCAAATAATTATAAACAATTTTTATCAGCATCTAAACGAAGCAAGTGTGATCTGCTGATGGATAGGCGTTAATTCTAGGTGCTTTCTGGGTAGGATACTATGGTATTTGTATTGTTTGATGTATTCGAAAAGAGTTCTGGCTCCTAACCGTTGTCAAATAATTGTAAAAAAAATTTACCAGCATCTTAACTATGCAAGTGTGATCTGCTGATGGATAGGCGTTAGTTCTAGGTACTTTCTGGGTAGGATACTATGGTATTTGTATTGTTTGATGTATTCGAAAAGAGTTTTGGCTCCTAACTGTTGTCAAATAATTGTAAAAAAATTTTATCAGCATCTTAACTACGCAAGTGTGATCTGCTGATGGATAGGCGTTAGTTCTAGGTAGTTTCTGGGTAGGATACAATGGTATTTGTATTGTGTGATGTATTCGAAAAGAGTTGTGGCTCCTAACTGTTGTCAAATAATTGTAAAACAATGTTATCAGCATCTCAACTATGCAAGTGTGATCTGCTGATGGATAGGCATTAGTTCTAGGTACTTTCTGGGTAGGATACGATGGTATTTGTATTGTTTGATGCATTCGAAAAGAGTTCTGGCTCCTAACTGTTGTCAAATAATTATAAACAATTTTATCAGCATCTTAACTATGCAAGTGTGATCTGCTGATGGATAGGCGTTAGTTCTAGGTGCTTTCTGGGTAGGATACTATGGTATTTGTATTGTTTGATGTATTCGAAAAGAGTTCTGGCTCCTAACTGTTGTCAAATAATTGTAAAAAAATTTTATCAGCATCTTAACTATGCAAGTGTGATCTGCTGATGGATAGGCGTTAGTTCTAGGTACTTTCTGGGTAGAATACTACGGTATTTGTATTGTTTGATGTATTCGAAAAGAGTTCTGGCTCCGAACTGTAGTCAAATAATTGTAAAAAAATTTTATCAGCATCTTAACTATGCAAGTGTGATCTGCTGATGGATAGGCGTTAGTTCTAGGTACTTTCTGGGTAGGATACTATGGTATTTGTATTGTTTGATGTATTCGAAAAGAGTTCTGGCTCGTAACTGTTGTCAAATAGTTATAAACAATTTTTATCAGCATCTAAACTAAGCAAGTGTGATCTGCTGATGGATAGGCGTTAATTCTAGGTGCTTTCTGGGTAGGATACTATGGTATTTGTATTGTTTGATGTATTCGAAAAGAGTTCTGGCTCCTAACTGTTGTCAAATAATTGTAAAAAAAATTTATCGGCGTCTTAACTATGCAAGTCTGATCTGCTGATGGATAGGCGTTAGTTCTAGGTACTTTCTGGGTAGGATACTATGGTATTTGTATTGTTTGATGTATTCGAAAAGAGTTCTGGCTCCTAACTGTTGTCAAATAATTGTAAAAAAATTTTATCAGCATCTTAACTATGCAAGTGTGATCTGCTGATGGATAGGCGTTAGTTCTAGGTACTTTCTGGGTAGGATACTATAATATTTGTATTGTTTGATGTATTCGAAAAGAGTTCTGGCTCGTAACTGTTGTCAAATAATTGTAAAAAAAATTTATCAGCATCTTAACTATGCAAGTGTGATCTGCTGATGGATAGGCGTTAGTTCTAGGTACTTTCTGGGTAGGATACTATGGTATTTGTATTGTTTGATGTATTCGAAAAGAGTTCTGGCTCCTAACTGTTGTCAAATAATTGTAAAAAAAATTTACCAGCATCTTAACTATGCAAGTGTGATCTGCTGATGGATAGGCGTTAGTTCTAGGTACTTTCTGGGTAGGATACTATGGTATTTGTATTGTTTAATGTATTCGAAAAGAGTTCTGGCTCCTAACTGTTGTCAAATAATTATAAACAATTTTTATCAGCATCTAAACTAAGCAAGTGTGATCTGCTGATGGATAGGCGTTAGTTCTAGGTGCTTTCTGAGTAGGATACTATGGTATTTGTATTGTTTGATGTATTCGAAAAGAGTTCTGGCTCCTAACTGTTGTCAAATAATTGTAAAAAAAATGTATCAGCATCTTAACTATGCAAGTGTGATCTGCTGATGGATAGGCGTTACTTCTAGGTACTTTCTGGGTAGGATACAATGGTATTTGTATTGTTTGATGTATTCGAAAAGAGTTCTGGCTCCTAACTGTTGTCAAATAATTGTAAAAAAATTTTATCAGCATCTTAACTATGCAAGTGTGATCTGCTGATGGATAGGCGTTAGTTCTAGGTAGTTTCTGGGTAGGATACTATGGTATTCGTATTGTGTGATGTATTCGAAAAGAGTTCTGGCTCCTAACTGTTGTCAAATAATTGTAAAAAAATGTTATCAGCATCTCAACTATGCAAGTGTGATCTGCTGATGGATAGGCATTAGTTCTAGGTACTTTCTGGGTAGGATACGATGGTATTTGTATTGTTTGATGTATTCGAAGAGAGTTCTGGCTCCTAACTGTTGTCAAATAATTGTAAAAAAATTTTATCAGCATCTTAACTAGGCAAGTTTGATCTGCTGATGGAAAGGCGTTAGTTCTAGGTACTTTCTGGGTAGGATACTATGGTATTTGTATTGTTTGATGTATTCGAAAAGAGTTCTTGCTCGTAACTGTTGGAAAATAGTTATAAACAATTTTTATCAGCATCTAAACTAAGCAAGTGTGATCTGCTGATGGATAGGCGTTAATTCTAGGTGCTTTCTGGGTAGGATACTATGGTATTTGTGTTGTTTGATGTATTCGAAAAGAGTTCTGGCTCCTAACTGTTGTCAAATAATTGTAAAAAAAATTTATCGGCGTCTTAACTATGCAAGTGTGATCTGCTGATGGATAGGCGTTAGTTCTAGGTACTTTCTGGGTAGGATACTATGGTATTTGTATTGTTTGATGTATTCGAAAAGAGTTCTGGCTCCTAACTGTTGTCAAATAATTGTAAAAAAAATTTACCAGCATCTTAACTATGCAAGTGTGATCTGCTGATGGATAGGCGTTAGTTCTAGGTACTTTCTGGGTAGGATACTATGGTATTTGTATTGTTTGATGTATTCGAAAAGAGTTCTGGCTCCTAACTGTTGTCAAATAATTATAAACAATTTTTATCAGCATCTATACTAAGCAAGTGTGATCTGCTGATGGATAGGCGTTAGTTCTAGGTGCTTTCTGAGTAGGATACTATGGTATTTGTATTGTTTGATGTATTCGAAAAGAGTTCTGGCTCCTAACTGTTGTCAAATAATTGTAAAAAAAATTTATCAGCATCTTAACTATGCAAGTGTGATCTGCTGATGGATAGGCGTTAGTTCTTGGTACTTTCTGGGTAGGATACAATGGTATTTGTATTGTTTGATGTATTCGAAAAGAGTTCTGGCTCCTAACTGTTGTCAAATAATTGTAAAAAAATTTTATCAGCATCTTAACTATGCAAGTGTGATCTGCTGATGGATAGGCGTTAGTTCTAGGTACTTTCTGGGTAGGATACTATGGTATTTGTATTGTGTGATGTATTCGAAAAGAGTTCTGTTTCCTAACTGTTGTCAAATAATTGTAAAAAAATGTTATCAGCATCTCAACTAGGCAAGTGTGATCTGCTGATGGATAGGCATTAGTTCTAGCTACTTTCTGGGTAGGATACGATGGTATTTGTATTGTTTGATGTATTCGAAAAGAGTTCTGGCTCCTAACTGTTGTCAAATAATTATAAACAATTTTTATCAGCATCTTAACTATGCAAGTGTGATCTGCTGATGGATAGGCGTTAGTTCTAGGTGCTATCTGGGTAGGATACTATGGTATTTGTATTGTTTGATGTATTCGAAAAGAGTTCTGGCTCCTAACTGTTGTCAAATAATTGTAAAAAAATTTTATCAGCATCTTAACTACGCAAGTGTGATCTGCTGATGGATAGGCGTTAGTTCTAGGCACTTTCTGGGTAGGATACTATGGTATTTGTATTGTTTGATGTATTCGAAAAGAGTTCTGGCTCCTAACTGTTGTCAAATAATTATAAAAAAATTTTATCAGCATCTTAACTAGGCAAGTGTGATCTGCTGATGGATAGGCGTTAGTTCTGGGTACTTTCTGGGTAGGATACTATGGTATTTGTATTGTTTGATGTATTCGAAAAGAGTTCTGGCTCCTAACTGTTGTCAAATAGTTATAAACAATTTTTATCAGCATCTAAACTAAGCAAGTGTGATCTGCTGATGGATAGGCGTTAATTCTAGGTGCTTTCTGGGTAGGATACTATGGTATTTGTATTGTTTGATGTATTCGAAAAGAGTTCTGGCTCCTAACTGTTGTCAAATAATTGTAAAAAAAATTTATCAGCGTCTTAACTATGCAAGTGTGATCTGCTGATGGATAGGCGTTAGTTCTAGGTACTTTCTGGGTAGGATACTATGGTATTTGTATTGTTTGATGTATTCGAAAAGAGTTCTGGCTCCTAACTGTTGTCAAATAATTGTAAAACAAATTTACCAGCATCTTAACTATGCAAGTGTGATCTGCTGATGGATAGGCGTTAGTTCTAGGTACTTTCTGGGTAGGATACTATGGTATTTGTATTGTTTGATGTATTCGAAAAGAGTTCTGGCTCCTAACTGTTGTCAAATAATTATAAACAATTTTTATCAGCATCTAAACGAAGCAAGTGTGATCTGCTGATGGATAGGCGTTAATTCTAGGTGCTTTCTGGGTAGGATACTATGGTATTTGTATTGTTTGATGTATTCGAAAAGAGTTCTGGCTCCTAACCGTTGTCAAATAATTGTAAAAAAATTTTATCAACATCTTAACTATGCAAGTGTGATCTGCTGATGGATAGGCGTTAGCTCTAGGTACTTTCTGGGTAGGATACTATAATATTTGTATTGTTTGATGTATTCGAAAAGAGTTCTGGCTCCTAACTGTTGTCAAATAATTGTAAAAAAAATTTATCAGCATCTTAACTATGCAAGTGTGATCTGCTGATGGATAGGCGTTAGTTCTAGGTACTTTCTGGGTAGGATACTATGGTATTTGTATTGTTTGATGTATTCGAAAAGAGTTCTGGCTCCTAACTGTTGTCAAATAATTGTAAAAAAAATTTACCAGCATCTTAACTATGCAAGTGTGATCTGCTGATGGATAGGCGTTAGTTCTAGATACTTTCTGGGTAGGATACTATGGTATTTGTATTGTTTGATGTATTCGAAAAGAGTTCTGGCTCCTAACTGTTGTCAAATAATTATAAACAATTTTTATCAGCATCTAAACTAAGCAAGTGTGATCTGCTGATGGATAGGCGTTAATTCTAGGTGCTTTCTGGGTAGGATACTATGGTATTTGTATTGTTTGATGTATTCGAAAAGAGTTCTGGCTCCTAACTGTTGTCAAATAATTGTAAAAAAATTTTATCAGCATCTTAACTATGCAAGTGTGATCTGCTGATGGATAGGCGTTAGTTCTAGGTACTTTCTGGGTAGGATACTATGGTATTTGTATTGTTTGATGTATTCGAAAAGAGTTCTGGCTCCTAACTGTTGTCAATTAATTGTAAAAAAATGTTATCAGCATCTCAACTATGCAAGTGTGATCTGCTGATGGATAGGCATTAGTTCTAGGTGCTTTCTGGGTAGGATACTATGATATTTGTATTGTTTGATGTATTCGAAAAGAGTTCTGGCTCCTAACTGTTGTCAAATAATTGTAAAAAATTTTTATCAGCATCTTAACTATGCAAGTGTGATCTGCTGATTGATAGGCGTTAGTTCTAGGTACTTTCTGGGTAGGATACTACGGTATTTGTATTGTTTGATGTATTCGAAAAGAGTTCTGGCTCCTAACTGTTGTCAAATAATTGTAAAAAAAATTTTATCAGCATCTTTACTACGCAAGTGTGATCTGCTGATGGATAGGCGTTAGTTCTAGGTACTTTCTGGGTAGGATACTATGGTATTTGTATTGTTTGATGTATTCGAAAAGAGTTCTGGCTCCTAACTGTTGTCAAATAATCATAAACAATTTTTATCAGCATCTAAACTAAGCAAGTGTGATCTGCTGATGGATAGGCTTTAATTCTTGGTTTTTTCTGGGTAGGATACTATGGTAGTTGTATTGTTTGATGTATTTGAAAAGAGTTCTGGCTCCTAACTGTTGTCAAATAATTATAAACAATTTTTATCAGCATCTAAACTAAGCAAGTGTGATCTGCTGATGGATAGGCGTTAGTTCTAGGTGCTTTCTGAGTAGGATACTATGGTATTTGTATTGTTTGATGTATTCGAAAAGAGTTCTGGCTCCTAACTGTTTTCAAATAATTGTAAAAAAAATGTATCAGCATCTTAACTATGCAAGTGTGATCTGCTGATGGATAGGCGTTAGTTCTAGGTACTTTTTGGGTAGGATACAATGGTATTTGTATTGTTTGATGTATTCGAAAAGAGTTCTGGCTCCTAACTGTTGTCAAATAATTGTAAAAAAATTTTATCAGCATCTTAACTATGCAAGTGTGATCTGCTGATGGATAGGCGTTAGTTCTAGGTAGTTTCTGGGTAGGATACTATGGTATTTGTATTGTGTGATGTATTCGAAAAGAGTTCTGGCTCCTAACTGTTGTCAAATAATTGTAAAAAAAATGTTATCAGCATCTCAACTATGCAAGTGTGATCTGCTGATGGATAGGCATTAGTTCTAGGTACTTTCTGGGTAGGATACGATGGTATTTGTATTGTTTGATGTATTCGAAAAGAGTTCTGGCTCCTAACTGTTGTCAAATAATTATAAACCATTTTTATCAGCATCTTAACTATGCAAGTGTGATCTGCTGATGGATAGGCGTTAGTTCTAGGTGCTATCTGGGTAGGATACTATGGTATTTGTATTGTTTGATGTATTCGAAAAGAGTTCTGGCTCCTAACTGTTGTCAAATAATTGTAAAAAATTTGTATCAGCATCTTAACTATGCAAGTGTGATCTGCTGATGGATAGGCGTTAGTTCTAGGTACTTTCTGGGCAGGATACTACGGTATTTGTATTGTTTGATGTATTCGAAAAGAGTTCTGGCTTCGAACTGTAGTCAAATAATTGTAAAAAATTTTTATCAGCATCTTAACTATGCAAGTCTGATCTGCTGATGGATAGGCGTTAGTTCTAGGTACTTTCTGGGTAGGATACTATGGTATTTGTATTGTTTGATGTATTCGAAAAGAGTTCTGGCTCCTAACTATTGTCAAATAATTGTAAAAAAATTTTATCAGCATCTTAACTAGGCAAGTGTGATCTGCTGATGGATAGGCGTTAGTTCTAGGTACTTTATGGGCAGGATACTATGGTATTTGTATTCTTTGATGTATTCGAAAAGAGTTCTGGCTCCTAACTGTTGTCAAATAGTTATAAACAATTTTTATCAGCATCTAAACTAAGCAAGTGTGATCTGCTGATGGATAGGCGTTAATTCTAGGTGCTTTCTGGGTAGGATACTATGGTATTTGTATTGTTTGATGTATTCGAAAAGAGTTCTGGCTCCTAACTGTTGTCAAATAATTGTAAAAAAAATTTATCAGCGTCTTAACTATGCAAGTGTGATCTGCTGATGGATAGGCGTTAGTTCTAGGTACTTTCTGGGTAGGATACTATGGTATTTGTATTGTTTGATGTATTCGAAAAGAGTTCTGGCTCCTAACTGTTGTCAAATAATTATAAACAATTTTTATCAGCATCTAAACTAAGCAAGTGTGATCTGCTGATGGATAGGCGTTAGTTCTAGGTGCTTTCTGAGTAGGATACTATGGTATTTGTATTGTTTGATGTATTCGAAAAGAGTTCTGGCTCCTAACTGTTGTCAAATAATTGTAAAAAAAATTTATCAGCATCTTAACTATGCAAGTGTGATCTGCTGATGGATAGGCGTTAGTTCTAGGTACTTTCTGGGTAGGATACTATGGTATTTGTATTGTTTGATGTATTCGAAAAGAGTTCTGGCTCCTAACTGTTGTCAAATAATTGTAAAAAAAATTTATCAGCATCTTAACTATGCAAGTGTGATCTGCTGATGGATAGGCGTTAGTTCTAGGTACTTTCTGGGTAGGATACTATGGTAATTGTATTGTTTAATGTATTCGAAAAGAGTTCTGGCTCCTAACTGTTGTCAAATAATTGTAAAAAAATTTACCAGCATCTTAACTATGCAAGTGTGATCTGCTGATGGATAGGCGTTAGTTCTAGGTACTTTCTGGGTAGGATACTATGGTATTTGTATTGTTTGATGTATTCGAAAAGAGTTCTGGCTCCTAACTGTTGTCAAATAATTATAAACAATTTTTATCAGCATCTAAACTAAGCAAGTGTGATCTGCTGATGGATAGGCGTTAGTTCTAGGTGCTTTCTGAGTAGGATATTATGGTATTTGTATTGTTTGATGTATTCGAAAAGAGTTCTGGCTCCTAACTGTTGTCAAATAATTGTAAAAAAAATTTATCAGCATCTTAACTATGCAAGTGTGATCTGCTGATGGATAGGCGTTAGTTCTAGGTACTTTCTGGGTAGGATACTATGGTATTTGTATTGTTTGATGTATTCGAAAAGAGTTTCGGCTCCTAACTGTTGTCAAATAATTGTAAAAAATTTTTATCAGCATCTTAACTATGCAAGTGTGATCTGCTGATGGATAGGCGTTAGTTCTAGGTAGTTTCTGGGTAGGATACTATGGTATTTATATTGTGTGATGTATTCGAATAGAGTTCTGGCTCCTAACTGTTGTCAAATAATTGTAAAAAAATGTTATCAGCATCTCAACTATGCAAGTGTGATCTGCTGATGGATAGGCATTAGTTCTAGGTACTTTCTGGGTAGGATACGATGGTATTTGTATTGTTTGATGTATTCGAAAAGAGTTCTGGCTCCTAACTGTTGTCAAATAATTATAAACAATTTTTATCAGCATCTTAGTTATGCAAGTGTGATCTGCTGATGGATAGGCGTTAGTTACAGGTGCTTTCTGGGTAGGATACTATGGTATTTGTATTGTTTGATGTATTCGAAAAGAGTTCTGGCTCCTAACCGTTGTCAAATAATTGTAAAAAATTTTTATCAGCATCTTAACTATGCAAGTGTGATCTGCTGATGGATAGGCGTTAGTTCTAGGTACTTTCTGGGTAGGATACTACGGTATTTGTATTGTTTGATGTATTCGAAAAGAGTTCTGGCTCCGAACTGTAGTCAAATAATTGTAAAAAAATTTTATCAGCATCTTAACTATGCAAGTGTGATCTGCTGATGGATAGGCGTTACTTCTAGGTACTTTCTCGGTAGGATACTATGGTATTTGTATTGTTTGATGTATTCGAAAAGAGTTCTGGCTCCTAACTGTTGTCAAATAATTGTAAAAAAATTTTATCAGCATCTTAACTATGCCAGTGTGATCTGCTGATGGATAGGCGTTAGTTCTAGGTACTTTCTGGGTAGGATACTATGGTATTTGTATTGTTTGATGTATTCGAAAAGAGTTCTGGCTCCTAACTGTTGTCAATTAATTGTAAAAAAATGTTATCAGCATCTCAACTATGCAAGTGTGATCTGCTGATGGATAGGCATTAGTTCTAGGTGCTTTCTGGGTAGGATACTATGATATTTATATTGTTTGATGTATTCGAAAAGAGTTCTGGCTCCTAACTGTTGTCAAATAATTGTAAAAAAATTTTATCAGCATCTTAACTATGCAAGTGTGATCTGCTGATGGATAGGCGTTAGTTCTAGGTACTTTCTGGGTAGGATACTACGGTCTTTGTATTGTTTGATGTATTCGAAAAGAGTTCTGGCTCCTAACTGTTGTCAAATAATTGTAAAAAAAATTTTATCAGCATCTTTACTACGCAAGTGTGATCTGCTGATGGATAGGCGTTAGTTCTAGGTGCTTTCTGGGTAGGATACTATGGTATTTGTATTGTTTGATGTATTCGAAAAGAGTTCTGGCTCCTAACTGTTGTCAAATAATTATAAACAATTTTTATCAGCATCTAAACTAAGCAAGTGTGATCTGCTGATCGATAGGCGTTAATTCTAGGTTTTTTCTGGGTAGAATACTATGGTATTTGTATTGTTTGATGTATTTGAAAAGAGTTCTGGCTCCTAACTGTTGTCAAATAATTGTAAAGAAATTTTATCAGCATCTTAACTATGCAAGTGTGATCTGCTGATGGATAGGCGTTAGTTCTAGGTACTTTTTGGGTAGGATACTATGGTATTTGTATTGTTTGATGTATTCGAAAAGAGTTCTGGCTCCTAACCGTTGTCGAATAATTGTAAAAAATTTTTATCAACATCTTAACTATGCAAGTGTGATCTGCTGATGGCTAGGCGTTAGTTCTAGGTGCTTTCTGGGTAGGATACTATGGTATTTGTATTGTTTGATGTATTCGAAAAGAGTTCTGGCTCCTAACCGTTGTCAAATAATTGTAAAAAAATTTTATCAACATCTTAACTATGCAAGTGTGATCTGCTGATGGATAGGCGTTAGTTCTAGGTACTTTCTGGGTAGGATACTATGGTATTTGTATTGTTTGATGTATTCGAAAAGAGTTCTGGCTCCTAACTGTTGTCAAATAATTGTAAAAAAATTTTATCAGCATCTTAACTATGCAAGTGTGATCTGCTGATGGATAGGCGTTAGTTCTAGGTACTTTCTGGGTAGGATACGATGTTATTTGTATTGTTCGATGTATTCGAAAAGAGTTCTGGCTCCTAACCGTTGTCAAATAATTGTAAAAAAAATGTATCAGCATCTTAACTATGCAAGTGTGATCTGCTGATGGATAGGCGTTAGTTCTAGGTACTTTCTGGGTAGGATACGATGGTATTTGTATTGTTCGATGTATTCGAAAAGAGTTCTGGCTCCTAACCATTGTCAAATAATTGTAAAGAAATTTTATGAGCATCTTAACTATGCAATTGTGATCTGCTGATGGATAGGCGTTAGTTATAGGTACTTTCCGGGTACAATGCTATTGTATTTGTTTCGAATGCTGTATTCGAAAAGAGTTCTGGCTTCTAACTGTTGTCAAATAATTGTAAACAATTTTTATCAGCATCTTAACTATGCAAGTGTGATCTGCTGATGGATAGGCATTAGTTCTAGGTACTTTCTGGGTAGGATGCTATGGTATTTGTTTTGTTTGATGTATTCGAAAAGAGTTCTGGCTCCTAACTGTTGTCAAATAATTGTAAAAAAATTTTATCTGCATCTCAACTATGCAAGTGTGATCTGCCGCAATACAATATTAATATTAATGTTAATATTAGTATAATCTTAATTTATTAATATTAATATTAATACGTTGGCTATGAGTTTTTTAATATTAATATTGTATTGCTATCGAAAAAAATTAATAATAATTCAAGGCTCATTTTGAGGTAAAATATATCCCCCTAAAAAACTTTAACAAGTAAAATCAAACGCCAAGTAATAAAAAATGCCCTCGAAAAAATTATCGGTTGTTTCACTATCTACAAGATTCTAATTAACCTCGAAATATTTGTGATTTTTTTCAAACAATAGTTTTATTTAGATCCTAATTTTTCAACTCAAACGTACAAAAGAAGTGAAATAACTTTTTATGAAAAAGCCAAGCAAATTTACCAGAAACGTACAGAAAATTACCAAACTCTAGTAATACCATTTTTCTCAATATTTTGTTTTCAAAAACCATTTTACTCTTATAATAAAAGTACGAATCACGATTATATAAAAGTACCACGTATGCATCACACAAGTACTGTATGTATGTATCACTAGAAAAGCTGGGCAACGACTTGGCATGCATGGTTAAGAAAAAAAGCTCGGGAAGATACACGATTTTCTTACAGAAACGTCCCTACCGCTTGCAAAAGTAACTTTTGCAACAATTTATCTACATAGATTATTTCAAATTGTAACATCACATCAGGCATACAGGATTATTAGAAATGAGATGTTCCACTGTACTGAGACAGATTATCGGAAATGGAGCGATAGGTGTCGAGAGTAATATCGATATTCCTTTTCCACCAGCAAGTGGTGCGGACCGTAGTTCAAACCTTCAGCCTGCCAAAACTATGTTCATTACACCAAAATTTATACGACGCAATAGATTTCATGAGATGTATGGTGGTTCTGCAATAGAGTAGAAAGTGAATACTTCCACACAACTTTTCAAGGTATGCAAATAAAGTGAGATTTCAAGAGCCGTGTGGTCTAGGGGTACATCACTGATTTTTTAAGTTATACTTTGCGTAATCAGAAACTTGGTTTGCAGTTACATAATAAATTGCGTCAATTTATGTTTTTCTTAAACTAATGGTCAGGTTGTTGAGAAAACGTCATCCTTCGCCGAGCTTTTTTTCTTAACCATGCACGCCAAGTCGTTGCCTAGCTTTTCTAGTGATACATACATACAGTACTTGTGTGATGCATACGTTGTACTTTTATATAATCGTGATTCGTACTTTTATTATAAGAGTACAATGGTTTTTGAAAACAAAATATTGAGAAAAATGGTATTACTAGAGTTTGGTAATTTTCTGTACGTTTCTGGTAAATTTGCTTGGCTTTTTCATAAAAAGTTATTTCACTTCTTTTGTATGTTTGAGTTGAAAAATTAGAATCTAAATAAAACTATTGTTTGAAAAAAATCACAAATATTTCGAGGTTAATTAGAATCTTGTAGATAGTGAAACAACCGATAATTTTTTCGAGGGCATTTTCTATTACTTGGCGTTTTTTTTTACTTGTTAAAGTTTTTTAGGGGGATTTCATATCTTTTTGAAACGGAAATACTTCATTTTTTATAGTTATAAACTTACCGTAGTTATAAACTTAACGAGTTTTTGGGCGATTATTGATAATAATAAGATTATCTTAACTTATTAATTGAATTTACAAATTGAGAAATGTTTTTGTTGTCCAGTTGAAACAGATGTACAGTCACTGACAAAACCTCAGTCAAGCACACGTCAATATCGTCGAATTTGACTTCAGTTGGTATTGAAAGTGGAAAATTAACATTTCTCAGTGTTAATTTATTATTAAATTAGCCGCTTGTAAGGCTAAACTTGTACGATATGATCTAGACTTGTAAATTTACGATTCGCCCATTTTGGACTAATTTACTGTCTGACGGTCCATCCAGTAATACCGTAAAATTAAATAATGTATTGTTTTGAATAAATTATATATAAGGGAAAATAAGTGTTATGTTTTGCGGCTCGCGATCAGCAATTTATTTGTTGAGAGGTACTGAAAGTACTGTACCTACCGATTACAATCATGGTCGAGATAAACGCATTCATAATTGTTTAAACAATTATGTTTGCATTATTTTATTGTTAGGTTTTGTGGCTCGCAATCAGTAATCTATTTGCTGAGAGGTACTGGAAGTAAGTACCGTATCTACCGATCACAATCGTGGTCGAGATAACCGCATTCATAATTGTTTAAGCAATTATGATTGCATTATTTTTATTGTTATGTTTTGCGGCTCGCAAGCAGCAATTTATTTGCCGAGAGGTACTGAAAGTACCATATCTACCGATCACAACCGTGGTCGATCGAGGTTCCGGTATAAAAAAATTAATTTGTGTAGTTTCATTTTTTTACCCTAGAACCTCGATCCGTGCCACTCTGGCGATTTTTTTGCGACATCGTCAGATATACTGGAAGACTCTGTAATTTTTTTAGCCAAAAAAAATGGCCGTTTTTGAATAAAAAAATAATTTCCCCCTTTTTTGGTAAAAAATCAGCGTTACCCGAACGTAAAAATTATTTCAAGTCGTCCGCTCGAAAGTTAATAAAAAACTACGACTTTTATGTACAGACATTTTTTTTCAGTTACTTCAAGTTTCCGACATATATTCATTTGGAAAAAAAACGGCATTTTCTAAAATGTTGAATCAAAAAATCTGAAAAAATTCACATAGAATGCCTTTTAGTAGTACATTGATATAACCAATCATGGGGCAGATCTGAGATGGTCGAAAAAAAGTGGCTGAATTGACGGAGCATCCCTCATATATGCTCGCAGGAGGTGTTTACGCTCACCCGTTACCCATGAAACAACGCTGTACATACATACGAATATCTTCCTTAATTTATTGTGTATATCGGGTGTCCTACTTCAATGGTACACCTTAGAAAAAATTGCTCACATTTACTCGGTCCAGAAAACTTTTCCAACTAAATATTTAGTTTTAATGGAGACATTCCCGAAAGGGAACCGTGATGTCTTGTAAACACGTCAAGAATTTTTTTTTTTTTAATGTTCATATATTGATTGGAAGATGGAACGAGCGCCGAAGCATGTTACTTTATCCTTTCTTCGTGCGATTATTTTTTAAGCCCACTTTTTAGAGGTTTAAAAGTGTACAGGTTCATTCAAAATAAAAGAAATATTTGCCGCAAGATCTCGTTAGTACGGCGAGAAAAAAGTCGCGCCTCGCTCTATTAGGGTTCTGTATATATGACGAATTAACTTTTTTTTTAAACTAGATATTTAATTAGGTAGTGCCTTTCTTTCTGTCTTACTTCTTGTGTAATACAAAAGTCGAACCACATTGGCTGATGATAGCTAAAGAAAGCTTTGGATATTAGTGCTGTAAAGTGTGAATATTAGTGCTAAGTGTCAATATTTGAAAATATATGAAAATATAAAAATATTCACATTTTTCGCAGAAAAAGAGGAGGCGAAGAAAAACAAATGAATGATCTACAGTCTTTTTTAAATTTGCAATCTCGTTTCTTCCGTGACGTCAATCTCTCGTACTTGGCTGGCACCGACTCCAAAAACAAGTCATCTGTAATTGTAAATATTTAAATAACAATAATTTTATATGTTTTCATTGTACATTTGTTGTATTATCTACACAAAAAATTATTATATACAGGGTTGACCATTCAACGTGACCACCCCAAATATCTCCGTTGCCTTTAGAGTGACGAAGAAAATGTCAGGAGGTAATTTGATTGATTTCGAAGGGCTGATACAGTGGCGAAAAATTCATTTTTGTCAAGGACATAGTTTTTGCGTTCTCAAGGTTATTAATGGTTTTTCAAATGGAATCATGTTTTTTTTTTATTACGACGTTGTAGCTGATATTCAGACGAATCCAACGACCTATGATATAATGACCTTGAAATGATTTTTCACCAAAATACACGTGTAAAAACAGGAAATCGTGATAGTATTGACAATAAGAATATCTGAATAATGTAATTGAATTTTTTGTGCAGAAAATTTATTGTAACAAATGTTCAAAGTGATGGCCATTAACCTCGACACATTTTTAAAGACGTCGGATGAATGATTCCCTTGACCGTCGAATAGTTTCTGGTATGATAGCGGAGTAAATGGATCCAAACTCATTCCATTTACGAGCTAGAGACCCGTGACATACGGACGGACAGACGGACAGACAGCAGAGTGACAGCAATAGGGCACCGTTTTGCCCTTTGGGCACGGAACCCTAAAAACGATGAAATGTTAATATTGCCATCGATATTATTTTTTTATTTTAACCTCCTCGTAATCGTAATCTCTTATCTACAAGGTTTTTCGTCCAACTTTATTTTCACGATTTACTCGAAGTGTGCAATTGAAACGCGACACCCTGAATATATAAATGTGTACACAAACATCTACGTAAAGCCTTCAGTTTAATAACTCATTACCCACACTCCGTGAACACTATATGTATATAGTAATATGGTAGGCTCCAAACCAACTGTCGTGGCGCTAATGTACCGGATTCCAATTGTCGAGCGCATGCGCAATTCAAACTATTAATTAGAGAATCGCGCAAAGAGGTTTCTCGCATCCAGAATGCACTCTCATCACGCGGGATATCGATGCTCTTAGCAGCGAGTACGTATTTTAAACGAGAAATTACGATCAAGCGCATTGCACATGACTGACACGGTGTTCATCGAGAAGACTGGCGTCGAATTGAGTTTCCGGTGTGTCAGTCAAGAGAATCTTTCGCCAAGCAGCGTCGCGCTGCATTTGATCCCTGTATTCGGTAGCGGTTAAAAATTCGATCAGATCCCGATCGGGATATAATACGGATTCCCTAGAAGGGGTATCCTCATCGGAATCCAGATTGCGCCCACTACGTAGCACAAGGTGGAGACGTGGTAGCAAGAATTTGAAATACTCATTCCAAATACGTATTAAATGCATTCTTCTTCGAAAATTAAATACATATTTTCTTAGTTCGAACGATTTTCATTGAATTTAAATATAATTATTTAGAATAAATAACCAATATCACTTTTCTCCAGGAAATATGTCTTTCAAGGTCTATTTATTGTTTTTTTTCGAATTTTTAAATTAAATGTAAAAAATTTTGTTCGCAATGCGAAAGTTATACCGTAGCACCAATTTTTACCTAATCTTTTTCATATCCTTGAATAAATGATTTCAGATAACGTCCACCCTCTCCAGCTGATACGAATCGGTATCCGACTGGATAGTCGGATTAGGATCCTGGCTGGAATCTGATTTGCTTGCCATAGTCATAGAAAACGATGGACAATATTTCCAAGATTAAGTTTGTTGTTCTCTATTTTTTTATATCAAATAAATTTGCTGAAAAATCTGTAAAAATTAAGTCATACGCCTAATATTTAGTTGATTGAAATCGCTTTTTTGGTAAGCATTTTGCGTTTGAAATTTACTGGTTTTTCGTTACGAAATTACGCATAGGCCCAATAACATTATATTAACTCCCGAAGTTTTCATTGCAGTGAATAGTAACGTCCACACAAGTAAATCGAGTTTTTCCAGAGAAAATATCATTTGGTTTTGTTCGCCGTGAATCGAATTTTCATGAATCGAATTTTCCCACGAAAACAAAATCTGTTGCGGTTCGTTCGAATCGCGAATCAAGTTTTCACACGAAAAATCTGCTTTTCACGCTACAGACACTATTCGGCATACCTAATTTTTCTGCTCCACCCCCCCCTCCCCCCCACCCAGTCTATTTGTCGCCGAACTTCGAGGACGTAAAGCACCTCGAGGAAGGAAAAGAGAGCGGTGAAAAAAAAGAAGCGTGAGAATCAGCAAAATAAGGGAAATAGCGACGTCGCAAGGGAATATAGGAACCAGTAGTAAAAGGCGAAGAAAAGAAGAGCTGGAGAACGACGATACACGTACTCACATGGAGAATGTCGTGAGAAGTGAAACACACCGGGCGGATGTGCGTCCAAAGGCTCGAGACGCCGAGGCATGAATTTTCCCATGAAAAATCCCAAGTTTCACGAGTGGAAATGACGATAAAGAGCCGGATATAAGAAGGCAATGCTACACGCTGGATGAGGCAAACGCCGTCACGTGAAAACGGACAACTCACACGAGAACGAGAAGATTTCGTTCGCGTCTTTCGCGCCCAGCTGAAAGCTATCCGGCTAACGTCGTAGGTATTTCATGTGGAAAACGATACTCAGATGGAACGGAGTTTTTAAAATATTTTTCTGGCAATAACGGCGCGATATTGTATATGCGCGCGGAACGCGCGCTAGTTCTCGGATAACCCGTGTGGAAAATCAAAGCTCGCTTTATATACCGAGTTAAAATGTATAGCCTCCTTTGAACACTCGCAGAAACCATTTCTTTTGTAATGCACAAGCTGCCAGCCTCCGTTGAACCTACCAAACCCCATTTGTCGAGTTCGGTGCCATGAAGAGGCCTCCATTTGATCCAGTGTAGACTCGGTTAGTCCGCCCAAACCATCTTTCGATCCCTGCTGATTCAGTGAAACGTGCAGAACACAGGCCTCCTTAACCTGCTTTCGATCTGAAGTTCATTGCCTCGAGCCCACCTAACTTGATTTGAGCCGAAATTCGATATCTCCTCCATCAACACTCCATTGTGGCCTGATCGGTAACCCGTTCGATGACGAAATAAATACATTTTCACTGAATGGAGGCTCTGGAGGCTCTACAGTGCGCCTACAGTAGGCTGAATGGAAGGTCCAAAGGGCCTACAGTGCGCCTACAGTAGGCCGAAAGAGGGGCCAGTAGGTTCTGCGGAAGCGCTCGAAGTAGGCCCATCTGGGGTTTCGCAGGTTCAGTTGCGCTCTGCATTGGCCTCCTTTGCGTGACAATGTCCAGTTTCTGCCATTCGGGAGGTTCATCGGAGGCCCTATTGGTATTCCAAACATTGTAACCTCGTTTAGGTACCCGATAATCCGCTATCGCCAATCTATGCTCGCGGAAGGAGGCCTTTATTTTGTTGGTGGAACGCAGCTCCAAAATTTTCTCGAGGGTACGCAAACATCCGCAGCTGACGAAGCGCGGGTAGGCTTAAGGGGGGAAGTACATGTAGCAACATGCAAAAATCGAATACATTGGTTATGGTAGTAGGCTTGTCACAGTTACGTTGAAAAGTTTATTCTCCGCTTAATCGAAGACTTATAAAGTAATGGTGAAAACGCCTAATATAATGTTTACCTAATCCTCACTTTTGTATCAGACTATCCATTCCGGCTACTGATACGTAGATACTCTGCGTATACGGATATGCATACAGTACTGTAATCTAGTTCTAGTCTACTCCAGTCGCTTCATGGCGTCGCTAGACATTGCTTAATTTAAATCGCTATATCTCTGAAACTAGACGGTCAAAATTCATGATTTTTTTTTACCCACTTCGTCATATATTCCTCTGTAATTGCGATTTTTTATTTTTTAATCTTCAGAAAAGTTTCCAAATTATTGCGTGAAATGTAAAATTTTTCACTGCGCGTGTAAAACCATGAAATCTTTGATTGCCAATATTTCGAAAACGGAACGGTGAATCCTTTAGAAATTTTGCAGCTAATCATTTACTAGAGTCCCGAATGAGTCATCAAAATGAAAAAAAAAATCTATAGAAAAACGCCTTGGCGAGACTACTACCTTAACCCACCGATTTCTTAATGACGCAACTTTTTGTATGGTAAAATTTATATATATAAAATTATTCCGTGACTGACTGACTAGCAGACAACGCACAGCCGAAACTACTGAAGATGGAAACATGAAATTTGGCACATATGTTCCGTAGAGAGTGTAGAGGTGCAGTGAGAAAGGATTTTTTTAAATTCATTGCTTAAGGGGGTGAAATGAGGTGTAAAATTTTGTATGGGAAAACATATTTTTTTGGTGGGATTGACTTAAAAAATTGCATAAATTCTCTACAATACAAATAATAAAACAGGTATTTCAGCTTTTCCCAAAATTTAACCCTTAAGGGGCTGCAAGGGCGTAAAAAACTTTGTGTAGGAAACAATATTTGTTTGGTCGATGCTACTTGAAATTTGGCCTAAATACTCTACAATGCAAATAATGCAACACATATTTCAGCATTTTCCAAAATTCAACGAGGTTGAATTTGAATTTGAATCCTCGTTTCTTTTCTTCCTAAAATATAAAACTGTTCCTTGTCTGACTGACTGACGGACAGACAACGCACAGTCTATTTTTGCTGTGCGTTAGATTTGAGGGAAATCTTACGTATCTTGCTCACGCGTAAGTTCGCCCACGGGCCTGGTGATATTGGTTCCGTCCAATAAAAAAAAAGATACATCTTGTTTATAAGGAAATGCTCTAAAAAGCAATCAAATATTTACACTCTCACGGCGTCATAAATTCCACACGGAGAAAGTCACGGGTAATAACTATAACTTCATATATATATATTCGAAAAATAAATTCATTAAAAAAGAGTCCCGCGTTAATTTAAGTTGGCAAAATCAGAAAAGTCATAGATAAACAGACCAACTTAACCGTCTCCGTTTCAAATCAAACAAAGTTTATATCCGTAATCTACGCGAACGAAGTCCCGGGTAAAAGCTAGTATGAATATAAAGAAAAATTAATAATTTAACTAAGTAAAACTGCCTCAATGGACAGGGTCATAGATTCATCACCCAGTAGTACCGTATTCGAAACCATTTCACACGTAAGCATTTTTCTGATAAAATTTCAAATGAATAAAATAATATATTCACAGCGCAAATATCATAACCATAAACGACAGATGATGAAGAAAATCGTAAAATTTTGCCGTGATATAAATAATGTGGAAAAAAATGTTTGTATCCAGAGTCTAGGGTATAACATAATAAAAAACAATATCTCACTTATTCATCAGTCTTTCTGAAAAATAACGAATACAATAATAATTAATAATAATCTTCTCCATTGATACCTATGTTTGTATATAAATATATATTTAATACCCTTGGTAAAAGAAAATGAACCGCTGGATTCTTATTCGTCCTCGAGGTAAAAATTCACAGTTATACGAGTTTGATCACAGAGCTTCGCGAATAAAAGCGTTAATTCGATTAAGCTTATTAATTATTCTCGGTCCTGCCGTAATACCCCGGGCTTATAAAAGGACTT
>OZ010715.1:30141291-30163291 GCA_963932345.1 Ophion ventricosus | reverse complement strand
CGTACACTACATACATGTGGAAATACGGTAGAGAACGTTATTTAGGTCGGAGTGGCCGATAAAGGGGCTAAAATGAGTGATACAACAGAAGCGCTATCTACGCGCTCAGCGCGCTACCACCGTGTCGAGTGTCTAAAGCAAAACCAAAAATCCCAAGAAAGTGAAGCTTTTGAAGAAACTGAAGGAATAATGTATGGACCAGACATCGCCGATTGAGGGGAAGAGGCTTTTTTTTAAAGTTTTGTGTACATTTTTACAAGAGAAACTTTAAACGCGTTTTTCGACTTTGTCGACATGATTTTGGAAAAACTATTGCACCGATTAGGCTCAAATTTACAGGGATTATTCCATGCATGTATCTCTTCGACCTCTACTAACCGTATAAATATTCATTAATATTTAATCCTATTTTTAAACAATTTAAGTTGTAAAAAAACAGTCGAAAAAGTCAAAAGTGCGCAATTTTGTTTTCTTTTTATCGGGAGTGAAAGTTTTTAGTAGGGGTCATAACTACAACTCCACTTTATAATAAAATACTCGACTTTTTGTTTTCAGATGCTCCGAAGTTAAGATTTCGTGTCGACAAGGTGAAAGCAGGGGTAACTTCAGGCAGCCAGATCGCCAAGATAAATAAAAAAAAAAATGTTTTAATTTTTTTCTTTTACTTTCAAACTTCTATTTTTATGTATAAAAAGATAAAAATATGCAGATAAATTTTATTATAAAAAAAAATTCTCGTAAATATGTGCTATAGATGAAGACTGATGCCTTAAGAGGAAGTAGAGGTGCACGAAGAAAGGATTTTTCGAAAGTCAATTCTTAAGGGGGGTGAAATGGGGTGTAAAAGTTTGTATAAAAAATTGTATTCCTTGCAGGTATAAACGTGAAACTTATTATAAATATTCTTCAAGACAAATTTTAAAAAACGCATATTTAAGAATTTTTTCAAACACCCACCAATTAGGAGTGCGACGGGGCGTTGAAGTTTTTATAAGAAAATCGAATTCCCTGCTTAATCTAAACTTGCAACAAGGATTTTGTGAAAATTCAAAAAATTGACCGATTCACGAGGATTTTTGTGAAGGGTCAGATCGCCGACTGCGCTGCGGCGAATCGCTGCGATTTATCCTTTTGTTACAATCTTTGGTACCAGATTCAGCAAAAAAAAAACAGACTTTACAAAATGGCGGCATGCTAAGCTTCGATTATCAATTTTTTTCTATATTTTTTTACCATTCTACAAGTTATATAAGAAAAAAAAAATATATTTCGACTTAATTCTGTTACCAACGTTAAAAAATAGTCTACTGACCATTTTTGTAGTAGACTTATAGTGTCTAATATTGATAGTGCCTAATAGTGACTAATAGACTAATAGTGTTCGCCAAATTTGAGTTTAAACGGCCAATTGGTTAGCGGAATATCGTACTTGCCGATTTGGAAAACATAGTTTTGAGAAAAAAAAACGCATTTAAGTTTTGCTGCGTCTCAACCGCGCTGCCCGAGCATACTCTTTATCATTTCTATAAGTCGGTTTCGATTTTTTGAAATTTCTTGACAATAATATTGCCTCAAAGCACGTGTACAAAGTGCACATCCTTAATTTTCAATTTTCGATCGAATACAAAGCGGCATAGATAACATTTTGTAGTTTGTAAAAGTAAACTTTACTGCTACGCTGCCGTATAGCTGTTGTCGTGTATTTTTTCGCAAGAATGTGGACAAGGAATTACTTCGACGAGACTTTTTGTACGCTACAAACCTCAGGGAGTACGTTGGTCAAGTAGTATCGTTAAATATATATATATATATATATATATATATATATATATATATATATATATATATATTACAATACAAGTACCCGTACAAGATTTTCGTATTACGCACGATCTCGTTACGCCACTGGAGATAGCAACAATTTTACGAGCTTGTCGTGCAGCAGTAAACCTATACTGGCGAAATAACGGTGAAAGAGTTCTTCGTGGCACGAGCTGTTCCGTACGTGCTCTTTTTTTCCATACGCAAAGTGACTCTCCTCGTCCATCATGTTCCCATAAATCTTTCGAGGAAGTTGTGTTTGTCTCATGCAGATGGTCACACGTGAGGATATACAATAAAGTTACAGTTGTATAAGAATCTGTATGTACATATATATATATATATATAAAATATATAAATATATATATAAATATATATATATATATATAAATATATACAGGGTGAGGCACATAAAGTGTTACAGAGCAATAGCACTCAAACTATTGATCATATTCAAAAGTTTCTCTAAAGTTTGTACCGATACATGCAATAGTTTTCAAAAAAAAAAAAAAATTATTAAAAATAGCTTACTTTTTGAGACATCGTAAATATGAAACCGGAATTTTTGTATAGAAAATACACGTTTATTGTATGAAAATGATGAAAAATATTTTATTCGAAGTATTGTCCATTGTTAGCTATACATTTTTCCCACCTGTCTGGCAATATGTGGATGCCACGCCGCAAAAACTGTTGCTCTTTTGAGGCAAACCAGTCATCGAGCCATTTTCGTACGTTTTCGTAAGAAGTGAAACGCTGCTCAGCAAGTGCGTGTCCCATCGATGCAAATAAGTAGTAATCGGACGGAGCCAAGTTTGGTGAGTAAGCCACATGCGAAAGTATTTTCCAACTAAACGCCTCAATCGTTTCCTTGACCACTTTTGCTGCGTGTGATGGTGCATTATCATGAAGCAAAATCGCTTTGTGTTGCCTTTTTTGATATTCTGGTCGTTTTTCACGCAAAGCTTGATTCAAATCGATCATTTGTTGTCGGTAGCGTTCAGTATTAACAGTTTCGCCAGGTCTTAGCATCCAACAATGCTTGCAATTCGCTGTCTTCAAACTTTTTCGGTAGCCTACCACGTTCTTCGTTTCTCACGTCAAAATCGCCACTTTTGAATTTTTTAACCACTCAAAGCACTGTCATTTACCAAGAGCGTGCTCACCGTAAGCTTCGACAAGCATTTGATGCGATTCTGCAGCAGTTTTCTTCAAATGGTAACAGAAAATTGATGCTGTCCGCAAATCGTAATTTCCAGGCACAAAATTCGACATATTCAACGATATAACAAACTATGTTGGGGTATGAAACTTGTATTGTTGTGAGTTAAAAATCTTTGTCAGATGTCAACAAAGTAAATGGCGCCAATGACGCGACTTGACCATAACTACATTGACAGCTAGGATCATCTATGGGCAAATCCTGTCTTCGTATTTACAGACCTGGTAAAACTATGCGATAAAAAATCGTTTTTTTTTGTGCAATTTCGAGCTTCTGCAGGTCGCTTAATTTCAGGTTAAAAAAAACCAATAGTACAGACTGACACACCATAATTGTATATTATAAAACTAGTACGATAATCAACCCTATTAATCAACCGGATCTCACGTGTAACGTTCTCTAGTAAAACGCGTGCCCGGAAGCCGGCAATTCCACAATGCGTGTAGTACGTGCACGAGCTACGCAACTAAACACACGTTACGAGGGCTTGTATACCTTATCGAAACTATGTTTACGAGGCATTATCGAGATTAACCTCTCCCTGGATCGGTATGGAGAACGCTCGAGGAGGTAACCAACCTTAGATCCGTAGGATCTCACTTAACAACCCAGGGGATTGTTCAGGATCGTCTGTGTAAATGGGTGTCTCCAATGTACAAGCCTGCTGCAAAGCTATACGTGTTCATGCTACCCACCTGTCGCCATACGTCTGCGTCCACTATACTCGATGGAATTATACGTCGGAGCAACGTGTACAAAGTGTTAACGTCGTTGATAGTTACTTACTCCTCTCATCGTGCCCCTGTTCACCCGCAAGTCACTAGGGACATTCGTTTCCTCATTTTTAGGATTCCGTGCCCAAAGGACAAAACGGAGCCCAATTGCTGTCGCTCTGCTGTCTGTCCGTCAGTCCGTCCGTATGTCACGGGTCTCTAATTCGTAAACGGAATGGGTTACAGACCTGAAATATAGATATTTCGTGTAGAATGTTGACCCAAAACCGAATATTGAATTAGAAATTGAATTAAATTATTTTTCATGAGGTGTCCCATGCATGAAAAAGGAGCCGAAGAAAAAAAAATTGTCTTACTGGCATGTAAGGTGTCATTGTTTAAAGCTCATTAAGTAGAGTACAAATATATTTTTTATTCTTTTTATCTTCAATAATAAAGAAATGGCGAGCCGTCAAATTTGTTAGTTTTAGACCATTTTTGTTTCGGGGTCTATCTAAAAAACTAAACTAGTTAGGAATTTGGAATTTCTGTATATTATGTACCATAAACTGTATTTAAAGAACTAATACTGAAAACACCGATACATAATATAGTATATATAATAATTTATTGTATACATAATACAATAAATGTATTGGGAGGAAATAATAAGTCTCCGCCGTTTTTTTATTAAAAATTGGGCATTTATTGTGAAAGAACGGTACTTTATGTTTTATTCAAAGTATTGTACATCGCTAGCCACTACTTTTTGCCATCTTTCTGGCAGCATATGGATACCGCGTCGGAAGAACGCTTCATCTTTTGAGGCTATCCACAAATCGACCCAATTTTTGGTATCTTCATATGATGTGAAGTGCTGCTCAGACAGGCCGTGCGTCATCGATCGAAATAAATGATAGTCAGAGGGAGCAATATCTGGTGAATACAGCGGGTGGGGTAAAATTTCCCAATTGAGTGTTTCCAAGTAGGTTTTGACCGGCGCCGCAACATGTGGACGAGCATTATCATGTAGGAGAATAATTTTGTCGTGTCTGGAGTAGTAGTGGGCGCGTTTTTCCTTGCGTGCTCGGCTCATTCTGATCGAATTGTTTGCTAGAGAGCCCCAGTAATGGTTTCGTTTGGTTTGAGCAACTCATGATACACGACACCAAGCTGAACCCACCAAATACACAACATGAGTTTTTTTCCATGAATATTCGGCTTGGCTGTCGATGTTGAAGCATGGCCAGGTGGTCCCCATGATTTCTTCTTCTTTGGGTTATTGTAGTGGATCCATTTTTCATCACCAGTAACTATACGATGCAAAAAAACCATTTCACTTATGCCTGGCAAGCAGCATTTCACATGTGCAAAATCGGCGTTCAACGTTTCTCGGCTTCATTTCATATGGAAACCAATTCCCTTGCTTTTTCATCATTCCCAACGATTTTAAACGATGTGAAATTGCTTGTTGAGTCACTCCTAATGTAAGTGCAAGTTCTTTTTGCGTTTGGCACGAATCTCCCTCCAATAATGCTTCCAACTCGGCGTCTTCGTACACTTTCGGCCTTCCGCTACTTTCTTTGTCTTCGACATCAAACTCACCGTTCTTAAACTTTTGAAACCACTCACGACAACTTCTCTCACTTAAAGCAGTCTCACCATATGCTTTTACGAGCATTCGATGCGCCTCAGCTGCAGATTTCTTCAAATTAAAGAAGTAAATCAAAAGTACCCGCAAATGACGCTTATTCGGCTCAAAACTCGACAAAAGCGCTCATATTTCAAGGTTATGGTCTTGCCAGATGTCCAACCTTACGATTCATAGTTTCATATATTTTCCAATATTCAGCTTATAGCAGGAGTATACAAAGCTTTCTTTAGCTATCATCACCCCATATGGTTTGAATTTAGCACTACCTGAAAATTAAGACAGGCAAAAAGTATTACCTAATTAAATATCTAGTTAAAAAAAATTAATTGGCTATATGTACGGTACCCTAATAGAGCGCACTTGGCCGGTTGATTTGCAATTAAGGATCTAGAAGATTGTTGCACTCCACGACGAATAGGGATTTCTCCATACCGTTCGTATAAGATTTATTATTATTATTTCACACCAGTCACAATTACAGCGCGCCCAGTCGATATATATTTATAATAAATATTGTCAATCTACCTAAATATTGATACTTTCGAATAAAACAAACTTGGATGAAATCGAGCAAATACTTCTTGAGATAATAATTTCCAAAATTCGCCTATTTTTTCCGCCGTCTATTCGCATGTGGACCCTTGACAAAAAAATTGAGGTACTAGTTTTGCCCTCGATAGTTCTTTTCCGCGGATGAAGTCGAGGAAATATCTAGTATTAATATATATTCACAACAATGGAAATGAAAAAAAAAAACAATTCCCATGAAAATTACAAAGCCCACCCTTCGATAAGGGCGATGGCCAACTCTCACAGGCTTTTCTTCCTTGTCTTCTTTCTCTTTCTTTGTTCTGCCCGAGCTCTTCGCTCGTTTGTCTCGATCATCGAATTTCAATTGAGCACACGTACCCGATAGTTTTGCGGCAGTGAGACAGTTGGGAAACCGCCCCAAGTGAAATATTGCGCGAAAAGGACTGCAGGATATATTCTCAGTTCGATGCGGAACGAGGTGTGAAGAACACCTTTCGAAAAAAAGTACTCCTCGTCTGTGCACTACCGGATCGAGAGAGGTGCTTAAAGCGTTAACGGATTAACATGGACGAGAAAAGTAGAGAGCAAGAGAGAAAGAGAGAGAGAGAGAGAGAGAGAGAGAGAGAGAGAGAGAGAGAGAGAGAGAGAGAGAGAGAGAGTGGGTCGATGCGAAGTGAAAGAAAAGTGAAGCGAAAAAGTGTAAATGTACGTATACAATATAAAGGGTGTCTCAAAAAGACCTGACATTTTAAATTGTGCGTCATTTTTTTTGTGGCGAACGTAGAGTACAAATCTTTGACAACGCATCATAAAGTCTTGAGGTTTAGTCATGGAGAATTACACAATCGAGCAACGCATAGAAATTTTGAAAAATCACTGCGAAACAATGCAGTTACTGCAGACGAAGTTTCATCGTCTTGTTATCTCGCGCCGCGGCGATGTGAATTGGCCACCAAGATCGTGCGATTTTACGCCATTGGACTTCTTTCTTTAGGGGTTTTGTGAAAGGAAAAGTGTATGCCAATGATCCACATACCATTTCGGAGCTCAAGGAAGCAATTGGGCGCACCATTAATGAAATTAGTCCGCAATTATGCCAAAGGGTTATTGAAAATTTCGTCATACGAGTGAACGTTTGCAAACAGGGACGAGCGGTGGCCATTTATCGGATATTGTGTTTCACACATAACCCCCATGTTATTACCTTATATTTAAAAAAAAATCGTACTTGTCACATAAATACTACGTTTTACCAATAAATTTAAATGTCAGGTCATTTTGAGAAACCGTGTGTGTGTATATATATATATATATATATATATATATATATATATATATATATTCGGACATATTTTCGGACAACCGAAAATTCCATAGTAGTTTAGAATGTGTGAAAGAGGATTGATGCCTCCGGTTAAACGAGTGGACCGTTGAAACGCATCGTGTACTACTACAGATTCAACGTAGCATCCCCTCGAGTCCAGAACTGCTCTATTGGTACTTTTTTTCGGTCATGTTCCCTGCAACTCGGTAACACGTGCAAAGCAGCGCATCATCCTTTCTCTCTCTCTCTCTCTCTCTCTACCTTGCTCTCTTTTTCTGCTCCTAAAAGGGTACCCTCAACAAACTCGCTTATTTCTACGCTCGTCGACCGGCAACTAACTAATCCATTTATCTTCACTTGTGGTTGCCTCGACTCTATATATACATCTATATATATATTTATATATAACACATGAGTCATTAAGTCCCGGGACTAACCAGTAAAAACACTTTTTTTTTGCAAAATTCGACTTTATTCATCAACATAGTCACCTTCCATAGCGATACAATCATTTCAACGTTTTTCTAAACTTTCGATGCCTTTCTTATAGAACGATTTGTCTTTTGCCTCAAAATAGGCTCTCCTCTCCACTCGGCTGACGCTCTTTTCGACTCCGGCGTATAGTGATGAATCCATGTTTCATCCATTGTTATGTACCGATGCAAAAAATCCTTTTTATCACGCGTAAAGAGCTTCAAACAGCGCTCCGAATCATCAATTCGTTGTTGTTTTTGTTCCACTGTGAGCAAACGCGGCACCCACTTGGACAAAAGTTTTTTCATACCCCAATTTTCATGCACAATTTTGAACACGGTGCCTTTTGATATCTTTAGGATGTCAGCTATCTCTTGCAACTTCACTTTACGATCGGACATAACAATTTTCAGAATTTTTTGGATGTTTTCGGGCGTAGCCATCTCAATTGGACGACCTGAGCGCTCCGCGTCTTCGGTGGTTGTTCGACCGCGTTTAAAATCCGCATCCCATCGGCAAATGGTTGTTTTCGCTGGGCACTTTTCCCGGTAACACTTTTCAAGCCATTGCTGAGCTTGAACGGTATTTTTTCCCATTAAAAAACAGTGTTTGATTAGCACACGAAACTCGTTTTTATCCATCGTTTAAGCAAAAACAAATGTAGCGTCACTTACCCTTCAATATCTCGACAACGACTGAACCGAATGTCATGAAATTTTTACACGTATCTTTTGAAGGTTGGTACTACCGAAAAACAAAAGCGGCATGGCATTGGCGGCGCCATCTGTGTGTCAGTCCCGGGACTCAATGACCCATGTGTTATTTATATATATATATATATTATGTATAGAACCAATATGTATATGCTATACACACCCATATATATAAATATATATATATATATATATGTATGTATGTATGTGTGTGTATAGCATATACATATTGGTTCTATACATAATTCTGTAGCCAAAAACGAGTAAATTTAAAACGCAAAATATTGACCAAAAAAAGCGATTTCAATCAACTAAATATTCAATAAATGATTGCGATTGATGTCATAATATGCTGTTTTTTTTAAATTAATTTTTCAATAGTTCACTGTACAATATTCCCCATTGTATAGAGAAAAGCACTCCATTATCTACAAGTGTACAATTGATCAGGTTAATTTTCTTTAAATTTTGCTTGATCCACTGTGTAATTAGGCATGTTTCACTGTGTACACCCCCAAGTACACAGCGGATCAATTCCATTTTTTTAAATCGTTATTATCTCAGTATCTATTGGGTTAGGCCGTTCAGTGTCTTTTAACAAAATGAAGCCATTGAACATACGTCACGTTTAGTCAAGGTTTCATTCAAATCGTGTGAACGGTTACGCAGCTATAGACTTCTGAAAAAAAAATGAGCCACTGATCCAACTCTAACCCTACTTTCTCCCATAGCCGTATCGCATTCCTTCTTGTTTTTATTTTGAAGATATAATGGCAAGCCTGGGGTACAATGAGAATCGTATGTTGTAGAACTTCTCTGACACTTGCACTGCAAATCATATCTTTTTTTGGTAATGACTTTTCCACTTCGTATCTTATCGTGAATGTATCAGGTGAACCTTCTGCCTCCTCGTGTTGAGAAAATCCCCGAAGGAAATGGAACATGACCCTGCCTCGAGGATTTTTCTTACGATATGCACAAACGAAACTAATGGCTATCTCTTTTTTTTTCTTCTCTCTTTTCTTTACCATTCTCGACGGGAGATGACATCTCATCAGAAATGTTCATTCGCTCTTTGATACGCCATGTTCGTTCATCCGTTGCGCCAGGGGCTGTGGAGCGAGGCCCTGTGGTCTGCCAACGACGATGTGTATCGCGTTGGATTCTCTCATAGGCTTTATCCAAAGTTGAGGCAAAAAAAAATTTGCTTGCTTCGGGTATGCCACCCTTGCTTTCTCGTAATACAGCCGGAAGCTCTCGCACGGATCGTTAGATTAAAGATCAACACGTGCATAACGGTTGAGATGAAGCCCGGCCAAAGAGTTAGCGCACAGAATCATGACGGATGTCGTTGAAACGATAAACTGTGGAAAGTCATTTTAATATGACCTCAATCGTTTTTGCAACAAAAAAAAACGAGTCAACATCAAAAGACAAGAATTTTTATAATCTCCAACAACTACTGTGGATTACAATTAAAATTATATTCTGATTCATTCCACGTTAAGGGATCATCAGAGTGTAACGGATCGAAAAAAAAGCTGACTTTCGCGTTTTTTTTTTTCGTTGGTTCAAATACGCTAATCACTCTGATTTTTTTAATGTCAATTCAAAGCTCTCATGACGAACAGGAAATACATTTTTAAACATTTATTTGTAATTTTTTTACTTTTTTTTAAGAGTTGAAAATGTTTTCGAAAAAAAAGAGTCCTCACGGTGTACACGGTTGTGGCCGTAAATATTATCTGAAACAAAATGTGTAAAAGGATTATTAATCAGTATGAAAGTCGCTATCTTGCTATGGAGGTTTTTTTGTAGTCAAAATTGACAAAATGACGGCGATTTGAAAAAAAGTATCGAATTTAGCATATTTTTTCCACAGGTTATCATTTAAAAAAAGCTTTCATAGCAAGATGAAGAATGGCGTGAAGAATGTTGTATCAAAATTTGCGACGGATACTTGAAAACTCTTCCTTTGAGAGTGTACACCGTTTTAAAAAATGACATTTCAAGAAAAATGCGTTTAAAGTTTCAAGTGCGGAATTTTCATAAATTGTCTACTTACGATCAATCGGCGATGCCAGGTCCATGGTTATAACCGTCGATACAATCGGATAATGCAAAAAAAAAAACAATTTTTTTAAAATTTTTACACTGCCTTCACGCAATAATGATTTTTACCTTAATAATGATTTTTACCTTTACAACAAAAAATCACAATTTTATTATTCCCAAATAACTTTTCGATATTTTTCATTTATTCTCTCGTGTTCGATGATAAATCGTCAAGATCGGGATAATATTTTTTCAATGCTCTGTACTGGATGGAAATAGGCTCCCGATGTCACAACATTTCTCGAACGTCTTCAGAGAAAATTGCCTTTCCCACTTTTATAAATCGTTTCGCTGATTCCATCGCTGAACGTCTGCGACACATTGAGACCCTGCGGCAACGCGGGGCAAGCTTGAATGACGGATCGTTCGGCTTGGAGAATGCAAAATTGTGAACACGTGACACCACAGAGCGCAATCCCAATGGGATCTCATGAAAAGCCATCTTTTTTTTTTCAATGTTTCTCGAACACATGATTGACGGCCGCTTGGTTGGGTTTCAATGATATTTTCAGGTAGCTGAGGCTCTGACGAATACAGTTGAATCCATCGATTCAGCTGATGTCACTTGTTAAGTGCAACAATTGCTCGAGGCTTTACAAAAACTGTTAAAAAAAAACACATCACCCAACACTCTTTCCAATTTTTGAGAGCCGTTTCCTAATGCACTGCCCTGTCGCGTTTGCACGAGGGCACAGGGAAACTATAGAATACGATTTTTATTGCACTAGAGTGAGATATAAATTGATCAAAGCTCAGGTACAAATTTCACATTAGTTTTACAGCACATCATGTCCCGGAAAAAAAATATAGGGTAGGGAGAGGCATGTTGAGCAAGTTTGGAATTATCGCCCTGTAATTTCTTAACAGTCTGCCGTATAAAAATAAAACCCACTTTGGTCAATTGGAAATAAATCTGGGAAAAACAAGTCTGTTGACGAAATTCCTGTCATCCTTATTGTTTCATAGATAATCGCTCTCAAATGACGAAGGCCATATTTGCTCAACCTGCCCTGATAGTGGGGTAAGTTGAGCAATGAGTATGGGGTAAGTTGGGCAAAGTAAGAATTGCATTAAAAAATCAGACGTGTGCAACATGATTTGGTACAATGCAGTAATAAACAAACAGTTGCTTGTTAATTAGTTAGGTTTTGAAACATCAACATTAATTGCAATGAACTTTGAAATATTTTTTCTCATACAATGGTAGAAGAAAATCTTTGAATCACGTTTTTTTACTTTTGGGTGCAAAAATAATGAAACGTTCCGTATTATCGTCTCGTGCGTCACATGGCAACGGGCGATCACGTGATGTGTTCCCCTCCCCTATACCTCTTTTTCCGCCATTTGATGTACCCGCGTGCGGTGCTTAGTTTTCCAGATATTTCGATTGCCCAACTCACCCGACTGCTCAACATGCCCGTCCCTACTCAATTTTTCATCGAAATCTAAGAGACACGTGTTTTTATTCATCGTTGGCAAAATGGTTTGATGGCGTGAAATTCACCCTCAAAGTTGGACACCCGTAGAGTCACTTTTGCAGTTCCGCAAATTTCCAAACGAGATATTCAACTAAAACCAATTAGAGAATAATTCTTCTGGCGAATAATGAAAAAGGATTTTTTTCATCTGAATTCTTTTTTTTTTATCAAGCCAGGAAGGTTGGAAATTTCGGTTGAAAAATGAATGTAAATTTGAATCAGGTGCCATTTTGTAAAAACATTTTTTTTTAATCCTACGATACAAAGGGCTTTATACATTACATTTTAACCCTTCGTGGTCACACTTCCAAATTCAATCACGGTGGTCACACTTGAGTCGATTCTACCCAGTCAGTTTTCAAAAAAGTATTGTGCCCAAACTATCCGTCCGAAATGGTTCAAAAAATTACGGAACATGCTTTGAACTTTCTAGATGATGTACGAAAAATTTACTTATAAGAAATAAAATGGCGACACGTTAAAAAAAAATCATAAAGAGGGTAAAACGCAAAAAGACACTTTTTCGCTAAAAAAAATCATAGTTCCGTGAATTTTCAACATTTTTACCTAAAATTTGGACGTGATGCTCCTTAGATATGCTACTTTTGGAATTAAAATAGTAGCATAGTGCGCGTTCCAAAAAATGTATTTATTCCGACATGTGAAGATTATATTTAGATAAATTCATTATATATTTACGCCAAAATTTTATCGACGGATCGATTCTACCGAGGGTGACTACGAAGGGTTGAGAATCTTTGAGAAATTTTTGGTTCAGGTCAACCGACAGCATGGAATTATGAAGACCGCAGACTGTGCAAGCAAGGGACATATTTTATACCGGCCACAATAACAGCGGCTCCAGTCAATATATCTTTTTTTAAAAATTGTCAATATACCTCAATATTTACACTTTCGCATAAAATCAACTTAAATGGAATCAGACGAATAGTTTTCGGGATAATAATTCCTAAAATTGACCTATTTTTTCCTCCGTCTACACGGACGTGCCCCCTTAAATGCGTCTGGACACTCGAGCCGATTATTCGTAGACGAAGTGAAAATAACGGAACTCGACATAATGGATAGCACTTTTACAGCAACGGTTGTCTTTTTCTTTTTGCAGGTGCAATATTCACTCATGACCAGAAGGATAGCAGCACGGAGTTGGCCTTCAAATACGCCGTGTACAAGATAAACAAGGACAAAGTTATACTGCCAAAAACCAATTTGGTCTACGACATTCAGTACGTGCCCAGAGATGATTCGTTCCACGCCTCCAAGAAGGGTGAGTCTATGGATGTACGACATTCTAGCTCTATTTATACGCAGGTCGAACGTTGGTGTTGTATAACGTTTTTTAGTTCTTCAGCATAGGAAGCACAAAAAAAGTGACGATTTGCAATTTTTTTTTCCGATGAGAGTATCGGGATGACGAGGCCGGGATTTTACACACAATCGATACATAGTCTTGCCGAGCTGGAGTATTTTTTTTATTGAAAAATATTGATAAACAATGACGTTATTATTATTTAAACAAAGTGTCGTCGTTGCTACATGGCCAATCGGTGTAGGTGCTTCTGGCAACAAGTGTCATCTGAAATGAAAAATAAAATAAAAATGTACTTTTAGTATGATAATTAAACCGTATGATAATTCGTATGACCGGATACTTTTTGAAATTTTGAAAATTACCAAAATGGCAAGTTGTAGAAAAAAAGTTCGTATTTTGAGAAAAAAAACAACTTTGATGATTTAACACTTTGAACTTTAACAAATGGATAAACATAAAAAATCAGCCGGTCATACGATAGAAAATGTTATGAACCATGCTCTGTCCGAATTCGAAGTGAATCGGACGAATAGATTTTCAGATACGTTTCATAAAATATAGTTTCCAGAAAAATGAAAAAAGGGTAAATGGCAACGGGGCGATCTGAGCATTTACAAAGATCGTCATAATTCGGTCAATTTTTGGAAATTTTACAAAATCTTTGTTGCAAATTAAAGTTAAAACCCTAGACTATAGTCTAAGGTCTTAAGGTCTAAGCACCACTGTAATGGCCTAAAAAGCGTTTTTTTGACAATTTTTTTCGGCCGGAAGGAAAGATTGTACAATAATAATATTCAAGGACGTTATTAAGCGTGTGTTTAAGTATGCAAAAAAAAATTTAAGAAAAATTTAAGAAAAAAAGGCGAGTCGAATTTGCGGCGCACTGCGACACGCAGCATAGCTGGTGTAAATTTGATTCTGGAAAAAAAACCACTTAATCGTGATATTCATAGCTAGAGAAATACAGAGGGGTTTTAAAAAATATTGATTTTTGTGAAATTGGCGAGTATTTGAATGAAAACTTTCAATTTTCGACAATAAAGGGCTATCTTTTGTTAATAAAAAATGTTCAAATTAACTTATTTAAAATCTCCTTCGTATTTCTTTTCGAAATATTGCTACAAAGATATGTCCAAAAATTCAAACGAAAAAAAATTAAAATTGTTTAAGTTATGCTGCGTGCCGTTTTGAAAAATCGTGATTCGAGAAAAACGCATTTACAGTTTTGAAATGTGTTATACACGGTCCGACGCACTAGGGGGAGGTCCAAATTTAGATGAAAAAAAATTCTTTCAGGGAAAGAACTTTTTGCCTCATTTTCTAGAAAGTTCAAAATATCTTGTAAGCAAAAAAAAATAGATTTTTTTGAAAAATTTACAGTGGTCTGAAAATTTACCCTTAAGGTCTAAACTATCGTCTAGGGTCTTAACTTCAATTTGTAGCGAAGATTTTGTAAAATTTCCAAAAATTGACCGAGTGTTAAAAAATTGAAAAAAAAAATCCGATTTTTTTTTAATTCGATATTTTTATAATGCTATCCAATTTAAAAAATTATATTTTTCTTATTTTATGCGAATACAGATCCCTCAACATTTTTGTTTTCTATACAATCGAAAAATGCCATTTTCACTTCACTCTCGTCAACAGACAAAATTTTCGAAAATGATAAATTTCCTGTCACAATCGTATTCCAACCGTACCATCATTCAGCCTGAAAACCCAAACGTCCAAACACATCAATTTTCAATATTCCAAAGATAAAAAATAACAAATGTGCTGAAAAAAAGCCTACCAATAAAAACGACGATAAAGCGCGGGAAAAATAGATTTCAAGAATGATAAAGATTCGCAACTGCGAAAGTAAAGAGCCTTCGAGTGTCATCGCAATCTGATTGCTTAGCTTCTTCCCAAGTGTTTGCGACAATTTTTCCCAGGCTCTGTTGAAGTCCCTTCGCACTACCACTCGCGAGCAATTTCTCATTATTACGATTACCCGATTAGCGATAGCGATAGCGATCGCCTATAGACATACATACTCGCGAAACGAGATTTTTTTTCTTCTTCTTTTTTTTTTACAGTGTCGTTACACGAATCGTGTATTCGAAAGAGGCAACAACGTTCTTGTTTCGCTCTTTATATACGCCGCCAAAGTTATACTCCTCGCTCAACGAGTTCTCCAGTTTTCTCCGATCGTTTTGTTTTTTTTTTTTTTTCTTTTCTTTCCTCGAGCGGATATATATCGAGCAAACAATGGCACACGCAGGAGGAGAAAAGGTTCTGAAGGTTTATCTATCTATGCTATGTTGACTATCAGCACCTCTGACTATTTTGGGGACGGTCCTTGAATTTTTTTATCGTAGAAATAGGCTCACATTATTCCAAAGGTAATTTTAAAAGTATTGCCTTTCTCATAATGTTGAGTATGGGGACAATTGAGTTGTTAAAAGAGAAAATGTTCGATTTTTTTTATTTAGAATTGATCTTTTGTAACAATTGAACAAAATGTCAAAAGGGTTTTCCTTTGAAGTAATTCTAAAGATAATTATTCATTGTTTTTATGTCATGATAATTCAAATTGTAGATGTTGGCGCGAAATACCACGATATCGGCGCTGGCGCTTGTGACGTCATCGTTCGAACGCGACCGAATAGGCTCTGTATACGGCTTACACGCAAGTGTAAACAAATATGAAATTTGGTGTCATTTTACATCTGAAAACAACTCGAGCATTCTGAAAAAGTCGAAAATTAGTTTAATTCTCGTGCAAAGATGTGTGAAAGTGGATTTGTGAAAGCAAATTCGCGTAATTTACCGACCGGCGATAACTGAACATTTTTAGGTTAGAAGAGGCTTGATAAATTGTGTCAGTTATTGTCGCTACGTATCATCAGCGTTTGAGAAAGACGTATTAAAAAAAAATATTTCAATACAGCTTATGTTATAACACATTTACAATGACATCAAAGTGGTATTCATATAAAAAAATAAGTGGACGTTGATTTCGGGTTGACACGTTGTGCTGCATCGAACCACAGATTTCGACGTTTTATGTCTTGTGGCACATTCAGAAATACGTATTAGGGGCACTTTTCATCGTATTTATACAAAGAGGAACGAAACAAGGTTTATACGATTTTGTCCTTGCCATCGTTGACAGAATACTCGTATTACACGAGTAGTTCGTATACCGGCTTTCGAACGGTGACGTCACAGAGCGCTCGGGTAACGTCGGATGATCTCGGCGCGTTTTTGCCAAGCCGAACAGAACAAAAATTTCAAAGTGCTATATCGTTGTTAATTTTTGAAAAAAAAGAAAAATACTTTGCTTTGAAAACTGCACATGATCTTTACAATGAAAAAAAAAATCATTTAATGGCCCAATTGGCTAAGGACGGGCTTAACATTAAAAAAAAGAATCCTTGATTTTGGGAACAGAATAATCCTTAAAATGACCTTCATATAACTCACATTTTTCCAGAGGTGATTTTTACAACATTGGGATTCTCATTATGTTGAGTATCGGGACAGTTGGCTACTGTGAGGAGGGTCCTTGTTTTTTTTTTTAAACAAGGTTCCGTGGTTTTGGGAATATAACAATCCTTTAAATAAGTATAATTATTTTAATCCTTTGAATTGTTAATCCTTTAAATAAATAAAATAACCCAACCAATCTTTCAAATAAAAACAATCCTTCATATAAATACGCTCATATTTTCCCAAAGGTCATTTTGAAAAAAATTGCGATTTTCATGAAATTGGGTTTGGTGAAAGTTGGCTATTGTGAGGGCGTTCCTTAGTTAAAAAAAAAAAAAAAATCCTTGATTTTGGGAACAGAATAAGCCTCTAAATGACCTTCATATAAATATGCTCACATTATTCCAAAGGTGATTTCGCAAAAATTGCGATTTTCATAATGTCGAGTATGGAGAGACGCGGCTACTTTCTAGACAGTCCTCGAAGTCGAATGTCTCCAAAATCTTTCTTCCGCAAATATATATTTATGAGTGTATGCGTGTATGTGTTTAAAGTCCGTAAGTTAGGGCTTTTCAGCTCGTTCGGCGAAAGAAATACCAGCTACCATAAACGGAAGTTAAGACCGTGAGAGGGAGGAGAGACATTTTTCTCATCTCGTCGCTGTTTCATCGCAGATAGTAAAGTAACGAAGAAATAAAGTCATCGTAAAGCTCTTCAAGTCCACGGATCCGATACTTACACACCTTTATTCGACCCTCCATCCCTGCGAGCAAATTTTTATCTTGCACTCATATGGACAATACAACGCATTTTTATCGGTACATAGACCTCATCTACAACTGTATATATATATATATATATATATATATATATATATATATATATATATTAGGTGTATGACTCAATTTTTACATATTTTAAAGCTTTCTTTAGTTATCATCCACACATATGTTTTGAATTTAGTACTACCGAAAAACTGAGACACAAAAAAAGCATTACCTAATTAAATATCTAGTTAAAAAAAGTTAATTGGTCATATGTACGGAACCCTAATAGAGCGAGGCCCGACTCACACTTGGCCGGTTTTTTTTTTCAATGCCGTCTCCCAAATAGTTTTTGAGGTTCGCCTATACACACTTGTCAAACGTACTGTGTCATAGGGTGTAAAAAAATCAATTTTTCTTAGATTCTCCCTTTTTGTTTACAATTAGGAATAGTTTTACTTTGCTTTAAGCTAATCCATCTATTTATCAGAATGCGTTAAGGCCTTAGGCCACTCTAGAGACCAAAAAAGGGCATATTTTGTGATTTTTTTTCAGCGAAACCATAAAATAAATCGGAATTAGAAAATAGGGGTTTTATTATAGACGTAATTGACTATACAAAATGATTTTTTTCACAGCGATACATGTCAAAATGGCGAGTGTGCAGCATTTTTCCTATGACGCCTTTATTTTTGGAAGGTCAACGGCCGGAACAACAGCTCCTATAATTTTTCAGTTATGATGAGACACTAAAGTTTTTTCGATTATATGTAAGAATAGCTATAGAAGTACGTAGGATTTTTTTGATATATTGTTTTTTGCCAAAATGGCGTATTTCCAAAACAAAAAGTATAAAATGCCATGAGAAAATCGTCAGGAAATTGTTTATAAAAAAGAAACTATGCAATATAATAAAAAAGTCCTACGTAGTGCCTCAGAAAATGTAATTCTAAATATACAGTTAAAATTTCAAGTGAATGGATTGAAATTTGTTTGAGTTATGAGTCCAGCCAACTTGAAAAATGTAGTTTTGAGATAAACGCGTTTAAAGTTAGTAGAAAGTCACGAAATGAATCAAGAGGGGTTGCGCTAGAATTTGAAAATCGAGTACTTAAGGCCTTATATACGCGATTTCGCCGATTTTAGAAGGTACTTTTCTAGACGCGGTTAAAAAAAAATGACGCATATATTGACAACATTTTTTTTTACAGATCATTTATGCACATGGTTAAGTATATGTAAAAAAAAATCAGAAATATTAACAAATGGCGGAGATATAACATAATAAAGCGATGTATTTTTTTTGCGCGCGCGTTGATGGTGAAAGTTCTCGGCATCGATGTGAGTGTCTGAAAAAAAAATGAACATATTTATAATTGCATAATGAATGTATCTTCAGTGTGAACCAACAATATTATTTTTTTTAAATTATTATAATAAAAATTCGAAACTTAACATTTTTTTACTCAATTTTCTGTCGGTATTTTATTTTTTATATTTTTTTGTGTCATTGAAATTTTTGTTTCTGTGGTTCACACGATAGGTGATGATACTAAGAATATGATGTACAAGTTTCAAAGCGATCTGAACGTTCGTTCAAGAGTTAGAACTTTCACAAGGTTCAAAAAAGTGAATCGTGGAAAAACGGCTTTGGAGTTGGCAGTCGGGCGCGCCGCGCGGTATTTATTGTAAATGCAATCTTACCTTATTTAATAGCATAATGGAATTTTTCAATTGTGTAAAGCTTAAAATATTCCTAAGCGTTCAGGCTAATGGAATCAAAAATATTAAAAATTTTAAAAATTTTCGCGTATATGAGCCCTCAAAGATTTTTCACACCCATAATCTTTTGGAATATAATTTTATAGGTACTAAGGTACATTTTTAACAACAAAAAACGATTTTTGGAAAATCCTGGAGTGGCCTAAGGCCTTAAAAGAAATTTAACATTTATCGGACAAATGTGCGAGCCCCCTTAAAATATCATTGCGCCTAAAATATATGCTGTAGCAGATATTCCCATGGTTTTCAATGAAAAAAAAGTTCTGCTCAAAACCACGACTGAGTGCGAAGCGAAAGGAAAATAAAGCGATACTGCTGCGAAAGTAAAACCTCGTTCGTTCGATAATTTACATTCAACGCTCTTCCTCAATCTATCTCTCTACCGCATTTTTTTTACTACCTGACTGCCTCATTAACGATTCTATTTGGCTCCTTTCGTTTCGCTGCTCGTCTATTCTTCGCGGTGTATCAAGAGAGAACAAAATCATGCACGAATAATTGAATTGGCGAACGCGCGTCGCTCCAATATTGTTTCTCCATTAAGACAATTTCATTTCGCATTTCTCGCTCGCGAAAGCGGAATGATAAATACGAAGTTTGGTATCATCACGTTTAAAAGGTGATAAGATAAAAATGATGAAAATCCAGAAAGTGGAAATGACTTACTGGTATACGATTCGTGGGTGATCGACGTTTATAAAATACTCTACTTATTATTTGCAATCTATATATATATATTGCCAAGAATAGTCATATTACCATTAATAGTTATTCATAGTTATAGTTGAATAGTTATAATTATTCTATTGCTAGTTATCATAGTTTTATGTCAAAATGGTACAATAATATATCATGCTATTATTCATATCGTAGTTCTTTAAAATTTTTGAAATGATCAACGAGTTTACGAATTAAATATTTTATCACTTTACTCAAATAAATAGAGTGGCCCGAAACTTTTGCACGCCACTGCATATATATATAGCGCATGGACCGACACAATTTTTTGGGGGATTTTGGGGGTCATTTGCTAATTTTTTCACCCTTAGATCCTATGTCCTAAGTGTCACGGTAATTGCGATAAGATTTTTTCCGTTTTTTTTTTAAATTAACCAAAACTTCGCCTTCAAATCATCATAACTTTGTTTTTGTGGTTGTAATAGCACGAAATAACTTTTGTTGTATTCTACAATGCATGTTTATTATAGATAAATCATTATTTGGTACAATTGGCTTCAAGGAAATAACTCATGAGCTTCCAAAGTCTTAAAAATGTGTAAGTGTATGAAAAATGTAAACTACTAAATTCATTATAAAAAAAAAACCTAAACATTATTTGGAACTTAGCTTCGTTTTAAAAAGTTCTCTAGTTTATACCCTTTCCAACGGTATGCTACATGTCATAGAAATCATTCATTATGTGATCAAAATACGAGATACTAGTTTTCCAGGGTCATGGTAAAGAAAATCAGTGGCGTCGAGATCGGTGGCATCGATCAGTGGCGTCGATTTTTTTTTTTATTACTTGGCGTCAAGACGCTGCCGCGTCTCTTGATACTTTTTATGTTTCCGATGTTTTGATTAAACTTGAGTTATTAATTTTGTACCAAGTGACCTCCTTTACTCCATATTACAACCACAAACAAAAAAGTTATGACGATTTGAAGGTGAAATTTCGGGTAATTAAAAAAAAACAAAAAGAAAACTATATCTCAATTACCGCGACACTTAGGACATAGGATTTAAGGGTGAAAAAACTAGCGAATGATCCCCTCCCCCAATCCCTCGAAAAATGGTGTCGGTTCATGCGCTAAACACCCTGTTTTATATATATATATATATATATATTCATATACACACACATGTGTGTCTGATGTGTGCGAGTATAGATATGTGTGCTGGTGTGCATACATTGTCATCTCCGATAAAAAAGTTCAATATCACGTCCCTCGTTAGACTAACGAAGGATTATTCACTACTCGCTGTGTTCGCACATTTTTCATCCTCGCCTGCTGACTATCGAGCCCCGATATTCGTTGCACCGTATCACTTAATTCTTCAGAATGGAGTTCTGTCACAGCTGTCCGGCACGACAAATTAGTGGTGATTCGTAAAAAAAAATGTTTAAACGTAAATCTCAGTCCTATTATCATTGGACTGACGAGATTTACTTAGAGACGAATGATAATTACGGTTCTGATTGGGCTTTTTTTATTTAATTTTATTCTTTTTGATTTTATATAGACTGTTAAAAACTTTGGGCAAAAATCAGTGGAGTATTTGTCGTGAAAATATTCGATCGAATATTTGAATTAAGGGGCGCACTCTCTATAGAACGACAGATCTTAGTCGATATTCATGATTTTTTTTGGAGGGTAAGGAATGTATATATCTTTTCAGGTTCAATACTTCACTTGATGAATCAATATTTTTCAAGCAAAAACACAAATTGTCGTCTCCTGGACGGCGCGTGACACGGCCACACATCAAAGTATTTGCCACGTACTAGGTGACGATAGGCGAACGTTCCTATAGTGATGTGGCGATCGGTAAACACATCATTTGCGAGTGGTGACGAGTATTCACTTTGCCCGAGCTATTC